>CM036940.2:78397469-78997469 GCA_020352615.2 Yoshiicerus persimilis
ATATGTAACACTCAATAGTAATATAAATAACTAGTCCATTATTTCTTTATTTCAAATGCCACTGATAAAGTTTTACGAGCATTTCATGAGATGCACATAACGAGGGTTGTAATCGGTAAGTGGGCTTTTAGTCATCACATCAGCTTTGCCGTACCGAGCTTAGCTATTTTTAAATCCTACAATTCTTTTGTTTACTGTATTTCTCGTTTTCTTACTTTACCTAAATGAACCACTTTCTATAATCCATAATTGGTTCATTGTGGATTGATTCCATCATGATAGTGAATCGGATAGTAGTTTTCTGAGTACTTGATGTAAATCAAATAAAATAAAAAATAAAATAATCTTTATTGACATGTCAATTAGGTACATTCATAAGAGTAACCAGTAAAAATCCAAATGGCAATGAGAAACTTATACAGCAGTTTTGAGAGGAATACTAACTTCAAAGAAAATATAAAATTGTCTGAACTAATATTTGCATAGAAATTTTTTTTGCTGATTAAATGCAATTAAGTGTACCGTTATAGTTAAAATTAATGGAGAAACAGGGGCATTATTTCAATTACGTAAAGCCACATGAGGCAATTACAGGCTATTTTTAAACTAAAAGGCCCCCCAAAGTGGATTTGGCCCCCCCCCCCCCAAATAAATGGCCCACCCCTATAAGGTGACCATATTTTTACATGGTACACTGCTTTAATGCAAATGGCCCCCCTAATGTATTTGGCCCCCCCTAATGTATTTGGCCCCCCCTAATGTATTTGGCCCCCCTAATGTATTTGGCCCCCCGCCCCCCTAATGTATTTGGCCCCCCGCCCCCTAATGTATTTGCTCCCCTACCAATGTATTTGGCCCCCCCTAATGTATTTGGCCCCCCCTAATGTATTTGCCCCCCCGTAATGTATTTGGCCCCCCCGTAATGTATTTGGCCCCCCCTAATGTATTTGCCCCCCCTAATGTATTTGCCCCCCCCCCTAATGTATTTGGCCCCCCTAATGTCTAATAATAAAAAATTTATTTACCTAGATTAAAGTCTGTTTATTTTTTATTAGGTTAGGTTAGAAAAATGCGCGTTAGACTGTTGAGCAACAGTTAATTAAAGCATGAAAAGCGCAACGCGTATTTTTCTAACCTAACCTAATAAAACATCAACATTGAAGTTTGTTTATTTTTTATTAGGTTAGGTTAGGTAAATTTCCGTTACGCTATGATATATATATATGATGTGTAACTCGAGGAAATATTTTCAACGTGAATGGTCCTAAATATTTCTTTAAAGAGTGTAAACTTCAAAAGAAACACAAAACGCTATAAATAGATTCCGAAATGCTATGAAAGAAACGAAACTTAGCTTTAGAATTAATACAAGGCTAAAATATGAATATCTAATTGCAAAGAAGAAATATTATTCAGCGAAACTACACCGTGTTTCATTATTAAGGTGGCCCTATGTAGCGGCCGAACCGGAGGTAGTACAGAAGAACAGTTGACACCGTTTGAAAGAGGGGAAAAAGTTACATTGAAATCCCAATTTTCATCAGCGTATCTCTTGGTGTGTGCTTACACCAGCAATTCTCCTGAAAAAAGTGAGATTCTGCGTTATTTTACAGCGGAATTGTTCATTATTGTTCTAAATTTTTATGCCAATATTTAAGCAATAGGATTGTCATTCTGTCACTTCAAATTGATCATCAGTAATCCGTGGTAATGTCCCTGATCTCCTAACACCGTCCAGACACCAAGGAAATGCCCACAAGTGTGATTCAAATAACTTTGTGTTCTTTTCATCTCTCCAGTACCGAATTTAGCCTTTCCAAAAGCTCAGCAGCACCGAAATTGATATCTGGAAGCGTCTGAATGATCGATAACGATTTCGGGATGTCAAGAATGACATTATTTTTAAGAAATCTCTTTAACAGTGGTCCACTCAACAATTACGATTCTGCAGAACTTTTGAAAGGGCTAACTTCGGTACTGGAGAGATGAAAAGGGACACAGCTATTTGAATCCCATTTGTGGGCATTTCCTTGGTGTCCTGACGGTGTTAGGAGATCAGGGACATTACAATGGATTACTGATGATCAATTTGAAGTGTAGAATGACAATCCTATTGCTTAAATATTGGCATAAAAATTTAGAACAATAATGAACAATTCCGCTGTAAAATAAAGCAGAATCTCACTTTTTTTAGGAGAATTGCTGGTGTAAGCACACACCAAGAGATACGCTGATGAAAATTGGGATTTCAATGTAACTTTTTCCCCTCTTTCAAACGGTGTCAACGGTTTTTCTGTACTACCTCCGGTTCGGCCGCTACATAGGGCCACCTTAATAATAAAACACGGTGTACATTGTAGAAAAGCATTTAACATTTTATGATAATTTGCATGCTAAGCTACTAAATCTAAGAATACCAAGAATTTTTATACAGCTCCTAACATGCATGGAAGCTCAAATTATAAGCAAATGATATTGATATCGTGGTTATTGATATATCGTCAAAATACCTATACAGGGTTGGCCCTAAATGAAGCTCCATAGGACAACGACTAAAGTTTGCCAGAATGTAAATAATTAGCTCCAATGTTTGCCAGCGCAATTAAGTTTGTATTGGGCTGCTTATTTGTATTATCACACACTTTTGTCTGCTTATCCTATGGAGCGTTACTTTAGGCCATCCCTGTACATCTGCAAGAACAAAGTTAACTGGGCAGAACTCAGTACTCACTACCAACACAGTTGACTGCTGATCTCGCAACCAGACATGAGTATCTATTAAGGTACCATAAACCCATAAAACTAACAATTATAAAAACAAAATATAAACTAAAACATTCCAAGTTCAAAATCTAAATCAGGTTACTTGTAATAAACAAACTCATTCTGTCTTTCCAAGCCATTTCCGTTTTAAGATCACACATAAGTCTGTCAAGTAACAAGCCATTGTAAGAAAATTTACGAGGCAATTTGTTCCATGCGATAGTTGCAGGGTGCACTACAGACTTTCATTCTTTCATTACAGTATCCTGAAAATAGAAAGTGGAAAATGGTTCAAATTTGACTTTTTTGACAGATTAAATCAATTCTCAGTACCTATATAAGTAGTTATTATTGACACTTTCTCCAGACAAGCTTAATTAGGTACAGATTTCTTCTTTCTCTAACTGGGAATGCCTTAGAATAGAATAGAAATTATTTCACTGAATAATTGATTTGGCCATTGACATTTACAATACCGTTATTATAAAGTGTATTGTGCATTAACAATTTTCATAGCTTTTTTCATTTACAGTTTGGGATAGAAATAATTAGTAACAACGTGTACTTACGTGATTCCCATTGTAGGAAGCGGTAAACTAACTTCTTGGGTGTTTCCCATTATAGGAAGCGGTAAGCTAATTTTTAGCCAGTTATTCCAGATATAAGACAAATTCCATATATAACACAATTTCCAGATGCAACACAATTTCCAGGTACAAGACAATTTCCAGGTACAAGACAATTTCCAGGTACAAAACAATTCCCAGATACTACTCAATTTCCAGGTACAACACAATTTCCAGATACTACTCAATTTCCAGATACAATACAATTTCGAGATACAACTCAATTTCCAGGTACAACACAAATTCCAGTAAAAAACAGATGCCAGATACAAGACAGTTTCCAGTCTTAGTAATAGTGACCTAATCAGTATGGAGTTTAATAATATAGCTAACAATTGCTTTGAATGGAAGACGCAGTTACATCAATCTTTTCAGCGAAAACAAAAGCAGCTACAAATTGACAGTCCAGGTTCATCAAGCATGCAAAGCGCAAGCACGCGATCTGTAAACACACAGGGCTCTTTGTTCGTTTGGTTTCTATCTTCGTTCAAGGGGAAAAATCTGCACCTCTAGAAGAATTGCAGAACAGGTTTGGCAACGACAGAACTGATAAAAAATAGAAAAAAGACATTACTCTGTGTGCAACTGTCATCCAACGCAAACCTGAACAACTTTTCAGAATGTAATTATTATAAGCTACGTTTTCTAAAGTGTTTTTATTTGCGGAACGCTAACACAACTATCAGAGTAGGAAAATCGTGTATGCAAAGGAAGTAATGTAATGTAGATTTATTTTACACGTTTAAGGTGCATGGAGTATTATATTGTAATATTATAACCTTATTACATGACTGCTATACATGTTTGCAGTACTGGTTATTATTAGGAAATTAAGGAGATTCATGTTGCAAGGTGTACACAAGAGCAAACTATATATTGCTGGACATTCAATCTTCCCCTCTGCATTAAAGTTTCTGTAACGCTAAGTGAAACACAACTTACTTTCCAAAGCAAGCGATAACAATTCTGTAATTTGCATAATACCTTTACAAAAATGAAAACATTTGCGTTAACAATATTTTTCTCGGGGATTTTGATACCTCTTCTCGTGGAAGCAGGTAAGTCATTTAAAAATCTCATTATAAATTATTTCTCTTTGGTATATTGATGTTACTCTTGGTCTAGGTCGCTCAATGAAACTCATTATATGATAAAATAGATTCACATAGTATCTAAGTCATGATTGTGAAAATAAACTTGTACTAAATTATGAATGTTCTGACATTCAACAACTTTGGAATGAGATAGAGAACAACTGGTGGCATAAAGAAGTCTTTTGTTTTTATTATCATATGAATTTATAGTGTGTAGAATCACTTTTGGCTTTCCCTGGAATAATTTTGTTGCAAAGTATTGTACGCCCTCGTTGTTTTGAAAATCAAAAGCAAATTAATTGCTGGATTAATGCCATCACCTATTGTGGGCCCAATGTTATAACTGTAATGAAATAGGAAATTATTGCAAAACCATATTTAGTAAAATCCGTCGTAAAATAAATTACATATATATATAATAAATATTGCCTAACTTAAATAAATTAAATTTATACTAAAATGGTATTTTCTATAATGAAATAAAATATAACTAAATAATATATAAATTTTTGAATGACTAGCTCAAATCAATCGCGACAAAAAAAATGCTGTCCTTGTGGAGAAGGTAAAATAAACAAAAAATTACATTAATTGTAAACTGCCTTTGTTTGCCATAACCATCTTAAGGCCAAATAATTGACTTTAACTTGTCTCATGGCGTATATTATTCATTTTTAGTTCAAGATCGACAACAGCAAGCTTCTAACAGACGATTATTTGCGCTCCGATAGTTTTGCTATCGGTGTGCTGAGAGGTACGTAAATTAAACTTGCTAAAAAATTTGTTTCTTTTTCGTTAGTAATTTTATGAAAGTGTTTCGAACTTAGTTTATTAAATTTCTTCCTGAAAATAGTAAAAGTATTTATTGATTTGAAATATTGAATGTATCAACAGCAAATAAATGGAACACCGTAGCTTCATCAAAATTTCTGAAACAGGTACATTGTTTGCATAGTATTTAATACATTACATTGCAAATATAATTGATAAATAAGTATGCTAAATACTAAGACGATGCTGTATCCGAATTTGTTTAAAAGTAAAATGTAATATTATTTATAGCTTCTCGCTTGGCGTGCTTCAAATAAAATCGCCCAATTAGGGGAATCTCCAACTCATATCGAATTATATCAGTATTTCCCTTACCGAAGCATGGCAAGAACTAAAGACGGATGCCCAGGTTAATTATATAATTACTTATTTTATTATAATTTCACTGAGAAACTTATTGTGAATCTAAACCATATTATACAGAAGACTTACAAATAGCAAATTACATTTAAAACTTTATCATTAGTCCTAGAAATTGATGCTGGAAAGTGGCGAACGGCTCGTTTTATGGAATTTTATCCTTTTGAACGCGATGCCATTGCCGATTTTATGAAATACACTACCCAAATGTTTGAGAAATCGAGACGTCCATTAAGCCAGGGGACATCAAAATGTGATCAAGCTATAATGGTTGTTAACGCCAGAGACTTATCTATCAACTATGATGAACCTAACGGTACGGCAGACAATTTATAACAGTACTGAGACATTATAAACATTCTAGGAAGAATAGCAATCATAATTAAAAGAGACTACTAATTATTTGCAGTTATTGGCACGGCCCTACGTCTGGTAACAAATTTAGAAAACCACTTTCCCAATCTCTACAAGAAAATACTAATCATCAATTGTACGTTTCCACATGGATAATTTGGATATTAACTTTTTTGCGCATTTATAAGAGTCTTATCGTTTAATACTCACGAATTTTAATTTTACTGTTTCAGCCAACCCGGATGTTACAAACTTTTTGAATACTGTACTTCCCTACCTAGGACAAACTTCAATTTCGATCCGTTCGTTTTCCGAAGATGAAGAAGATGAAGCAAAACAACTAATCTCCCAGTACATCCACCTTGATGAGTTGATCATGTATTAGTTGACAAAACGAATAAATACTACACTAACACAATGTACAAATAACTGGTTATTTGTATTTACCTTTTTGTTTGAATGCGAATTTTGGGGAATGGGAACACAGAAATTGATTCGTATCACTTTGTATTACAATCTTCACACCTTTCTTTGAATAAAGTAAACAAACTGACTGAAAATAAAAAGCATTGCAATATAATCAAACAACTACAACATAAATTTCCTATACTTAGTGGCAAACATACAGTTCCATGTATTAATAGATGATTTATGTCTGTGTTCAATGCCAAATACCAATATCGAAAATGTGCATACGTAAATAGTAAAAGCATGTAAATAAATGATCTGTCCTGAATTAGAATATTTGTACTACACTGATTGAAACTTATTCATGGATTCGCCTTGCCCCACCCATATTTCGGTCTTCAGAGTACCTTGGGTTATTGAAATCTTGGATTACCGTTTGGTGTATAATGTTAAATAAATAGTAAATGACTCAGGTCGTAGAATAGGAAGGGTTTCTATAGTTCGTTCATTAAAATTAAACGCAATTTTAATTGCAGTACCCATACCAGTAAATACTAGTAAAGTAAAGTAAGTAAAGAGTGTAAAGCAAGAAGAAGTAGGTCTTAGCAGTTGTTTTTGAGACTATTTTTTAGACGAACTACCATAGTATCTTACACGATGATATACATTGTCGTCTGATCTGATGACAAGGTAATGGACATTGACACTTGATTTGAATGACCACACTTCCGTATCATTCGTTTACTTATTATTATCTTAATATGTGTCAGTAGTGAGTAAACACCGCACTTTGGCTCAGAGGTCCTGTAGTAAAGCTCAAAGGTATAAATAAATGTACCTAAAATTGCCATGACGCATCTCTAATATGAATATAAGGATGTATCTGTTTTTAAACTAAAAGGTAAATTTCACATTCATAAACATGTAATATTCTGCATGTTCACTTAACAAATGATCTTGAAATATGCTAGTGTATGCAAAATCTATGTTACAGGCTGGACAGTGTTTGCCACGTAAGAAAACTGGATCAATTATATTATAATTATCAATAGAATTATTGCAAGAATTAATTATTTTCTGTCGTTTCATACCCGAATGATGGTCTTCAATACTGTCAGTTCTTGGTCGTTTGGCGCTCCCAAATTCGAATGCTTTACATCCTGTGGTTTCGTCAGTTATGTCCATGAGAGAGTTGTTGAGGTTAGAAGGCTGAATTTTATTGTAGGTGTCACAGCAAAGCTGATCAACTTGAGTAAGAAAACCGCTGAAAGTATTTGTAGATGATGGGTCCACGTCAGTCATTTCTTCATTTTGGATTGGAATTCCACTATGTCCATTAAGATCGTTGTCAAAGATGTCCATTTTGAAATCAGCAGCTTCATGATGATTACTATTGCTACTTGTATTCGGTGGAATCGGAGGTACGTGTCCAGTACAACAAACACAGAGATGTGAGTATTTATTGCAATCTTTGCAAAAGTGCACGAGTTGTACTTGTCGATAAATTTCTTCGGCGCTTAAGCCAGCAAAATCACAAAAGAAACAGCTATAGGCCGCCATGATCGAAATTGTGTTCTTAAACTTTTTAAACTTTATGAACTTTTTAAATTGACGTAAATTGTTTTGTGTAATCTATCTACAGGAGGAATGAAGTGGCGGCGTCAGAGTAACCAGGTAAAGTGAAGGAAGTTTAGAACATGAACTGGCTTATATAGCAAGTTAAACAAATGAAGGTTTAATTCCCCTTATGAAAATTTGGGGATAAAAAGACTACAATTAGATCAAGTTCGGAGAATTTTCTACCTGTTTGAACATGAAAGAGGAATTGTGTGCGTATTAGACTCAAGTACTTTGTTGCAGGTACTTTACGTGTACCTTGAAGGAATATAATGCTGCAAGTAGAATAACTTGTCGAAGAAAAGGTTTCATTGTAGAGTAAAATAGAACAATTCCAAGAAACTTCACCCTGTGCAAACATGAATACCGAATTATGCTTGTAGTGCCTTATTTACACTTAAGTACATTATTAAATGTACCTTGGGTACAACTTTAAGGGACAAAGGGCAAACATATTCTTTCCAAGAAGATGTAAGTAGAGTAAATCCGCAAAATAACTTCTACGGATTTCAACACTTTATTATGCCTTATTTGTATCATGGATGCTCGTGTTACATGATTTTGATATGCCGTATAAAAGTATTGACATAAATAAATAGATTTTTCAAATCAACGCAAGTAGTATGTTTTATGGTAAAATATTCCCCCTATGAGCCATGGAAGAATATTCCCCCGCCGATGAATGGCCGCCGTTTTATCCCGCCGTTTAAGTATCAGGTTTTACTAGTTTTTTTAATGACACGTGAAATAAATGTTGGCTGCCGCATATTACGGTAAAATATACCGCCGTATACTCCGCATTTTTCCGCCGCTAGAAGTAAACCAGTCAGCACCTGGTTTAGTTTGATGAATAAATTATGTAAATTGGAAGAAGCGAACTAAGAGAGAGATTCTGAAAACGGTTTTTTGTGCACGACGCCTGCATTTTTCTGTACTGGTCTGGTTTAGTTTGATGAAATAATCATGGAAATTGTACAAAGTGAACTGAGTGAGATTCTAAAAACTTGTGTTTTATGCAAGACACATGTATTTTTGTGGTAAAAGAGATTCTGAAAACTTTTTTGTGCACGACGCCTGCATTTTTCCGTACTGGTCTGGTTTAGTTTTATGAAATAATCATGTAAATTGTACAAAGTGAACTGAGTGAGATTCTAAAAACTTGTGTTTTATGCAAGACACATGTATTTTTGTGGTAAAAGAGATTCCGAAAACTGGTTTTTGTGCACGACGCCTGCATTTTTCCGTACTGGTCTGGTTTAGTTTGATGAAATAATCATGTAAATTGTACAAAGTGAACGGAGTGAGATTCTAAAAACTTGTGTTTTATGCAAGGCGCCTGTATTTATGTGCTAAAACATACCGAGGATAGATACCCGTCGTATATTCCGCCGCTGGAAGACGAAGGAGGGAGGCCGAGTTGGATGACTTGGAGACAGAGTCAGTTAGAAGTTTGATGAAATGAGATTCCAAAGCTGGTTTTTTCTGCAAGACGACTGTATTTTTTGTGAGTGAGCGAGGGAAGGTAGACACGTGCAGCCTGAAAACCTTGGGAGTAGACGAGATGAGGCTTTACCTTAACACGTCTAGGAAATATCTGTTTTCTAATTAATGCATGCACACAATGTTTCTACTGGTTTGGTTTAGTTTGATGAAATAATTGTGCAAGTTGCAAGAAGCGAATCGAGTTGGATTCCAAGACTAGTTTTTGTTTAAGACACGTGTATTTTTTTGTGGGTGAGCGAGAGACTTAGTGCAACCTGCTTTTGTAACTTGCTACACTTGTAGTCTAAAAAACTGTAGAGAGGACAAGCTTTTCACATCAAGAAAAATATCCACCTGTTTTCTATTTCACAGATGCATGCAAAGTCTCTAGTGCCCTAGTCTGGTTTAGTTTGATGAAATACTCGTGTAAATTACAAGATGCGAACTGATGGACAATCTAAAATTGGTTTTTTTGTGAGTGAGCAATGACCTTAATGCAACCTGCAATTGTAACTTGAGACACGTGCAGTCTAAAAAACTCGAGATAGGAAATGATGCTTTCATCTTTCACGTCCAGGAATATGTGGTTATCCAAAAAATGATTTTTGCGCCAGTAAATGCATTTGCAAAAGTAAATTAAAGGCTCGTAGACAGTGGTTTAGTTTGTTGAAATGAAACAGTCAACCCGAGACCACATTTATCATAGACGAAAAACTTTACTAACGAAACCAAACTACATTCAAACACAACTGGCTACAATCAAAAATATTCAGATTGTGTAAACACAAACGTAATATTAAGAACTATCAAATAAACATTCCAAAACCGTATTTTCCACGTGATTTCTATTTAATGCATGCAACAATGTCTCTAGTTTGATGAAATAGTTATGCAAATTGCAAGAAGCGAACCGAGTTGGATTCCAAGACTGGTTTTTCTTGTGCAAGACACGGGTATTGTTGTGAGTGAGCGAAAGACTAAGTGCAAGCTACTTTTGTAACTTGTCACACGTGTAGTCTAAAAAACTGGAGAGAACACTTGGAGAACACTACACTTTTAGTCTTGAAAACTCGAAAGAATGCAACCAGCATCTGAAATTTGTTACACGTGGAGTCAATCTTGTTTAGTTTGAAGAAATACTCATGTAAACTATACTAAAACAAAAAACTCAGTCTTCTAAAACTGGATTTTGTGAGTGAGCGAAGAACTTAATGCCGACAGCAATTGAAAACTTGTAACACCTGGAGCCTAGAAAACTCGAAAGAATGCAGCCTGCATCTCAAACTTGTTACACATGCAGACAGTCTTCTTTAGTTTGAAGGAATACTCATGTGAATTTAAAAAGGTAAACTAAGAGATTCTTAAACTGGTTTTTTGTGAGCGAACGGTGGACTTAATGCAGCCAGTATCTGAAAACTTTCAAGGTGTGGAACCTAGAATACTAAATGTAACCGCGATAGAGCTAGATGCCAAAGCAGGTTTTTTGTGAAGTAGATGTGAGCATTCCTGAGAGAGTGAGAGACTTTTCAAAATATTAAGTCTGGTCTGACATAGCTTGAAGGAAAAATCGTGTGAATTACAAAATAGGTTTAATTTTTCAATTGTAAAGGCAAATTCAAGCTCAATCTAGCAATTGCTAGTGCAAGTTCAAACTTACTTACAGAATGAAAAGGCAAGCTCAAATTTCATTTTGGACTTAATGCAACCGTCATTTGAAAATTTGTAACACTTGGAGTCTTGAAAACTCCAAAGAATGCAACCAGCATCTGAAATTTGTTACACGTGGAGTCAATCTTGTTTAGTTTGAAGAAATACTCATGTAAACTATACTAAAACAAAAAACTCAGTCTTCTAAAACTGGATTTTGTGAGTGAGCGAAGAACTTAATGCCGACAGCAATTGAAAACTTGTAACACCTGGAGCCTAGAAAACTCGAAAGAATGCAGCCTGCATCTCAAACTTGTTACACATGCAGACAGTCTTCTTTAGTTTGAAGGAATACTCATGTGAATTTAAAACGGTAAACTAAGAGATTCTTAAACTGGTTTTTTGTGAGCGAACGGTGGACTTAATGCAGCCAGTATCTGAAAACTTTCAAGGTGTGGAACCTAGAATACTAAATGTAACCGCGATAGAGCTAGATGCCAAAGCAGGTTTTTTGTGAAGTAGATGTGAGCATTCCTGAGAGAGTGAGAGACTTTTCAAAATATTAAGTCTGGTCTGACATAGCTTGAAGGAAAAATCGTGTGAATTACAAAATAGGTTTAATTTTTCAATTGTAAAGGCAAATTCAAGCTCAATCTAGCAATTGCTAGTGCAAGTTCAAACTTACTTACAGAATGAAAAGGCAAGCTCAAATTTCATTTTGGACTTAATGCAACCGTCATTTGAAAATTTGTAACACTTGGAGTCTTGAAAACTCCAAAGAATGCAACCAGCATTTGAAAGTTGTTACACGTGGAGTCAGTCTTGTTTAGTTTGAAGAAATACTCATGTAAACTATACTAAAACAAAAAACTCAGTCTTCTAAAACTGGATTTTGTGAGTGAGCGAAGAACTTAATGCCGACAGCAATTGAAAACTTGTAACACCTGGAGCCTAGAAAACTCGAAAGAATGCAGCCTGCATCTCAAACTTGTTACACATGCAGACAGTCTTCTTTAGTTTGAAGGAATACTCATGTGAATTTAAAAAGGTAAACTAAGAGATTCTTAAACTAGTTTTTTGTGAGCGAGCGATGTACTTAATGCAGCCAGTATCTGAAAACTTTCAAGGTGTGGAAGCTAAAAAAATTCGAAAGAATGCAGCCTGTATCTGAAACTTGCCACACGTGCAGTCAACAAAATATAATCGCGACAGATCGAGATTCCAAAGCAGGTTTTTTGTGAAGTACACGTGTGCCTTCCTGAGTGAGTGAGAGACTTTTCAAAATCTTAAGTTTGCTCTGGCATAGCTTGAAGGAAAAATAGTGTGAATTACAAAATAGGAAGACGAGCGTTTTTGTGTTCGACATTTTTTGTGAGTGAGGACTTCATGCAACCTGCTCTTCTAACTTGCAATATGCGTAGGTTAAAAAATCAACAAGAGCTGTACCTTTTCGCATTCAGAAAAGTTCTTTCTGCTTTCTATTTAATACATACATGATGCCTCTGCATACAAAAGCTTCATAAGGAGTTTAATCTTACAATAGAAAAGGCAAGTTTAAACTTAATTTCAGAATGCGAAAAGCAAGTGCGCACTCAATTTCAGATGAAAAGGCTAGTTTACATTTAATGTCAGAATACAAAGGCAAGTTTATGCTTACTTTCAGAATCATAAAGCCCAGTTCAATCATTATTTTAGAATCAAAAAAGCAAATTTTAACTTAATTCATAATGGAAGGGCAAATGCACACTTAATTTCATAATGAAAAGGCTAGTTGACATTTAATGTCAGAATAAAAAGGCAAGTCAAACTTACTTTTAGAATCATAAAGTCCAATTCAATCCTAATTTTAGAATCAAAAAAGCAAATTTTAACTTAATTTTATAATGAAAGGGCAAGTAAGCACTGAATTTCATTATGAAAACGCTAGTTCGCACTTAATTTCAGAATGAAAAGCCTAGTTCACACTTAATTTCAGATTGAAAAGGCTAGTTCAGACTTAAATTTAGAATGAAAAGCCTAGTTCACACTTAATTTCAGAATGAAAAGGCTAGTTTGCATTTAATGTCAGGATAAAAAGGGAAGTGCAAACTTACTTTTCTAATTATATAATCCAGCTCAATTTTAATTTTAGAATCAAAACAACAAATTTTTACTTAATTTCATAATGAAAGGGCAAATTCCCACTTAATTTCAGAATGCAAAAGGCAAATGAGCACTCAATTTCAAAATGATAAGGCAGGTGAGCACTCAATTTCATAATGACAAGGCTATTTTGCGCTTAATTTCTGAAGGAAAAGGCTACTTTACGTTTAATGTCAGAATAAAGAGGCAAAATCAAACTTTCTTTAAGAATCAGAAAGTTCAATCTTAATTTTAGAATCAACAATGGAAATCTTAACTTAATTTCTTAATGAAAAGACAAGTTCACACTTAATTTCAGAATGCAACAGGCAAGTGAGCACTCAATTTCAGAATAGAAAGGGTAGTTTGAACTTAATTTCAGAATGCAAAAGGCAAGTGAGCACTCAATTTCAGAATGGAAAGGGTTGTTTGAACTTAATTTCAGAATGAAAAGGCTAGTTTGCATTTAGTGTCAGGATAAAAATGCAATTTCAAACTTACTTTTAGAACCAGAAAGTCCAGTTCAATCTTAATTTTAGAATCAAAAACAAATTTTAACTTAATTTCATAATGAAAGGGCAAGTAAGCACTCAATTTCGGAGAAAAAACGCTAGTTCGCCCTTAATTAAAGAATAAAAAAGGTAAGTCCAAACTTCATTTTGGGCTTAATGCAGCCAGCATCTGATACTACACGTAGAGTCAGTATTATTTAGTTTGATGAAATACGCATGTAAATTATACGAAAAGACAAAACGCATTTTATACTCATATCTAATAAGTGTAAAATGCCTAATTATTCCTAATTTCAGTTTGAAATTGACTTTTTGATTCTAAAATTAAGATTGAATCTGTCTTTTCACTCTATAAATTAAGTTTGAACTACACTGTTAATTCAGAAATTAAGTTTCAACTTACCTTTTAATTTTAAAATGACGTCTAAACTTGCCTTTTTGATTCTAAATTTGGACTTTTCCAAATTTCCAAATTCCAAAAGAGTTAAGATTGAATTGCATTGTTCGTTCTGAAATTGAATTTGAACTTGTCTTTTCATTCTAAAAATTGTGTTGGAACTAGTTTTTCGTCAGTCAGTGAGAGACTCAATGCAACATCAATCAAACATGTAATTTACAAAAGTACAAGAGAAAGTCTAAGCGAGAACCGTCCTTTTTGGGGCACGTGCGTTTTTTTGTTAACTTTTGCGTGAAGGACTTAATGCACCTTGCATTTGAAAATAAGACAATTCTACTTACACCACACACAATGTTTACTTCTTTAGAACAATCTTTATTTTTTCATCAATCCAATTATAACATGATGTGTGAGGAATACAGATAAACTTGTATAGACCTTGCGTTTTTGACAATTGAAGTTAATTTTCGCACCACTCGCATTCATCTGCATAAGAATAACAACTACATGTCAAATCAGACATCTCCAAATCAAAATCTGATTTTGAACGCTTAACACTATCCACATTATCAATCTCATTGTGTTCAGCATCACCAATTAATTCGTTTTCTAGAAATTTGGAATTAGAGTCATCAGAATTTTTTCTCTTTATTGCACTTACAATGGAATCTGTACTGTTCATTTCATTTTCCTTGATCCGTTGAGTGATTTCTAAGTTCAGATTTCTGTACTTGATAAACTTGAAAGTAATGAAAGGAATTTCATCTGGAGCAAGGTGAATAAGCAATAACTTTTTGTCTTTGGTAACTCTCTCAATTTTAAATGCCGCTAATCGCTTATTGTTTGCTTTGTAAGCAAGAGTGGAAAGCCGTATTCTCTGTTCAGGGAGCTTTACTACTTTATTTGAAAAGTTGACGTGTGTAAAAGTATCTGATTTTGCGGCATGCAAGTCTAGATATCCATGAAATGTCAGCATTTTGAGGATGTCGCCCATGCATTCAATGCTAAAATCAAAGTATTCCACTTCCTGATAATTATAAATTCTTCTCATATGGATAAAGGCTGAATCAGCACTTCTTGAAAACCAGATATTCAGGACACCAATGTCTGTATTTTCTTTGGATAATTGATTAAAAACTTGGTCAAACTGTCGTTTGTTAACAAGATTGACGAAGCCATTTGTCGAAAACGTTGGTGGCTCCGTTTCGACTAGATCGATGGCCCCAACAATCTGCATCATGTGACTTTTTGTTTCAGACTCCATAATGATGCCTGTGCACATAAATTTTTTTATTTGGTAAGAAAATGTAGTATTCTTTTCAAGTGTTGTTAGAGTTAATTTATTAGAATAGAAATATACTGCACATACTACTTGTGATGCACAATTTTCTTTTTTCCGGTGTGTTTTAGATCCTTTTTACTAGTTTTGGGTTTACTTGTTTTCGTTTTATGCTTCTTTTTAACACTGACAGTTTTTTTACTTATACTTTTAGTATTGTTTGTTTTCTTCCGTATAGTGTTATTACAGTTGTAAAGGGATTGCTTTTTTTTCGGTTTAGTAAATGCTGCAGGCATTGGTGTAGTGTATTCAGGTGTGTCTTGAGCCATGCCACCTCCATTCATGGGCTCTAGCTTGCATTTCTCATGTATACAGTGAACGATCTTCATTTTTATGCGTATTTAAGTATTTAATTTAGCTGCACATAGTCAATAGTGACCTGATTCTCTGAATAGATTTGTCAAGTACTACCAATTCTGTCTGTAAGCTTGTCAAAGGTTTATAATCAACTGGCGAGAACACTGTCAATGTAGGAATAGTTATTTTGTTTTGTAAACACCTTTCTAAACATCTGGAACAATGGTTCTTTATTACTAATTGACATTCAATGATGTCCCAATTGTGTATTTTGGTACTGCGATAAACAAAAATATGAAGTAAGTTTGCTCAAAAATGTGGCAATGCTTTGATTTTAACACAAATGAGAAATGGGTACACATATTTGGTGCATAGCTACAGACTGGCAGCCGTAAAGGTACAATTATTTTTAAAGTGTGTAGTAGATACACAAAGCAGTATAAGACAAAAAGTACAAATAAAACACTACTTACATAACACTCTGCCAACTTTAACTTGGTTTTCCAATGCAACCAGTCTACAACACATGTATTGTAATCACAAATTGTAAACTCTTCTGAACGCAATTGCAAATCTTCTAATTCAATAGTTTTAATCAAAAATTTCTACTCGGAATAAGCAGAAGACGTAAAACTATTTCCAAAATTGAATCTTCTACGTATTCCAAGCGGTAAGGCGAGAAATATGTTCAGCTGTAGTGCTGCATCAGTGGGATGTTCTCCTACATCTGAAAGAATACAATGAAATTTGTGGGATATTTAAACCAATTTCACTAAAGGATATGCTGTGTAAAAAATCAAACCCACATTTCATACTCAACAATGTGTCAACAAACAGGCAAGTAAAACCCGTTTACAAAAGCACATTCACGATTGTCTAGTTTAAGTTGATTTTTAAGACTCTCGCTTTGTATTGCAACTTTAAAAAACCAGTTTTGTCGAGAATCAGGTCTGCTACTGCTTTTTGTTGACAATGAAACAGCGCAACTTGAAATGCACGTGTGTTTCAAGAATCAAACCTTGATACTCGCAATGCTCTCGCAGGGAATAAAAACTCATGTACAAACCTAGTTTTTGTCTCTCGTTCTGTTTGGCTTTTCTCCAAATCTACAAATCAACGTTTTTCCAGGCACATGTGTTCCGTATAGAAACCAGTTTTTTATCAAGTCAGTATAGGCTTTACAAATTTTTGATGTAAAAGTAATGAAGGTGTACATTGACAGTGGAATAGTCGTTTCACCTTCGCATTCCGTCTTATCTCAAATTTGCTGTCCTTCCAGTTGAAATGCAATGAAAAAATACGCGTGTGTGGGTCATTCACATGCTATTCTACTGACAACATGAACGACTAAAAGCTATATGTAAAAAAGACGAATATTTGACTTTTAAAAAGCATACATGCATTTCCAGTGAGAGCATAGCTGGCTAAACATATGTAGACTTGAAATCTGACACAAGTTTTTTGTACAGAACAACACCTGCATCAGAACTGGAAAAGGAAATATAAAATTTCAATGGAAGGTAGCCTACTTAGAGTGACTCACTGTTGTAAATGACTCTTTCATGATGAAAAATGCAAATCTTAAAAAAGAGGGCCAGAGAACTCGCTATACAATTGAGTCCGCATGCGTAGATACGTTTCTTCTGATGACATGGCGAGAAAACCTATTCTTAAAAAAACGAATATTTGATTTGCATATAGCGCACATACATTTTCAGTGAGAGCATGCATGACAAACACATATGTGTAGACATGGAACCTAATTAAAACAAGGCCTTTGTAAATAACTGTAATAACACTATACGGAAGAAAACAAACAATACTAAAAGTATAAGTAAAAAAACTGTCAGTGTTAAAAAGAAGCATAAAACGAAAACAAGTAAACCCAAAACTAGTAAAAAGGATCTAAAACACACCGGAAAAAAGAAAATTGTGTATCACAAGTAGTATGTGCAGTATATTTCTATTCTAATAAATTAACTCTAACAACACTTGAAAAGAATACTACATTTTCTTACCAAATAAAAAAAATTTATGTGCACAGGCATCATTATGGAGTCTGAAACAAAAAGTCACATGATGCAGATTGTTGGGGCCATCGATCTAGTCGAAACGGAGCCACCAACGTTTTCGACAAATGGCTTCGTCAATCTTGTTAACAAACGACAGTTTGACCAAGTTTTTAATCAATTATCCAAAGAAAATACAGACATTGGTGTCCTGAATATCTGGTTTTCAAGAAGTGCTGATTCAGCCTTTATCCATATGAGAAAAATTTATAATTATCAGGAAGTGGAATACTTTGATTTTAGCATTGAATGCATGGGCGACATCCTCAAAATGCTGACATTTCATGGATATCTAGACTTGCATGCCGCAAAATCAGATACTTTTACACACGTCAACTTTTCAAATAAAGTAGTAAAGCTCCCTGAACAGAGAATACGGCTTTCCACTCTTGCTTACAAAGCAAACAATAAGCGATTAGCGGCATTTAAAATTGAGAGAGTTACCAAAGACAAAAAGTTATTGCTTATTCACCTTGCTCCAGATGAAATTCCTTTCATTACTTTCAAGTTTATCAAGTACAGAAATCTGAACTTAGAAATCACTCAACGGATCAAGGAAAATGAAATGAACAATACAGATTCCATTGTAAGTGCAATAAAGAGAAAAAATTCTGATGACTCTAATTCCAAATTTCTAGAAAACGAATTAATTGGTGATGCTGAACACAATGAGATTGATAATGTGGATAGTGTTAAGCGTTCAAAATCAGATTTTGATTTGGAGATGTCTGATTTGACATGTAGTTGTTATTCTTATGCAGATGAATGCGAGTGGTGCGAAAATTAACTTCAATTGTCAAAAACGCAAGGTCTATACAAGTTTATCTGTATTCCTCACACATCATGTTATAATTGGATTGATGAAAAAAATAAAGATTGTTCTAAAGAAGTAAACATTGTGTGTGGTGTAAGTAGAATTGTCTTATTTTCAAATGCAAGGTGCATTAAGTCCTTCACGCAAAAGTTAACAAAAAAACGCACGTGCCCCAAAAAGGACGGTTCTCGCTTAGACTTTCTCTTGTACTTTTGTAAATTACATGTTTGATTGATGTTGCATTGAGTCTCTCACTGACTGACGAAAAACTAGTTCCAACACAATTTTTAGAATGAAAAGACAAGTTCAAATTCAATTTCAGAACGAACAATGCAATTCAATCTTAACTCTTTTGGAATTTGGAAATTTGGAAAAGTCCAAATTTAGAATCAAAAAGGCAAGTTTAGACGTCATTTTAAAATTAAAAGGTAAGTTGAAACTTAATTTCTGAATTAACAGTGTAGTTCAAACTTAATTTATAGAGTGAAAAGACAGATTCAATCTTAATTTTAGAATCAAAAAGTCAATTTCAAACTGAAATTAGGAATAATTAGGCATTTTACACTTATTAGATATGAGTATAAAATGCGTTTTGTCTTTTCGTATAATTTACATGCGTATTTCATCAAACTAAATAATACTGACTCTACGTGTGGTATCAGATGCTGGCTGCATTAAGCCCAAAATGAAGTTTGGACTTACCTTTTTTATTCTTTAATTAAGGGCGAACTAGCGTTTTTTCTCCGAAATTGAGTGCTTACTTGCCCTTTCATTATGAAATTAAGTTAAAATTTGTTTTTGATTCTAAAATTAAGATTGAACTGGACTTTCTGGTTCTAAAAGTAAGTTTGAAATTGCATTTTTATCCTGACACTAAATGCAAACTAGCCTTTTCATTCTGAAATTAAGTTCAAACAACCCTTTCCATTCTGAAATTGAGTGCTCACTTGCCTTTTGCATTCTGAAATTAAGTTCAAACTACCCTTTCTATTCTGAAATTCAGTGCTCACTTGCCTGTTGCATTCTGAAATTAAGTGTGAACTTGTCTTTTCATTAAGAAATTAAGTTAAGATTTCCATTGTTGATTCTAAAATTAAGATTGAACTTTCTGATTCTTAAAGAAAGTTTGATTTTGCCTCTTTATTCTGACATTAAACGTAAAGTAGCCTTTTCCTTCAGAAATTAAGCGCAAAATAGCCTTGTCATTATGAAATTGAGTGCTCACCTGCCTTATCATTTTGAAATTGAGTGCTCATTTGCCTTTTGCATTCTGAAATTAAGTGGGAATTTGCCCTTTCATTATGAAATTAAGTAAAAATTTGTTGTTTTGATTCTAAAATTAAAATTGAGCTGGATTATATAATTAGAAAAGTAAGTTTGCACTTCCCTTTTTATCCTGACATTAAATGCAAACTAGCCTTTTCATTCTGAAATTAAGTGTGAACTAGGCTTTTCATTCTAAATTTAAGTCTGAACTAGCCTTTTCAATCTGAAATTAAGTGTGAACTAGGCTTTTCATTCTGAAATTAAGTGCGAACTAGCGTTTTCATAATGAAATTCAGTGCTTACTTGCCCTTTCATTATAAAATTAAGTTAAAATTTGCTTTTTTGATTCTAAAATTAGGATTGAATTGGACTTTATGATTCTAAAAGTAAGTTTGACTTGCCTTTTTATTCTGACATTAAATGTCAACTAGCCTTTTCATTATGAAATTAAGTGTGCATTTGCCCTTCCATTATGAATTAAGTTAAAATTTGCTTTTTTGATTCTAAAATAATGATTGAACTGGGCTTTATGATTCTGAAAGTAAGCATAAACTTGCCTTTGTATTCTGACATTAAATGTAAACTAGCCTTTTCATCTGAAATTGAGTGCGCACTTGCTTTTCGCATTCTGAAATTAAGTTTAAACTTGCCTTTTCTATTGTAAGATTAAACTCCTTATGAAGCTTTTGTATGCAGAGGCATCATGTATGTATTAAATAGAAAGCAGAAAGAACTTTTCTGAATGCGAAAAGGTACAGCTCTTGTTGATTTTTTAACCTACGCATATTGCAAGTTAGAAGAGCAGGTTGCATGAAGTCCTCACTCACAAAAAATGTCGAACACAAAAACGCTCGTCTTCCTATTTTGTAATTCACACTATTTTTCCTTCAAGCTATGCCAGAGCAAACTTAAGATTTTGAAAAGTCTCTCACTCACTCAGGAAGGCACACGTGTACTTCACAAAAAACCTGCTTTGGAATCTCGATCTGTCGCGATTATATTTTGTTGACTGCACGTGTGGCAAGTTTCAGATACAGGCTGCATTCTTTCGAATTTTTTTAGCTTCCACACCTTGAAAGTTTTCAGATACTGGCTGCATTAAGTACATCGCTCGCTCACAAAAAACTAGTTTAAGAATCTCTTAGTTTACCTTTTTAAATTCACATGAGTATTCCTTCAAACTAAAGAAGACTGTCTGCATGTGTAACAAGTTTGAGATGCAGGCTGCATTCTTTCGAGTTTTCTAGGCTCCAGGTGTTACAAGTTTTCAATTGCTGTCGGCATTAAGTTCTTCGCTCACTCACAAAATCCAGTTTTAGAAGACTGAGTTTTTTGTTTTTAGTATAGTTTACATGAGTATTTCTTCAAACTAAACAAGACTGACTCCACGTGTAACAACTTTCAAATGCTGGTTGCATTCTTTGGAGTTTTCAAGACTCCAAGTGTTACAAATTTTCAAATGACGGTTGCATTAAGTCCAAAATGAAATTTGAGCTTGCCTTTTCATTCTGTAAGTAAGTTTGAACTTGCACTAGCAATTGCTAGATTGAGCTTGAATTTGCCTTTACAATTGAAAAATTAAACCTATTTTGTAATTCACACGATTTTTCCTTCAAGCTATGTCAGACCAGACTTAATATTTTGAAAAGTCTCTCACTCTCTCAGGAATGCTCACATCTACTTCACAAAAAACCTGCTTTGGCATCTAGCTCTATCGCGGTTACATTTAGTATTCTAGGTTCCACACCTTGAAAGTTTTCAGATACTGGCTGCATTAAGTCCACCGTTCGCTCACAAAAAACCAGTTTAAGAATCTCTTAGTTTACCGTTTTAAATTCACATGAGTATTCCTTCAAACTAAAGAAGACTGTCTGCATGTGTAACAAGTTTGAGATGCAGGCTGCATTCTTTCGAGTTTTCTAGGCTCCAGGTGTTACAAGTTTTCAATTGCTGTCGGCATTAAGTTCTTCGCTCACTCACAAAATCCAGTTTTAGAAGACTGAGTTTTTTGTTTTTAGTATAGTTTACATGAGTATTTCTTCAAACTAAACAAGACTGACTCCACGTGTAACAACTTTCAAATGCTGGTTGCATTCTTTGGAGTTTTCAAGACTCCAAGTGTTACAAATTTTCAAATGACGGTTGCATTAAGTCCAAAATGAAATTTGAGCTTGCCTTTTCATTCTGTAAGTAAGTTTGAACTTGCACTAGCAATTGCTAGATTGAGCTTGAATTTGCCTTTACAATTGAAAAATTAAACCTATTTTGTAATTCACACGATTTTTCCTTCAAGCTATGTCAGACCAGACTTAATATTTTGAAAAGTCTCTCACTCTCTCAGGAATGCTCACATCTACTTCACAAAAAACCTGCTTTGGCATCTAGCTCTATCGCGGTTACATTTAGTATTCTAGGTTACACACCTTGAAAGTTTTCAGATACTGGCTGCATTAAGTCCACCGTTCGCTCACAAAAAACCAGTTTAAGAATCTCTTAGTTTACCTTTTTAAATTCACATGAGTATTCCTTCAAACTAAAGAAGACTGTCTGCATGTGTAACAAGTTTGAGATGCAGGCTGCATTCTTTCGAGTTTTCTAGGCTCCAGGTGTTACAAGTTTTCAATTGCTGTCGGCATTAAGTTCTTCGCTCACTCACAAAATCCAGTTTTAGAAGACTGAGTTTTTTGTTTTAGTATAGTTTACATGAGTATTTCTTCAAACTAAACAAGATTGACTCCACGTGTAACAAATTTCAGATGCTGGTTGCATTCTTTCGAGTTTTCAAGACTAAAAGTGTAGTGTTCTCCAAGTGTTCTCTCCAGTTTTTTAGACTACACGTGTGACAAGTTACAAAAGTAGCTTGCACTTAGTCTTTCGCTCACTCACAACAATACCCGTGTCTTGCACAAGAAAAACCAGTCTTGGAATCCAACTCGGTTCGCTTCTTGCAATTTGCATAACTATTTCATCAAACTAGAGACATTGTTGCATGCATTAAATAGAAATCACGTGGAAAATACGGTTTTGGAATGTTTATTTGATAGTTCTTAATATTACGTTTGTGTTTACACAATCTGAATATTTTTGATTGTAGCCAGTTGTGTTTGAATGTAGTTTGGTTTCGTTAGTAAAGTTTTTCGTCTATGATAAATGTGGTCTCGGGTTGACTGTTTCATTTCAACAAACTAAACCACTGTCTACGAGCCTTTAATTTACTTTTGCAAATGCATTTACTGGCGCAAAAATCATTTTTTGGATAACCACATATTCCTGGACGTGAAAGATGAAAGCATCATTTCCTATCTCGAGTTTTTTAGACTGCACGTGTCTCAAGTTACAATTGCAGGTTGCATTAAGGTCATTGCTCACTCACAAAAAAACCAATTTTAGATTGTCCATCAGTTCGCATCTTGTAATTTACACGAGTATTTCATCAAACTAAACCAGACTAGGGCACTAGAGACTTTGCATGCATCTTTGAAATAGAAAACAGGTGGATATTTTTCTTGATGTGAAAAGCTTGTCCTCTCTACAGTTTTTTAGACTACAAGTGTAGCAAGTTACAAAAGCAGGTTGCACTAAGTCTCTCGCTCACCCACAAAAAAATACACGTGTCTTAAACAAAAACTAGTCTTGGAATCCAACTCGATTCGCTTCTTGCAACTTGCACAATTATTTCATCAAACTAAACCAAACCAGTAGAAACATTGTGTGCATGCATTAATTAGAAAACAGATATTTCCTAGACGTGTTAAGGTAAAGCCTCATCTCGTCTACTCCCAAGGTTTTCAGGCTGCACGTGTCTACCTTCCCTCGCTCACTCACAAAAAATACAGTCGTCTTGCAGAAAAAACCAGCTTTGGAATCTCATTTCATCAAACTTCTAACTGACTCTGTCTCCAAGTCATCCAACTCGGCCTCCCTCCTTCGTCTTCCAGCGGCGGAATATACGACGGGTATCTATCCTCGGTATGTTTTAGCACATAAATACAGGCGCCTTGCATAAAACACAAGTTTTTAGAATCTCACTCCGTTCACTTTGTACAATTTACATGATTATTTCATCAAACTAAACCAGACCAGTACGGAAAAATGCAGGCGTCGTGCACAAAAACCAGTTTTCGGAATCTCTTTTACCACAAAAATACATGTGTCTTGCATAAAACACAAGTTTTTAGAATCTCACTCAGTTCACTTTGTACAATTTACATGATTATTTCATAAAACTAAACCAGACCAGTACGGAAAAATGCAGGCGTCGTGCACAAAAAAGTTTTCAGAATCTCTTTTACCACAAAAATACATGTGTCTTGCATAAAACACAAGTTTTTAGAATCTCACTCAGTTCACTTTGTACAATTTCCATGATTATTTCATCAAACTAAACCAGACCAGTACAGAAAAATGCAGGCGTCGTGCACAAAAAACCGTTTTCAGAATCTCTCTCTTAGTTCGCTTCTTCCAATTTACATAATTTATTCATCAAACTAAACCAGGTGCTGACTGGTTTACTTCTAGCGGCGGAAAAATGCGGAGTATACGGCGGTATATTTTACCGTAATATGCGGCAGCCAACATTTATTTCACGTGTCATTAAAAAAACTAGTAAAACCTGATACTTAAACGGCGGGATAAAACGGCGGCCATTCATCGGCGGGGGAATATTCTTCCATGGCTCATAGGGGGAATATTTTACCATAAAACATACTACTAACGCAAATGAATTTATTTTTGCCGAAAGACTTAAAATTTGCTTTTTTACATAACCAAATGATTTATTTACACAAGAAATATATTTACATTCATTCACTTCGTAGTTTCATTTAGTTCAATTTACACTTCACAGAAATACTTCTATTTATTTTGATAATTACCAGTGTCTGTTTAAAAACACATATATACTTATCTTAACAATGCATTTTTAATTTATTTAAAGAATATATATTTCCTGAGGCACTACAATCAAAAAGGCGTAGTTTAATTAATGTTCCAGGAGAAAACGGACTATGTTTTAAGCGTGCCATTTATGTACATAAAGACGTTAATAATCTTAACTTAGAGAACAAGAAGAACGCCGAGCGTTATTATGACAATGCCGAATGGTATGACAAAGTAATCAATTCAAAGCAAACTAAAGAGGTGAATTGGGATGGTATAACCTTTCCATTTACTATAAATCAGGTACAAAAGTTTGAAATGCAAAATAAAGATATTGGACTAACCATAATAGGATTTTCAAAGCAATTTAGAGAAACGAAGGCAAAAAAAGATTTAGAAAAAAATTCCGAAGATGATTGCATTGAAAATGTCGCTAGAGGTATGTTAGAATCCGATGATGAGGACGACTGCGTTCGTATTGATGGCAAATACTATAAAAAGACACATAGAGAGAATCAAAAGAATTTACGAAGTTATTGTGCACCATTGCATGTTTGCAAAAACAAAAGGGATATCATGATTGATATTCTTTTAATTATGAACGATGACGAAACAAAAAATCATTTTGTTTTTGTTAAGGATTTGCACAAATTGCTGTCAAATTGCAACAACACCACCAAATTTATTTGTAGACACTGTTTGTTCTACAATATTTTTTAAAATGCAAAAATTGATCTTTTGGAAAATTTGTCTTTAAGATGTTTAAGGAAGCGCAAAAGGCTACATGAGTGTCATAGTCGCTATTAAAGGTACATTTATTTATACCTTTGAGCTTTACTACAGGACCTCTGAGCCAAAGTGCGGTGTTTACTCACTACTTGTGTCATTATTAATTTTTCTAAAGATTGACTAATTGTAACCTCGCGTAAATTACAGCAAGAGCAATACATGGAAACTATAATACTCCATCCATAATAATAATACTCCATGGGCTCTTAGTGCGCATTTTTCTAAATGCAAATTTCATGCTGAAAACAATAATAAACAATAATACTATATCGATAAATACGGCAATTAGTATTTCGAATGGTAAATAGAAATAGAACTTTAGCATTGTACTCTGCATTGCCTTTGTAATTCATAATTAGCTAACATGTATTCCTGTAATAGTACAATATGCGTAGGCTAAGAAAGTCTATTCAACAAGCAATGTAACCAGACTGGATAAAATTGCTTCTAAGTAGTCTCTTAGGTGTTTACGTTTGTCTGCTCGAAGGGGTCCGCACCGAATCCAAAAATACCTTAAACTGCCCAATTGTTTACTAGCGATTGTTTTCCTTTTTAGTATTCTTTGCATAAAATGGAGACATTGCTCCGAACTTGCCGAACACATTGATGTCAGAGTCCGACACCGGCGCGCCGCCGACGCCGACCCAAAATTCGACGCCGCCGCCGCCGCCGCAAAATTTTGATCGGCGCGCCGCTGAGCAAAATTTTATGGCGCCGCCTTCAGAAATTAAAAATTTTACAAATTTTAGTCTATATTTACAAAATTTTTCTGTAAATAATTGTTTCAGTGTTAAATTCAGTAGCGCTATTATGTTTTTTCCATGAATATAAAGTGTAATAACCCCTTATTTTAACAAAAAAGTAGTTACTTATTTTCAAAAACGCTAAAAATGAGCTATAAATGGTATTTTTTCTGGTCACGCGCGCCGACCGCATTTTGTCGGCGTTAGCCGGCGCGCCGCCGCCGCCGAGAGTTTTCGGGGTACCACGCCGCCGCCGCCAAATTTTCATCGGCGTCGGACTCTGATTGATGTCATGTCAGGGAAACAAGCCAGGCAGATAGCACCAGCTATAGTTTGTGTTAGAAATGGAATGTTTCAAATGCAGTCATGTATTTTCCCATTCGTATCAAACAAAATGAACCGAAACGATGATTGGAGTGAATGCTGAAATAATTGCAAACGTTAGGTATGAATTGCAACTTTCATTAAAAGCAGATATTCAACACGTGCAACCTCTCGAATGATGTCAACTTTTCCTCAATGACAAATGGACTTACTCAATGATGATTTCCTTTCGCAGTAATATATCTACAATAATTTGACCACTTCTTATGTCTTAATTGTACCATTTGCTTTGTGGTTATAAGTAAGAAGCTTTATTATACATAGCGCAGTATTCAGAAAGAAATTACATTTAGCCTCACAAGCAATCTAAGGTAAAAGCTGTATACTTTTTTGCCGAAATGCTTTCATTTTTCCTTAATTATTTAATTATGCTTTCTAGATCTGGACATTTGGTTATGTAAGATAGTAAAATTCATGACTGCATTGGGGATGACTACTCCATCTGTAGTACAAATTATTGCCGCTGCCATTTCATTCGGATTTCTTTCAGCAATTTGTTCATATAGTTCTCCAGAAAGCGTCATCTCATATCATTAAAGAAAACAGTAAAATTAAATAAAACCCCTCAAAAGCAATTGATTAGCCTACGACTGTGCAGTTTGCTACAGACCTCTTCGAGCAGAAAACATGATCACCTTTCTGAGAACTTAAAATCAAATTTTATCCAGTTTGGTTACATTGCTTGCTGAATAAGTTTTCTTTCCCTGCTTACTTTCCCATGCTAGCTATTCTGTAAAGAACATTTTTATTATGCTTTGAGAAAAGTTTCTGTTTTACTATTCTCTTACTGTACCACACGAAATATTAATTTGACGGTAAATAAAATGCACAATCATCACATAAGTTTTAGGTAGTGACTGGTATTTCATTTTTATTTCTCAATTAAAATTATTAAAGCATTTAATAGTTTAAATTACAATATTCTCAATTACTTTTCTTAGATTTTGTAAAATATGTGATCATTTGGTTTGTATATTCAATGTTTTCTATTTTAATGTCGTAAATTGTAATGACTATGTAAATCGTTCGAGACAATAGACAATGCGCCAGTTAAATATCAAGTTAAATAATAAATGCAATGCGCACACATCAAGTGCCCCTAAGTGTTTGCATACAGAAGGCCCCTTAAATGACAAGTCCTAAACGACAAACCCTTTTCGGAAAATGAAGAAAGTTCAGCTGGTGTAAGATTAACAGTTTCTCATGAAAACGACTTCAATTTATATATTTGACTTTTTTGGGAGAACTGCGATTGTAAACGAATGCGTAGGGACAGGTTCATGAAAATTGGGATTTCAATGTAACTTTGTATTGGTTTTCGAACGGTGTCACCAGTTTTGCTGTAACACTCCCGGTTCTCCCGGTACTTTAACTTTTTTAAACCGTGTACTTACTTTTACTCAATATTTGTTAATCGGGACTGTAACAAAACTATCAATTGCCAATCGTGGAATTTTGTTTTTTATGGTTTCCAAAAAAATTTGGTCCTTAGAGTTTGTCACTTAGGGGGTGAATCTTACATGCATAGATTTGAAGCATGTATACTTAAAGCAGTTAGATTGAAGTCGCCAAAGTGACGATTTTCACTGGCATATAAAATGCAGAGTCTGAATCAATTTTAGAAATACAATACCGTCACTCCTTTTATTACCTATAAATGGCGTAATTAATTTTGGAGTTCTTCACTGTAGATTAGTAGTAATCACTGTCAGCTTTCAAATCTTTTCCGCTGTTCTGCAAATTAAATTAAAGACACCTCTAAGAAAAACATTTTGAATAAAATAATTACTACTTGTTTTTAAAATACATTTTGGCAATCTTTTTTCCATTTTTAAGCAAATCTTGACAGGTATTTGATTATTTAATAATGACTACAGCATTAAGTTCCGCAGATCACAAAAGTTAACGCATTTTAGATTGTATTACCCTGTAATCATTTTTGCTCTGTTTGAAGCGTTGTAGTATTCCTATTCTGGATTTCGCTGATTTTATGTTTTTGTTTGTGATTTTTGATTGTGCAACTCCGTTATTATCTTTTTCAGTCAACCCCGATGATGATTGAACTGTAGACGTTCCAGTGGCTCCGCTATTACTACTGATCATGGAGAAACTTATTCCACCAACAATTTTACTCATAGTAAGTCTTGTTTGGTCGTTGAGACAGATGCGGAATATAAATATAAACATTCCCTGGCATTCAAAAAATATAAATCATGATTATAATTACTAAAATAATATAATTTGCAAGCAAACGCAAAATTACTCTTACCTGTGATGCGTTGGTAATTGTAAAAGCATAAGAAAATATAACGTGGCCTTGAAAATCGACGAGTGTGAAAAATCCAAGTAACCACGAAACTCCAAGAATGCAAGTCAAAGACATTGTTCCTTTTACGAGCTTCTTAAAAGAATTTCTGAACATCAAGAAACATAAATAGCTTTTAAAGTCATTGAAACTGCAGAACATCATTCAGTATCAATTCAACTGTTAAATTGCTCACTTATTTATTATTTTAATTCAATGAAATACAATTATGCTATATAATATTTTATATTCCTTATACCGTTTCAATTCTTCCTCTTTTTTATTACTCCCATTTGCCAACATTCTTGTCCTTCTACTACTAGCAAGGTAGACGGCTGCGATCAACATGCAAGTATTTCCCTAGTAAGTTGTAAAATATATTTTTTATTCAAAACTGCGTTTTTAAGGAAATTTTGGAAATAATTACATTCTTTAAAATTAATTCTGCCGCTTACCCCCACAACTAATATAGCA
Source organism: Yoshiicerus persimilis (assembly GCA_020352615.2). Lineage (NCBI taxonomy): Eukaryota > Metazoa > Arthropoda > Collembola > Entomobryomorpha > Tomoceridae > Yoshiicerus > Yoshiicerus persimilis. The sequence goes on from CM036940.2 coordinate 78,427,040, forward strand.
GGACCCATAAACCACCAAATGTAATTTCCTGTCAACCAGCAACTAAAAATAAAAGAATCCTTTCAGTTTATCTAGCGACAGTTTCTATTTCGGACAAGGACAAATAAAATAACCCGACAAAGCATATTCCACACAAAAATTTACAATGAAGATACAAAATACATACAATATCTTGTAAGAAAATTCTTGTTCTATTTTTAACAATTGCATAAAACATTGATAAGCTTACAACATTTCCCCCACATAAATGAAACCGTCGTCTTGCAACATGTATCCAGTTAGCATTGTAGTCCCAACAATAAGTAATGGAATTCCGTATCCAATGCCACAGTAGAATATAAATAAGTGGTCTGACTTCGGTGGGAAAACTTTGATGACCTGGTTGTAGAGGTGGATTCCTTCAACGGCCATCCATCCGAATACACACAGCCATACGAAGTGGGTCAGTGATCCGCAAATCATACAAATTAACTGCGTAAAACATTAGCAAATGGAAAATTTAATTAATTGCGCTGACTAGTGCGATAAGTGCGTTTTATTTTCCAAAGAATACTGTCAAGACTGTCATATATTTAGGTGGTTAATATTTGCTATGTAAAATTGGAAATTTATTATGTTATTTTTACATATTCTCAAATGTTTAAAATTACTTTTAGAAACACTTAAAATTATTATATAAATTATTAATTTGCAAAAATTACGTCAGAAAATTTGAAATTTTCTTTTTCTCCAACAAGCAAAAGTGCATTCCCCATTATTAACATGATACATAGCTGTGTCGTAATAGTTTTCTCGTCGCTTCTTTTCTTCTCCAGTGAAAATACTATTAATGTCAATGTCAGACATAAAATTGACAGGGAACACAAAATCCAGGTGATCAATTGTAGACCCCAATCTTTGCCCTATTACCAATGAATAAAGCACACATTACACGTTTGTTGCTGTATAGGAAGTGTACGTTACTGTAAAGTCACTGCAAGATTTGGGGATAAGCAAACAACTTCTAAAATTTGAAAAGAGGAAGTCTTTGTGAAGCGGCCTTCATTGCCTACATATACTATTATTTTTATATTACAAAAAAGGGACAGTTTATGCTACTTACATTCAAAATTAAAAATAAAAGCGCAACATGTTTTGTAAAAAAATATCACATTCTTTTTGATTTTTTCATGTTCAGTTTTTAATACATACTATTCCTGCATGCTAAATTAATTATTGAGTTTAATAAGATACTTGTTCTGAGTACTCCCTTTGTATTGCAACATTAATTTGCAAGCACGTACCTAGGTCAAATGGGCTTAACATAAAATAATAAAATATATACCTACATTAAAAAGTTTTACTTCGTCGCACGAAGCGCAAATAAAAAGTTGTTCCTCTTTTAATGAAAAATTTCCTGTTTTTCTAGGTTTTTGGAAATACTTGAAATACGTCCTTGTAAATTTGTATGTTTAGGCACTAAAATTTCATCATTTGTCATTTCCTGAAGACTTCATAAATTAAAAATGCAAAAAATATTAATGCTTTATATTGAGCATTTCCAAGGGTTCAAATATATAGGTATGCCTTAGTTTCCTTTCTAATTCTTGCCTTCTTAGAACTTTAGCACTACTGCCCTAGTATACTAAGGTTTATGACTAAATTGCTTCTTACGCTCAAGAGATAACTGAATGCAGAAATAATAGAAGGCTCTAATTAAGAATTCCATTTTTGAACTGAGAATTCAATTGCCCTTTAGATCTTGTCGAGTCTTTAATTTCTTCACATGAAGTAGGGGTACGAAAATCATCAAAAGGTGACAACATCGTTTATGTACCCTCTCTTACATTACTTTAATATGAAATAACATTATGCATTTAAGTGTGATTTGTAAAACTGATTTGATATTTAAAAACTCATCAGTACAAAAATATGTTTGAATTTGAACTTACTGTGTACTTATGGAAACCGGTCAATACTGTGAATGACGATAAGTGATTGCATTCACATTCAGTCGTGTATTTACCAATATTTATAGTTTTACAACCCACCGCAGACCAAACTCTGAAAAGAAATCACTAATTACATTTACCTGTGTTATCATTTTGAAAGGTATTCATAATTTGAAGTTTCAATTGTCCCTTTATGTCATTCTGCTATTACATTCTTTATGAACAAAAATTAATTATATTCGGTGGACTGATTATAAAACTTACTTTTCGGTTTCATCCCAATACACACACATTGTTGACCCTGAAATAGCCTTTGGTGTTTCTCCAGGCAGCAAATTTCTTCTAAATGCTGCCGGTTTATGGTGTCTATAAACAGTTACTACGTTATTCGCAAACTCAACTTTTACAGTAACGTCTAAATAGAAAAAATCACTTTGATTATTAGTTCATTTTTATACCCAAACAAATATGAATAACATAAGAGTAATATAGTTTTAGTAAAGACAACATTTAAGACTTTGATTACTTTTGGTTCGGTTTTCAAATGCACTATTAAAAGTGAATGATATTAGTTTCCCATTTATTTGCTTAGGTATTTTTAGATCGCTCCCAGAAGTGTAATCGCTAAATTAATTTTAATAGGAAAGTGTTTTTTGATCATTTAATTTTTTTGATATTAAATGAGTATATAATAATAAAACCTCGCCGTAGGACTGCCGACTAATTCCTGAATGACGGTTGGCTGAATCATTGTGGCCACGTATGTCAATAGCGACTCATTTTGAAATAGAGGATTGCTTTCTGATTTTAATTCTATTGAAATTGTACTTCTGTACGGAAAAACTTCATCGTTGACGTAAATTTTATTTCGCTTCATTTGAGTAGTTTTATTATCCAATGTAACCGTACTTGCACCCATAAATATAACTAAATCATTAGCAGAAGAATTGAAATTTGATGAACGATATTGAATTGGTGTGTTATTTCCTTCGTACACTATTTTCTCCGCCAGGGGCAACATAGCAAACTCAATGGTTTTGTAGAATTGAGTAAAAACATTCGATTTTTCCTCCTACAAATCAAACAAACAAGCAAACAATTTTTATAGGAAGTACCAAGAAATTTCTAATTATGACTTATGAATATAATACATTGTTCCCCTTAGAGAATAACAATTTTAGCGCATTATACTAGAAATTACTTTACGTTTAGGATGATACCTTGTGTTTCATTGAAGCCCACTCTTGTTTGTTGTTCAAAACATTGCTAAAAACATTAGCAGCTCTATCTGCAATTTTAATTGCTTCCGATTTTGGTATGCTTGCATCAATTTTTGTTGTTAAATTTCTAACGGTCTTAGCGATATCCAAAATTCGGTTTTCAACAATGCCTTTAGACTCATTTTCTACACTACTTGTTTCGTTTTCCAGGATTTTCAATTCAGTCAAAGTATCACTGTCTTTTAAAACCTAAATTTAAAAACATTTAAATGTTCCGCTGTCTTTTGACAATTCAATTCCTATTTACTATTTGGAGAATTACATGTAGACACTATTGCCATCTCGAAACTATTGGAAGTACTATTGTAACAAGTTTCTATATAATTCGGGATAGTATTTGACAACAGTAATCCATTACAATAAAATCATTTCCAATTACATTTTTAAGATTGGATATCTCTCAAATGTCCTTATTGAAAAAATGTATAATACTTACTAACGAATCATTGTAACCAGTCATCACTGTAAAAGTCGATAGATGATTGCATTGACAATCAGTAAGATATTGAGTGTCGTGAATTCTTTTACATCCATTCTTAGACCAATCTCTGAAAAACCATAACTACATACTTAACTGACATAATCTTCATTGTTAATAAAGTTATTTTTCCTGTAAATATATTTTATTTTTCGCAATGTTAGTTGATATGTACTTTCCCAAAACTTATAGTATAACGATTTTAAATCTTTGGGTCATACATACGTAGCAGCATTATGCCAAATTTGGTATTATACTACTATTATACTATTACTTGGTACCAGTACTATATTTTAAATGATATTTTCTTTTAAAAATAAATTTTAACCAGGTGGGGAATTAAAGGTCTATTTATATTGGAGTTGAGAAAATAACAAAGTATCTTTGCTACGTCTACACACAGAAAATTTTAACCGAATTCAACTTACTTATTTACTTCGTTCCAAAACACGCAAGTAGATGACTCTAAAATATCCGGCTTTATTTTTGAGAACGTAATGTTTACTGTGATGTCTACAAGAGAAAATATTGTTTGGATTTTAATTTTAAACAAATAATAGTGAATAAGTTTAAATAAATTGCTAAAAGTAAATAAATAATAAATAACAATAAAAATCACTCACTTTTATTTTGCAACGATTCATTAAAAGTGAAGGATATGATTTTGCCATTTATTTTTTCAGATGTGTTTAAAAGACTCCCATTGATGTCATCGCTACATGTATTGAGTAGATCAGAAAATTGATTTTTTACTATTGATTTTACCGGCAGCATTTTTAAAAGGTAATAAATTTCAATGTTAGTTTGATTTAAATTTGAAGTTGCTAACTGGTCGATCAGCATCTTAATTGGTAGTTACGGTTTAGTTATTTTTAAAATGAAAATCAAATGTTTTATTATATGTCAGAATAAAAATACATAAATTTCAAACCTCGCAGCTCTGTTGTCTGCTGCGTCATACATAAAAGTTGGTTGTGTCATTATTCCAACAAAATATATTCCAGTGGCATTTCGATGTGAAAACTCATTTTCCCTTGTCAATTCTACTGAAATAATATTACCGTGATGAGAATCCCCGTCACTAAAATTAACATTGTTTCTTTCAATTTCATTATTTTCTTTATCCACAGTAGCAGCACTTGAACCCAGAAATAAAATGATATCATCCCCAGAAGAATTTCTTGACGGGCGAAATGCTTTAATTGTGCTGCCTTTGTTGTCTACTACTTTATCGGCTAGAGACAACATTATAGACTCCATCTTTATAAAGAATTCAGCAAAAACCCTGGATTTGGTATCCTTAAAAAACAAAATACGTTTTAAATGTTTTATTACGGTATTGCCAATGTCTGGACTATTTTAAAAAGCAAGAATGATTATTAAATCCAATACCACAAGTTTTAAATGCTTTTTAATGCCGTATTACAGCTATTTTAAATACTTTAACATACCTTGTTTTTTAACTGACCCCACAGTCTTCCATTATTCAATACACCACTGAATACGCCTACAACTTTCTCCACGATTTTTGTTACTTCTAACTGGGGTGTATTTACCCTTATCCTTCTTGTTAAATTATCAACACTATCAGCATAAGCTAGAATATGGTCTCCTAAATTACCTTCAGAACTATCTCTTTCACTAAACGTGTGCTTTTCAAGCAGTCGAAAATCGTCGAAAATGTCTTCATTCAAGGAAGATATTTTGAGATTTGCTGAGGCATTGTGGATTCCTTTTGGGTAATAGTATGTATATTACTTTTAGAACAATATTATAGTGGAACAAGGTGAAGAGTTGCTATCGAGCAAAAGTTAGCAAAATAATTACATATTTTTACCCCGACGAGGGCAGATATTCTCCTTTGCATACGCCAGGACATTTTCCTTATTGCAAGGTTGCAGTGTTATTGGTTCAAGACTTTCCTGATGGCAGTTATCTGAAAAATAAATGAACTTAAATTAAGCAATTATACAATGGAATGAAAAGCGTCAGTAAAAGCTTTTTTACCAGATTTGATCAGATGCTTATATGCAATATTAGGTAAATAGTAGGTTTACCTTTGAAAATTCACAATCTATCTAAAATTTCCTTTGTGTGGCTTTCATATATGTATGTTTAAGTGCAGTGCAATATTAACAAAACTCTATAATATGCAGTGCTTATTGCAATATTTACCTGGAGTGGTTTTTCTTTCTTCGCATATCAAAGCTTCGTTATATTTATAGTCACAGTGATGAACATCATGAAGACGGAACGTGGGAGTAATTTCCATACACTTGTTAGGCAAAGGAATTTGCTTTCGATTTTCATAGTGAAGATTTTCCATAATCTTTCGTCCTGTCGAAAAATGCCGCCAGGAACCATTGTAGGCGTACACGTCGCACCATCCAAACGGCTATAATATGTATAATACCGATATATTAAATTACATTCTAGACACAATTCTGAGGTTCGGTTCAGCAAATTTATCTCTATGATAATTATTTGGTCTTCTTAAATTGAACCACAAGAAATTTGCTTGGGCTTTCTTTCAAATGAACCACAAATGAGTTTTCTTGGCACTTACTTTCAATTGAACCACAAAGAAGTCTGCTTGGCGCTTACTTTCAATTGAAGTACAAGAACGTTTGCGTGGCGCTTACTTTCAATTGAACCACAAGAACGTTTGCGTGGCGCTTACTTTCAATTGAACCACAAGAACGTTTGCGTGGCGCTTACTTACAACTGAACCACAGAACGTTTGCTTGGCGCTTATGTTCAATTGAAACATAGAAACATTTGCTTAGTTCTTACTTGAACTACAAAAAAGTATTTCGTCACTTACTTTCAATTGAACCATAAAAATTAAGTTTCCTTGAGCTTACTTCCAATTGAACAACAAAAAAGTTACTTGGCGCTTACTTTCAATGTGAACACAAAAATGTTGCTTTGCGCTTGCAAAAATTGCAATTCAATTCAACCACAAAAAGGAATTTTTATAATTAACATTATTTTTGAATGGCTGTGATCTAATGTTTCAGTATGAAAAAGTAGTTTTTCTGTAATAGTAATTTAAATTTTGTTGTAAATTTTGTTTCTGTATGTCATGCAATTTTCCTGTATTGCAGGTAATTTTTCATTACTTCATGTAATTGTTCAGTATAGTAATGGTAAACAAAACTGACATTCATAAGGAAGGGGCGGTATTTTAGTTGTACAAGGTAAGATAAGTATGTAAACTACATAAGATAAGCATCTGCCAAACAGTTTGCTAATTCGAATAACCATTGTAAGAATTTATTATTTCGGCGTGCTCCGACTGAAAACTAACCAAACCGAAAACCTATTTAACTTCTCAGATACTGAATCTTTGGATGCAGAATTTAGTGACATCGTTAGACCATCAATACCAGGTAAATTGATTGAGTGCAATTGGAGTTTTGTACAAAATTTTTACTCTGAACAGGACTCTTTAAACTAAAGAAAGCAAAATTGGACTAAAGAACATTCTAACGTTACAGAGAAGTGCAAGATTTGTATTATAAATCAGGTGGTAAAGGTTAGAAGTGCGAGTTGATGTTTAACTGGAGCACTCATATCCATTTTCAGTAAAAATCACTTATCTTATGTAGTTTAAATAATTACATTATCTTGTGCAACGAAAATACCGTACCTCAATTACGAATGTCAGTTTTTGCTTAATACTGAACTGAACTATAGGTAAACTGAATATTCCATACTGAAAAATTACCTGACATGCAGAAACAATTTATAATGAAAATTTACATTACGTTACTGGAAAATTCCTTTTCATGCTGACACATTTAAAAAAGCCCTTTTGAATTTACCCTTATTTTACCCAAAGCACTTCCCACACGGTCCATAAAGTCAACAGTCGAAGGGCTCAAAAGCTGCTGCCCTCGACTAAGACAACAGCAAACTGCTTCATACCAGGTCAACTGTAACAAAAAATATCTGAAACTGTTGTTCATAATCCCTATCACGGGGGCTAAATCCAATACATTTGTTTAGTTTACTGCAGTGTCTAAAATGATATAAGTATTAATATATTAATGACTTACACTAACTGCTGTCTTAGAAACATCTATTGATATGTCCCTGATTTTGTGTTTAACGAATTGAACACTGCCACAATTTGCTGCAAGTTTTGAAATCATTAGTTTTACGAAGAACATATTATATAATTTATTCAAATTTTTCGACTCTATACACGCACAGAGTCGATAAATAAAACTTACGAAATTGCTGGCATAATATTTTGAAAATATTTAAAATTAAGCAAATATAGTTGACCTTTGAGTTATGGTTTACCAAAAGTTAGTTATGAAGCAAAATAAAATATAAAAATAGCGAAACAACTTTCGATACGCGTATAAAATAGAGTTTGCAAAATTCTAAAAATACCAGAAAAATTAACCACCTGTAGCATTTTTCCATTTATTAAAATGTAATAATGTGAAGTATCGTGAACTACAAAATCAAGAGCTTAAATAGAAAAGCTGCAAGAAAATGGGTCTAAAAAAATAAGTAAACTACAAACACTACCAGATAAAATTAATAAACTTTTAAGCATGTTTAATATCTCAACCTTAACAAATTAGAGCTTATGGGGTAAAGTAATCGAAAGTAATAATATTCATGTAACTAAAAATTTATGTAGTAAATAACACTCTAAAATTGATTATTTGGGCTTCCAAGAAAAAATGTGTTAACCATTACTAAGCGGCTTTACTGTCACCCTAACATGTCCATATAGGGGATTATAAATCGATATTAATTCCGAAAAAATTAGTTGAAGATATCGTTGCCCAACGACGATTTCCAAGTTACAAACTAAAGTCATCTCTATTTTATGAATGATTGGTTTCATACAATTTTCTTGCATATAATTTCCCTAACTAATAAGAAGTAAGATGGTTATGAATGATGGCTACCTTACGTGCGCATTTTTGTAAAACATTGAACTTATATGCACTTGAATAAATCACAAACTATATAAACCATATAAGAGTGCATATAAGAGTTTAATGTAAACTTACCATCATTTGCTGAGTTTACCCTTATCAGCATCACTACAATCAATACTTTTACCAGTGCCAAGGAATTGAAAATTTGCCTCATATTTAAATGGGAAGATTTTCTTAATTTTTCAAAGATTTATGTACCTTTACTTATGTTTGACTTCACAGACAATTGTGAGGAACTTTTTTATTTACTGGTATTACTACAATGAGTATAACTAGTGACCGTAATACAATTGTTGTAATAATCTGTATTTACGTAGCAATGGAGATATATTTAAGCCCACAGTAAAATATAATGACCGTATACTCAAAACAAGGTATTATAATGATTACTTGGAAATAAACATTGTGCTATAGAATTATCAGAAATAATACAGTTTAGATATAACAGAAGACATGTTTACTTCTAATCCTTTTTTACATTTCAATTTGGCATTCCTGGTTTCCGGACAAATTTTTATTGATGGTGACCAATCGTATACATTGTGCGTAATACTAATTACGTTCAGTAGTTAATGCAAATGCCTTTCAATCAGTGTTCGATTTAAGCAAACCAAACCGTCGTTTATGTACTTTCCCTGCAAATGGGACAAAATGGAGAAAACTGAAAACCTGGCAGTGTACTAATTACCTAATTAATGTAATTATGTAATTCAGTGACTTGAAATATTATTAATATTTCAATAAATATTTAAATCTTTTGTATTGTTAACTAAACATATATATTTTAATTTCTTTTTAACCATCTTTTTCTCTCCAGGCCATTTTGAGCCCAACCATTTTACCCGCTACCCAGCCAATACTTTAACGCTATTTCCAATTCCATATTGGCTAGAAGGTTAGAGAAATATTCCTCAACTAAACTAACTACTATTATTTAGCTAAGCTTAAGTATTTGTAATAGAGTTGCTATATCATAATATTAAATACAATACAAAAGGTCATTGTACGTAGAGAAAAAACAACGGTCTACATAATGGCACATTTAAATCAGCGTTGAATGTACTGCGCTTCTACTTTCTACATTACCACATTATGACGTTACTGCATTACGTACTACTTATGCATTCATTTTTACTAAGTGATTATTTTTACTAAGTGCATTTCTACTAAGTAATCTATTTTGCAGTTTTCATGGTTTTCTTTAGTCAGTAAGCAGACCAATAAATCGGTAATCTGTAAAATATATAATACAACATGAGAAAACAGTTCGATTTATTTTGAATTTCTTTATACTTGGAAGATAAGGTTGTTTTCCCATACTGACTTTATAACAGCTACATCAAGGTGCCTAGACCACGTATTTTCTCTACCTCTAGGTGATATGCCATACTAATAGACATAAGAGGATTCGATCACTGCCAAGTTTGGGATTAGACCTCAGAAAGGGGATTCATTGAGTAGAATAACTAAAAAGTGTTACGTACTCATCTCCCATAAGTGGTTGAATCGTTTTATATTTATTAGTATGGCATCACCTAGTTAGGGGGTTTCTAGGCACCTTGAGTTCCATGATATTGAAATGTTTGATTCTATTGTTATTGAAATTATTGTTAATGTGAACATTAGGATGTATTATTAGTACAGAATGTATTGTATTGCTCACAAAGAAGTCGAAACGATTAAATTAAGATTATATAGTGAGGGCTTCTTTTACAAGCATAAACCCAACAATATAGTAACCATATACTGAAAATTCACTAGTTTGAATTTCTGTCTGCACGTAGAGAGTAGCTCAATAAAGCCATTCCGCATACACCAAAAAATGGTTGCGAGATTGCTTATTATTTAACAGAATATCCATGAAATAATTATGCGAACAATTCATCGGAGTTTCCCTTCACACTTTTATCACTCCGTATGTTAAAACTCAATTCAGGTTAATGGTATTGTATTTTACTATCCTAATCAACTTTGATTCTCATTTCTCAACAATTGTAATACTTTACTTATGATTTTTATGCTCCATTGGAAATGATTGAAACGTAGCCATTAGTTTTCTACAATATAATATTTCTATTCCAGATTTTTAGGATTTTGAAAACAAATACTTTATTATACACACGCCATAATTTTAAATGACAACTATCCCAACTTGCTGTATGCGAACTGATTTTATTGATAGTGATGTACATATCAGCAAATTATAAAATTAAATGCAGTAATGTAATGGTTAAAGAGTTTTATTGAAACTAGTAGGTAATCTTTTATAAACAAACGGGGATTAAAAGCCTCATAATTACGGTTTAATAATAATTTTGAAAGTATTGAACTTAGCGGTCAAATATACTGATATGGAAAGGATGAGGTCCAATGGTTGCCCCGAAAGTTTCGTTCATGGACAAAATTTCGGTATCGTCCTGCTGTTTCACTGAATATTTCTGGAGAACCCCAACGGCAAGTGTAAATGCCACAACAGAAGCAATGTTTTCTCCTACACAAACTCTTGGACCTAATTTTGAATATTGTAAATGACATCAGTATCACAGAAAGTTACACAAAGGTGCTACTTGTAGAATTTCTTAGATACCTGCTCCAAATATCAATAAGCGGTCAACTCTTTCCTGAATTATTTGTCCATTGTCGTTTAAGAATCTATCCGGGGAGAATACAGTCGGCTCCTTCCAATAAGAGTCGTCAAAACGCACGGAAAACGTCATGGTGGCAACTGGATCTCCCTGTTTTGATACACTACCATTGCAAAACACGTGTAACACAATAGCGAAAGCAACACAAAAATATTAAACTTTTTAACACCCCATACAAGTTATGCTTATACATCAGTTTTATTAAAGCGTAGATGTTTTTGGTTGTTATTCGGAGGTCATAAGACGGAAATTTTCCATTTTTGAATGGGAACCTACATTTAGTTCCAAGGATGCTCACTGAAAGTTTCTACAAAAACTGCATGCTTGAATTATCGTTAATGATCTTTTTTAATACACTATTTTCGTAATACCTTCTTCAGATGACAACCTCCAATTTCAACATCTCTTGTGGTCATTCTAGGCATGACTGGAAGAACATTAGACAATCTATGAACTTCGTACATTGTGGCCATAGTGTAGTTCATCCTATATACAAAGTAATCACTAAGTTAGGTTATCAGTTATTGTGGGTCACAACAGATCAGACACTTCTGAGAGTGCACTCACTTAAATAATGTTAATAGCAAATAATACAATTGATAAAACATTATTAGTTTTTAAACCGTGATTTATTTGTTCCATGTAAATGAATGATTGCGTAGAAAAGAAAAAGTCTACGCATGCGGACAATATGTGGACAATTAAAAATAGCAGTAAATGATTTAAAATCCTGCTAATTTAAATCATATACTGCTACAGAATATTTTCATTTGTCTACATATTGCTCGCCTGCGACTTTCATTCCGTACGTAGACTTTCTCTTTCCTGTGGATATCATTCATTATTGCATGGAAGGACTAAATTTCAGTCTCTTAAAATCAATTTAGCGTTCGAAGCTGGAATATATGAGTTGGCAAAAATTAGAAGTCATCAATAATGTATGATAAAGGAGATTTCAATGATTATTGCAATTTATAAATATAAATTTCTAACCTGGATTTATAATCGTAGTAGATGGGGAAAGCATTTCTTCCAATGACAGAGTCGATTTCCTGATGAATTTTATTTTGAACATTAGGATGTAAACACATAAACATCATAAAAGATTCCAGGAATTTACTTGTCGTTTCCGTTCCAGCTATAAATAAATCCTGAACGGCAGTAACTAACTGATGTTCATTGAAGATATTTTTGTAATGTGGGTCATTTTTATGCTTGTCAATTTTTTGAAGAAAAAAGTCCACGAAATTTTCTGGATTATCCTTGTATAGCCCCAAGTGCTTTCGGTCGTCGATAATGTTCTACTTAAATATTATTAAACCCAATAAAAATTGTCATATGCCATATCTGAGAACTGATATACAAAGGGTTAATGATTGCTAAGGAACACGTTGCTACTCCAGGGGGTTGCGGAAATTATTGTAAGGCCCGATTTTGCATTGTCTACACGAATTCCTGAAATTCAAAAACTTCTCTTTTATTGCGTAACTTAATCTTTGACAAAGCAAACATTTAGATGAAACTAAATTTGTCGAAGGTATAAAAAATTATCTACTAATAACTACCCTTCAACATTTTCCAAAACCTCTGGAGTAGTCCCCGCTTTGATAATCCTTTTTTTCAACACTAGATTTGTAGTCCTACTAATTCAAAAGCTGATATGAGATAAATATTGTGTATTTACATTTTATATCATGAATTAGTGCAAACCTGAATTGATGTCTTGGCTTTATCCATTTTACTGCTAAAATTGACGTATCCACAGAGTTCTCGGAGTCCCCATATTTTTCTCGTAACAGCAATAGCAAAAAATGTCATTAAGTGAACATTGTGTAGTTCAAGGACTGCAGAATACCATTCATTGAACTCTGGATCATGCTCAGAATGCTTTTTTCCTGCTGCTATGATTGAAATAGAATTTAGTATTGCAACTGAAAATAGATCATTAACTTGAATTTTATTGTTTGACTTTTTTTGCATATTTTCAATCCGTTCTAATAATTCAGGGAACAGATCTGCTAACAACGTAGTCATTACTTTCTTGTTCCCCAAACCCGTTTGCTTAAGTTTCTTCATTGTGAACCGTTTCAGTTCCCACCAGTGGTACTTAGTGTTGTTCAATCCAATGCCTAAATATTAGTTTTGGCACTCATCATGAATAAAGAGCATTGAAAATGTAAAACTTTTTTTACAGTGGAATTCCATAAATGGCTTGTATTTAACCACCCAGGAAAATAAATCAGTTTCCCATAAATAGTTATTGTTATAAAAGAACAATTCATTCATTCATTTTACTTAGAAAATATTATTTTACCACAAAAATCGTCGTGCAGTACAAAAATTAGTCTCCTCAAAAATAAAATTATTTTTTCTAAATTCCTTACAATTAAATTTTAATGCTTTGTTTATGAAATTGTGTTAATTATGACGAAAATTTAATTATGTTAAGCAATTTACTTATGGAAAAATGATTACTTTTGTATTGAATAACGATTCTTATCGCATAATAATATTTTGATGGTAAATATTGTTCATTTTTATGGAAAACTGATTATTTTTAAGGTGAAATAAAATTATCGCTTATCAGTATCAGTAGTATGAAATATTTACCCACCCCCAGGTTTTCCACCTGAATACAATTCAAGAATAGCTTCGTAAGTTCTGTCATTGAATGCGTCAGAAGTATTTATCTTGCAGATAGATTCATAGTCGAAGAACAGATGAACTGTCATTTCAAAATATATTTAATTATCTATCTTTTAAATTGATATGTATTGGTTACTCTGATATAAAATAATTAAAATGTGTTTTTTAATATGAAACTTACTCATTGCTTTTCCAAACATTTTCACAGATAAAGGACCTCTGGAATATCCAGACTTTGAAAAATAGAACTTGTTGCACAAGCTCAGATAACGAGACTCTCTTTGTTTCCCAATTATTCCAAGTTTTTTGTATGCCATGTAGGCAAACTGGCATGTTTCCAAAATTCCAAGGGCCTTCGGACTCCTGATTACTATGAATGGTTTGTGACAAAGACAGCAAGAGTTTCAAAATTAATATTTAAAAATGTTTCCGCACTTCATAAACTACTGCAACAGGTTAAATACAAAGTTTAGTTTAAGCTAACAAGTAATTCGTGACTATTTTTAAAATAAGCAGTTTAAACTACTATATAAACTATAAATAGTTCCCCAATTTTCAAAAGTTTTAAAGCTGTAAAACCGTTCAGAATCACAAAAAAGGTTACCCAATGAAAAAACATGCAAGACGTTTACTATATTCTTATCTTAAAATAAGCTGTGACTTAATACTGTTCAAACACTGTTATTGAAATTTTGAAAATACGAATATTTTACTGTTTTTATTTTATGGTACGCTTAGTGGCAAAAATGCTTTACCTTTAGATGATTTACTTGCCTTTTCAGAAAGCAACCAGTTCCATATAAGACCAATTAATGAAAGCAAAAGAAAGAATTGAACAACAAAATATTCCATTGTTATTCATTTAAACAACAAATAGAACTAAGCACAATTTTCCAAAAGTAAATGAATTTATGGAGAGCAATCCTTAAAGGAAATGCGGTATACTTAATTGAACAGCACTTTTTTCTTCATCAAGGCGCTGGAAATTTCTAGGTTAGCAGTTCCATAACCATAAAGCAATGCTTGTGAGAAAGCAGTTCAGTATTTGGAAATCTCAGTGTTGGCTATCAAACTATGTTGGGTCAAAATAAGTATTTATTCAGTTACCAAAGTTATTGTATGGATAAAGGTTGAACTAATTATCTCAATTCTTACATGAATCATGGTCAGAGCTGAAACGTTCTCAGATACACATCATAAGAAAATTCCAAGACCATTCTTGTCAAAGGCATGTGTTGTAATGGGAGGTTATCTATTCTCGGTTAATTAGGCTCAGTATTTGTATTCTAGCCGACTTCTGGTTCAATCTTATTGCCAATATGTCCAGGAATATGCGAATAAATACACGTATGCAATAACAATAGACTTAAGTTTGGGAGAGCTGACTTAGTTTCAGGAGAATTGTATTTAGTTTATTCAGTTAGGGATTCCGATTTACCCTATGGCTAGCTCGCCAGAGGAACAATGAGATATACACGAGAGACAATGAGAGACAACCTTCTCAACTCCGCTCTCCCACTCGACTGAGGATTGAGGGTTCAGGAATTTAGATAGTATGATTTGGAGTGGGGTTGGGATGGTTCGGGTATTAAGGTGGGACGAGGGAAGTCCCGCCACATCCTCACCCCCTTTGAGGAACGTTGGCACAACGTTGAGGGTGGTGGGTGAGTGAGGAAAGAGTTGATCCAGTTTCACCCTTACAAACATAATGATTATTTGACTTTATTAATTCCCCGTTGAGTTTTCTGAAAATAATAGAAATGGTGAAAGTTTTTCCATATAAGCACTTTCTCCTGAATGATATCCAATTGATTCAATACAATAACGAATAATGATAATGAAAGGGTTAATTGTTAATTAGAATGACAAACTTATTATTACCTAACTGTTAATGCAAAATAATTAATTACAATTAAGTAAATTATACTAACTAGTACTAAATTATAGTAACCTATATTAAGCTATAGTACGCTAATTAATACTAACATATGCTAATCACTGGTATTACATAATAATTAATTAACTAGTCTTAAGTGCTAATACCTAACTAATTACATACATTCATTCATACATACATCAATTTTACGTTTCCCATAAAAGTCATATTAAAGCTATTGTATGTCTTAATCAGGGTAAAGTTGTCACGGAGATTGGAGCGGTGGTTGTTGTCCTGGGTGCTGTGATGATAGGATGCTCCATGTAGTTTCATAGCTGTCGTCCATTGGTGAATGTTGACAATCAGGAACCAGAATGTTGACACGCAGCACCAGTTACAATTTAATTGAGGTTGATGACACTGCTTTACGGTAGTTGTCCTGCTGATGGCCTCATAGAAGATTTAGTTCTCCTACTGGAATGTCTGTATCTGGAACGGGTTGTTCCCGTATCTGGTTCTTCAGTGTTGGTTTTGGTAGCTTGGGGTTTTCCCATAGCATTGATGAAGTCTTATAGGTGGTCTGATGGTAGTAGTATTTATATTTTAACAAGGTTGGCAAGTGTTGTTACAAATTGTTCTAGTTTACCTAATTTGAAAAATAACGTATTTATAGTTTAAGTGTCCCTACGGGAGTTTTACAATTATGTGAGCACACAGTGCAGGTAATTTATATTAAAGTTGATATACTAAATATCGTTACAATCAAATATCTTTGTCTTTAAATCGAATGGGTTAAAGGTCCAGTTAACATTCTGCTTAAGCTCACTTCAGCTGGTTGTTTTCCTTTTCGCATGAATTTTTCTGTTCAGCCGGCTGTTGACCTTAATATGGTTGGGTTACGAAAAGTTGGGTAAAGATGTCCCTCTTTCGATAGCTTGATTACAGTAAGATAGTTTTCAAATATTAGACCATTTCGGAGATTTTGCATGTGAAGTTCCATCGAAGAAGTTGTGGTTGAAGAAGTGTCTCCGGTAAACAAGAAGAAAGTAGTGGAGAAAGTAGCCGTAATTTCCCGAAGAAGTTAAAGATTGTTCTTTCCTGGTGTGATGTCTACAAGGCTTCCGAGGAGAATTCTGCTGTTCGTCTTACCTTGAAGACTGTGGCCAAGCCCTTTAAGAAGACGGTACCGGTTCGTAGGAGTAGCAAGAAGATTGTTAGTAGTCTTTCACCCGTCTTGAGGATGAAAACTTTGACTCGTGGAGTAGTTGTTCTGAAAGGTCCTTCGCAGAATAATCTGCATTACTGCACTGAATGCGGTGAGTATACTTTATTATGTCAATTTCATGTTTTCGGTTGACAAGTTAAAATTTGCAAAATTAACTGATGACTTTTCTTGTGTGTTTTTCAGGGGCCTACGTGCCAAATATGAAGACTCGTTCCCGTTACATGGAGAAGGACCTGGGTCCCTACAAGTATTCTGTGTGTCCCAAGGAATACGAACGAAAGGGTGTGGTAGGTGCACATGTAGAAAAGTTGCACCCTTTTGCCTGAGTGCTTGGTTTCACTTGATAGTTGTTTGATGATTTGTCAAATTGTGTTCATTAAATAAAATGACCAATTGTTGAGCTTGACTGATGAATTTTTATAGGTTGCTTTCATAATAATTTTCAGCTTCCTGGGGTTTTGCATGATTTCAAAATGTAGCTTTCCATTTATAACTTCATCGAACTAGTTTTTAACCGAATTTTTCATTTATTTTGATTTACAGAAAGAGGATTTAGAGAATCATCCTGTGTTTGTCCTGCATGTTCTGTGTGTACCGGTTTAATCGGTAGTATCGGCATAGCATGTGTGTTTTGGGGTGGGTTCCGTACTGACCAGAATTAACATTGGAATCCCTACTGACCAGAATAACATTGGAGTTCCCATAAGAGCAGTTGGGTTTGGGTTTCTGGTCATCTGTCTTCGGCTATTCTGTTTCGCCCAATGTCATAAGTCCCTTTTTTGCGCTCCCGGGTATTTTCTGAGTTCAACGGATTTTCCAATCTTCTCCGTTGGCATGAAAATTCGGTGGTCAGTTCTTCATTATATGTCTTAGCTTAGCTGTTGTAGCGTAGTACTTATACTGTAGAGTTAGTGCAATCGCCCTCTAGTGAGTATATCTGAAATTATTTCCTTTTCATTCCGGTAGATGGCGTATGACTGCTAGTTAGAAACTTTGATGTTTCTCCCATCTCAGTTTTGCTTGAACTTCATAGTATAAAGGTCGATAACGCAATAGACGAGTATTTCTGTTGCCAATTTAATTTGCGAAACGCAATTTTTTATTTAAGGAGGGGTTAACAGTGATTAATCCGTGCATCTTCTTCCAGTATTTTAAAGTATTCTCCTAGTTTAACTTAACTAGACGAACATATCCCGATATGAATAAACTTTTCGTAATTGTTTTCGTTAAATTCGCAAATCCAAGTGTTTGCAAGTCCCGTGAAAGGGTTAGTTGATCCAAAACTCTTTATATACTTGTTTTGACGAATGGAAATTCAACCAGACGATCACATAAGGTTCGAGTGCATTATCTTCGCACGACGTAATGAAAGTTTCATTTTCCTTGATTTGAAAAATAGGGTTTTGGTAAACTCAGGCCGAAAAAATATTGATAGGGTTTGAGGTGTAACTTCTCAGATCCCAATAATCTTGAATTCAATTTGTTATTGTTAATTCTTCCTTTTTAACTTTAAGTTCATAGGAGTACTAGAAAATTCAGCAGTGTTTCAAGTCTTCACTAACTTAATAGTACTTCTTTTAACTATCTTCTAAGGTATTGCTACTGCAGGATGGACCTATCACGGTCCTCTCACGACCTGCCTTTCGCAACTAACTTACAATAAAATTATAAACTATAGCTTCCTTTTCGATATAGTTAGTGAAGGATTAAACATTAAAAAATTAAATGTTTGGTGTGCTATTCGTTTTAACTCGAGTAGCCGTTTGTACAGTTTTCTTCCGGTTCAATTCCTGTTGACGCAGTGCTTTTTCTGCTTTGACCAATCCAGACGAATTTGAAATATTTCGAAGTAACTGGAACGTCCAAGAGAGATGTGGTCAGTCTTTTCACTTTTTCTTCTTCTTTCCCAAATTGTGTTCCCGCGTGCACTCGGTTCTCGAACACTTTTCAACTCAATGGGTTTTGGAATCAATCCGCTTTCCCAAGTTACATCCGTAGCCTCAACTACTTTTCTGGATGAAGTTTCCTGTGGCCAATTTCTCTTCTTTATCCTCAGGTCAGGAATCAATCCTTCTCCTGTACTGACATCAGTAGGTATGCCCACTATTCGCGATGCAGCAATCCTTTTCTTCCTCTCTTCTACACGAAGCTTCTTACAGTGCCCGCTATGCGCAATTACGTCACTGTGCTTCCTCTCGATCACGATTTCTTCTTTACGTTGCAAATTGCAGTTCCCGATTATCGGTGATTTTGCAACTGAATCAAATTGTTTCTTCCGATTAGACTTCCCTTTTGTAATTTTTCCTGAAAGATTCATGGGGTGGAACTTTTTGGTTCCAATTGATAGTTCAGCCTTTTCCAACGCCTTCGTGTGTATGATATCAGGTTTCGATTCTGATGATGGGCAGCTGTTCCCACCATTCGGACGATGAACCTTCTTTAATATCTTGATCATTCCATTGACTACCAAGCGATCACGTAGGGTTTTTGTCAAGACGTCTCTCAACATCACTTCCAACGTTTCCAAGGTCTCAATGACATGAAATTGTTCTTCAGTATCTTCTTCACACACTTTTGGGCTGAATTCCTTTAATTCCCCTACTTTCGTATTACAATTCAACTGTTCACTGCTTAATGAGAGAATCTTATCTAAACCTATTCTATTTCTATTACATATTACCCTATTATGGTCATACGAGCCATATTCTTTGTAAGCATCACTGTTATATAATAACGGTAACTTCGCCTTAATAGCCGGACTCATCTTTTAAAGAAAGGAAACAAATTAATGTTTAAACTATGCTTAGTGAAGATAAACAATAAAAACTTGTATCCAATTGTGTTCCAAAATCAATTAATTAATTCAAAATCTCACTAACATTAATGAAAGATTAAGAGGTGGACTATCGCGTCCCTCTTTTACAGGTATGTATTTATTTAAAAGTATAAGGATGGGTAATTACAGATAAAACTGTACCGTGAGATTAATTCATTGCCGATTACAATTGGTGTTTCTATGCTGTCCCAAAACCCGTCTGCTTTCATACGAAAATCGTGTACAATAGAAATATGAGCTTTTTCTGCCTTTAATTTAAATTTATGTATTGTGACTCCTGATTCTTCATTTGTCACAGTACTATGGCATCTACTTTGTAATACACGTAAGTGCTCGGATAATTTTTGGGCAATTGAACATTTAATCAACGAAACAGGTTCACTTGAATCAACCGTCGCAATTACATTTAGAGATAAATTCTCATCAAATGGGTTAATTAATTTGGCCGTAATTAAGAATTTCGTTTGAATATCTTTTTTGAAAATTGTTGAACAGAATAATTGCAAAATCGAATGTCAAATAAATACTTGAATACAATTTTCGGTTCTTTAAAGCTTACATGAAATGAAAGTTATTTCCAATAGCATATAAAGATAGAATACTTTGTTACAATACTTATCCAAGTTCTCAATTTTAAATATCCAGTGTCTATACTATAGCACGTTACAAAATGTACTATGGTATTAAAACAATACTTGTAAAAAGAATCCCGTCCACCCCGTATTGCTTACTACAATATTAATATATCTATTATGGGGTACGTATAATTCTTATCTATCCCTTAATACAAATATATTACAATATATACGTTGAGTCTTGTGGTGCAAAGCTGGAAGTTGTCCCCAGATTTCTTTGAATTTACATATATCTTCTACTTTGATAATAGGTCGCTTTGTCTTGAGAATTGCCTGTTCACTAATTTGAATACAATTTAGAGTATCCTTTTGCCGAACACAGCTTTCTTTATGTACGGTATGCAAATCACTGCTTTATGCTACACTGACTTATCACAGTCTTTACTTTGCATAGCTGAACAATCTCATCCTTTGCACCGTAACCTTGGTTGGCTTGTCGCAACCTTTCCCCAAGTTGGTCTAACACGACCTTTGATATATATAATGATAATTGTATTGTATGATACTGTAAACTTACAATGTACTCTGCATTGGTTTTGGCTGCTGATTGGTTACTGGGCGTTTCCCTTCCTTTGGAGGTCAAATGCGCCTTCAATCACAAAGCCAAGCGTCTCTTTCTGATTCTAGAAGTTTCAACAAGACAAATTAACATAAATTCCACAGAGGAAACATGAATGCGTAATTCGACCTTATACTCTTATTCTACGTGTCTTCCCGTCTCTCTTTGCCCTTGTCAATTTTATATGACCAGATTACTATAGGTTTTCCAATATGACCATTTAATTCGGTCTTACAAAAAGTATGTTTCTTTTCGAATATTACTACTAGATTTCCGTTACTTTCAGACAAAACTTAAAGGATTTTACCGTTTTCTTTTTAAAATTTGATATAATTTAAAGCTTTTCAACAGACTTAATAAAATAATTTGGATTTAAATAAGTGAATTTTCGATCGTAACTCTATAGATTAGTTTTACAAATTTCGTTTTCAATTTAATATGTTTGAACGATACAGAGTATGTTACCGTGCTGTACGAGATTGTACAGTTTTTCCTTTCCAAATTCAGCTTTGTATTCCACTTCTTCACTCGTCAAGACAGCGAACAGTGGAGATCTTTTACTTGAAAATTCCAAGGCACGTAGTTATTTTAGAACCACTTTCCGTAATCCAATTCGTATAGTTTTTTCACAAAATTCACTTGGTTTTTGGTAGTTTTTGGCGAATAAGACCGGGTTTCGGTACCATTGTAATGGGAGGTTATCTATTCTCGGTTAATTAGGCTCAGTATTTGTATTCTAGCCGACTTCTGGTTCAATCTTATTGCCAATATGTCCAGGAATATGCGAATAAATACACGTATGCAATAAATATAGACTTAAGTTTGGGAGAGCTGACTTAGTTTCAGGAGAATTGTATTTAGTTTATTCAGTTAGGGATTCCGATTTACCCTATGGCTAGCTCGCCAGAGGAACAATGAGATATACACGAGAGACAATGAGAGACAACCTTCTCAACTCCGCTCTCCCACTCGACTGAGGATTGAGGGTTCAGGAATTTAGATAGTATGATTTGGAGTGGGGTTGGGATGGTTCGGGTATTAAGGTGGGACGAGGGAAGTCCCGCCACAGTGTTTCTTAATAGTCGTTTAAAATGTAATTCCCAACACTATTAGTATTTAGTAAACAAAAAATTCACGTGCGTAATGTGTCAATAAACATCATTAAAAAGGAATAATTGCGAAAACTAGGAAAATGATAAATTGAGTGTATGACAAAAACCAGAATGGGGATCCCTGTATGCTGCATTACTTGCAGAATATATTATGGGAAATGATGGATCATTTTCCCTCCGATGGCGCATGAGAGTAGCTAAAGGGAATAAATAAATTGCAAAGTGTGAGAAGAATCAGAAAAGCGCTTGTAAAAAGAAATTGTAAATTAGCAGTGAAAAAGTGAAAAGGTTGTTGCTCGACTTAGCACAAGAAAAATACATAGGATGAGACTTGACTTTTCTTAAATGATGTCAATGAAAAGTATACAGTACATTAAAAAGCGTAGCAGTGTAGGTCCTGAAGAATACATTTAGTATTTCAGGAGTCCTAGAGGGCTAAATATTTGAATTAGAAATGGTTATGTTGACCAGACAAAAAGTATACATGAGATGTAAATCGTTTTTCATTTGTTTGAACTAAGTAGGCAGCACTAATTTTTTGTTATTATCATTTTGATGAGATTAACACTTTTATGAGGAGTTATAATATAATAATTAAAGGCATGTAAGAAAAACATAGGAGTACACCACACTTATATTTTAAATAAAGTAAATATCAACGAGAAACTAAAAAGTAAAGACTAATACTTTGTCCATTCTCAAAATTATAGAAGAGCCGGCGGTCGACGAAGCATTTTAGTTGGCTAATATGGAACACTACAATCAATGATGATGAGTGTCATCTGTACATCACCAATTTTATTACCGTATTTCAGTTCTCTTCTATTTTGGTTCTGCCAGTAAGATCTCATAAGTAAGATGCAAAAGCTGTGAAAATACAGGGGCATGTGGAATATCAATTACACGGTTTCCAATAGTTTTTTACTTAAGTTTACGTAAGTTGTTAAAAGTGTGTCTACATTTGCATTTATATACTTATACAGGCAGTTTACTGAGTTTACAAGAATTTCAAGAATAATGCATGAATATTGCAATAGGAAGAAACGTTTTGCAAATGTGAAAATTCTTGATTGAGCGCCATTGGAAATATATCTAAGTTCTTTTATTAGATTAGAATGGCACTAAATATTGGGACATATACTTCAGTCAGCGGAGATAGTCCCTGTAAAAATTCAAACCATAACATAATTTACTTGTGAAGAAACAAATATCCTACATTTTCTTTCAGAAATACGTTACAAAACTTACGGGAGTTTCATTTTCATGAAAATGTGTGTTGTCAATACGGACACTAGGATGCAGATAAATCCCACAGCAGTTATAAGATAAGATCCAAGGCTTCTCTGAGGTCTAAGATTTCCAACGGTGTTATTATTAGTTCTATATAGAATAATAAAACCCAAGCCGCCAGCGGTAAATAAGAAACTGGCAGCTAAACCCTCGAATATATATTGACCATTAACACGGTACTGCAAGAAAGCCACCTAGAATGAAATGTTAATTCTTATTACAAATCAATAATTTTACAATTACGTAGCATAGCAATTTTCTCATATAAGTCCAACTTACAGGCCGAGACATTCCCCGGTCATCTACTGAGCTTCCAATGCCAGGAGGTTCAATAATGACGTCATAAATAACTCCTTTAGACACAAAAAATTAATTAGAAATTATTAAGCCTCATTACCGGATGATATTTATAACATGAAGTCTGTGATTATCAATTCGAATTGAATTAGAAGATTGACGTAGTATTTTCATACCCGCTGTAACCAGGAAGTACGAGAAGAGTGCCAAAGAATACACCACCATCGGGGGCGGCTTGCATACCCAAGAAGGCTTTCGAATTTTCAAGTTTGGCACAATGAGAAAATTAAACGGCACTCTAAATACCATTTCCATGGTAGTAATCTTCACTGCAAATCCATCAAAAACACACAAAAATATAATTGGAATTAAGTTAGCAAATATTTAGACAGTTCCAATTATTAGCAACTCAATAATAGTGTCAACCAGCCAGTCCCCAGCCCCCAGCTGATGACTTTTGTAAATAAGGGGCAAGGGGTCTCCATCTTATAGAACTACATACTATAGTATATATGAACCAACAAAAAATTATGTTTTAAAGTAAAAGCATAGCTAGTAGAGAAGCTTCTATCTGATACAAAAGAGTTCCCAGCTGACTTTTGTAAATAAGAGCATCTCGCCATTGGAAAGCCTACTTCCAAAAAATAGACGAATTTCTAGAATCAGAAGACGCCTAGGTATTAGGAGGGGTACTAAGTCTTCTGCTGATGATTGCATGTGTTTAGCCCATTCCTGCAACACAAGCATTATTCTAAACACATGCAATCGTCAGCAGAAATCTTAGTACCCCTCCTAATACCTAGGCGTCTTCTGATTCTAGAAATTCGTCTATTAACAATCTTTGACAAAGATGAGATGGAACACATATTGTGTAATGTATTATATTATGTTTTAGTTATTAGGGACATGCGATGCGGTGGGACCTCTTGTCCCCCCGCATTACATTGTAGATAATGTCACAGTGGTTCCTAATGCTTACTTTCGGAAAGTTTCTAATAATTTGTTGATAAATGGTGAGAAATTTTAAATAAAAACTCTTAAAACGAAAGTATTTAAATTTTACCAAATTATTGTGTAAGGTGTAAATAGCTGGGTAATTTTGTACGATGGTATTCAAACACTTTCGGGTTCGAAATGGACAGTGACCAATATAGACTTTAAATGATAGAACAATATAAGTTATTTACCTTTGCCAATCAAAATTCAAAGGTTTGTATTGTTTAAGGTTTATAGGTACTTCGATGGCGTAGCAAACATGCAGAAAAATGATGACAGCAAGGAAAATTTAAAATTCGCTCACTGTGCGACGAAGATACGACTCACCATTCAGACGGGAAACTGCAAACCACAACACAACCCTCAAACGACTCAGAACCTTAGCTAAAAACGAATAGAGGTGGGATCCAGTCAACCCGATTCTTTAATTTCGGTATATTTTCCAGAGTCAATGCACCTTAAAAATATTTGGTTTAAAGCACAACGCTTTACGGCATATTATCGGAAGAAGTTGATTATGAAATCTGAGTAAATGAACTTTTGGCTGGCAAACTGTATTCAAATCAGTAACAAAAAATACACGAATCTCAAAATAGTCCCTGAGTCATTTCCCTCCAATATACTATTTGCAGTTTAATTTAGAGGTGGGTACCGTGTGTGTATCTTACTATTCGGCCCTGACGACCTTACGACTCTAATACTGGAACATGTTGACTAATTGACCCCATTTTTTAAATTGAACATCTCCTGAACCTTACCTAGATGTTTTCCAAGTTTGAAGTTATTATCTCAATGCTTTTGGTAGTGTTCATTTGAAACGACGACGGACGGACAGACTGACAAAGCATTTCTATAAAGTCTCTACGATATTGATAAGCAAGTACTAATGTAAACAAAATTCCATGAGAGGTTGAAAAAAAAGAAACTGAATTAATCATGAAAGCGACCTAGCCTACCAACTGAACATTAACTTTGTTAGCAGTTGGTACAATATTTTAATTACGCGGAAGAGTAAACAAAATCATTTCTGGGAATTTAATAGGTACTTCAAACGAGAAGCTTATATTTACAAATATTTATGCAATAATTCAGATTTGGAAGTATCTCGTACTTCCAAATCAGAAATGGTTTACTTACGTATGAACTATAAAATGTAGGCAATGAACAGCTAGGAATAGGAAGGCAGTACTTAAATGGGTGGTATTTAATCGTTCGTCTTAACATTTGAAATTTTCGTCTTTTTCGGTTGAATATTTCGTCATTTGAATTTTTCGTCTTACCATTTAACGGGTCGTCTTACCATTTAATGTGTCGTCTTCCACATAATTTATGAAGTGTATGACAACTCAACATTGTAGGGTATATTGTAGCTCCGTGTGCATGCACACGGAACGTGCACATGCACACAGAACCTTACCTTAAAAAATTCACTATGCAAATTTACATAATTGGAATTGCGTCGATGTAGAAACTCACATATTTTACTCAGTCAGTGAGGAAAATTCCAATTGGTAAGAAGCGGAAACGGGGGAGACCTAAGCTGGCCACAAAAGCTTTACTTTACTGAACATATATGCCAACTAAAACACTAAAAATAATGTATATAAATGTAAATACTATGTAAATTGAAGACGACACATTAAATGGTAAGACGACCCGTTAAATGGTAAGACGAAAAATTCAAATGACGAAATATTCAACCGAAAAAGACGAAAATTTCAAATGTTAAGACGAACGATTAATTATAAGTCTACTTAAATTGGCCAGCGACGGAGAATATGAAAAGCATGGAATTATCCATCGTTTATGTTATTGTTTTTCTAGTGACGCAATTTATACTGAAGGAAAATTAAAACTACCCAGTATTTATCAAGCAAGATGAAATTAAACGGTTACATTTACAAAAATGCTTTAATGTGTACAGATACAGTGGATAATTAAACACTTTCTCTGTAATTTGCCCTAAAAACTGATGAAATAATTGGATTACTTTGACGAACCTAGTGAGAGTAATTAAAGGTAATATCATTGAGACTACTTGACAATATAATACTTCAAAAATAGTTTCCGTTAGTAATATTTCGGCAATGAGCTACAAAGCAATAAGTACATTTGAAATCTTCAGAGAGAAATGAAGAAAAACGTAGATACTTTGCATAACTTTGGTAATTCAGTAAATATTTTATTTTTTGTATTGTCCTCTCCACTCCAGTGGGGAAAATTGACAATGAAATTTAAAATGTCAAAGAGAAAGTTCCACATTGCAGTACTGAAGCTCAAAATGTTTCTACATTTTCTTCATCTAATATTTGATTTGTTATACACAGTAAAAAACTTTTATGACCCCAACTCATCCGATCTGCGTTCAGCTTGCTCCGCTTGTTTTGCGTGTGCACACTGCCTCACTTTTGTCAGTTTAAATAATTTGCTGACTAAAGGGAAAACAATGGGATATTTATTAAACCAACTGTTCAGAGAAAAACAATTTAAAAAGAGTGAGTGCATCAATTTTGTTCATAATATTCCACTGACAATTAAGTAGACGTAATGTGTTGAAGATTTAGTTGTGATTTTTTCATAATATATTGCGCTAAGTGATTTAATAAATTTTATATAGGTAGAGTTCATTTTAATGAATGAAATATATTTTAAGGTGAAGCTGAGGCCTACGCTGGATATCGAAAATTTGAAAATTTATTGGCAAAATGGCATATTCTCCCAATGGCAATTATTTCTCCAACATTTCTAATACTTCTTGCTTTAGTTTTCCCTGAGAACTTTGTTTCGCATTTGATTTTCTCAAATAAAACATTTACTTTCCTTGTGGCCCTAACTTTGGAAATATTATTTACAGTATGTGGAGCTTTATCAATTAGCTTTTGCTTATTTTATATGACGCTTTACTGTGCCCGGAATTACATTTGGTTAAACAATTTAAGGTAAGTTATTTAAGTCCTATTTAAAATTTTGGTTTTGGAAAAGCTGTGTTAGTAGTACTTTTCTAAATGTACCAAAAACATATTTTGCATTTTTCGTTTTCTTTTCATAGAAATGCTCCTGTACCCGTTGCAGTAAAAATGAAAGTATATAATAGATTACGCATTTTGAATATCCTTTTCAATGAAAGCTACAGTTCTTATCTTACGTGTGCTCACACGATGATGTTTTCTCCAGCTGTCGTAATCAGTTTGTTTTGTTTGATGCGAAAGAATCGTGATGCGTCAACTTTGGAATATATTCCATTCGCAGTTGTGGCTGTTGCATGTGGAGTCATCCTCATTTCTTTTCTTTGGATAACTTCAAGCTGCTCCTCCACTTCATCAATAACTTTAACTAGAATGAAGACTAGACCAATGATCTCCAAAATTTGTCGAAAGCAGCTCAAAAGTTACAATTTCTTTGGAATTCGATATGGGCCCCTCAAGGTTGTCAAGCATAAGCATGTTGGAGATATTTGCGAAGCAATTTTGTCCTGTTTGGTCACTTCTCTGATTAAGGCCCACGCCCATGCAAATTAAAGATGACAACGAAGAGTTTAATTTCTTTATATGAGAAGATGGCTTAATTAATCGTTTATTACATTCAAATCCATTGAAACTGGTCACCTTCACTAAATTTTTAAAAAGTGTGAAATAATAAGTAAAGGAAGCATAAATTAATTGTAAATTCTCTGGTAATGCCTTTCGTCATATATGCATGTCGTCTCACTTAAAGGTATAACCTCTAATGTAGTGTGTATATTGTACTGTAATATTTGAACTTAATATCATTAGTATCAATAGTATTTTCGAATAGAATATACAAATAACGTTTATAATAATACTGTGACATACATATATACATTGTAGAATATATCATATAAGCGTCGATTAGAGTTTCCTTGAATATAAATTACTTACTCTTGTCTTATATGCCTAATATACGTTTAGGTTACACTCCAATAGTATAGAGGTAAACTCTGAGATTGAAATGTGGCACACAAACACAACCTAAAGAAGTAATAATAATTCTATTAAGTAATCGATTTATTACAAGTTTTCTCAGAATTGTTTGCTTTCTTGAAAACCATTCAAGTAATATATTCTATTAAAAGCCAATCATAGCTTATACGATGCGCAATAAAATGCAGAAACAGTTATATAAACTTTTCTTGGTTGTAGCTCAAAAATGCTTACTTTTAACGTAACTGGGTATTACATGGTTAGCATGTAAGTATTCATAGCTAATTTTAGCAAACTTATACTTATATAGGTAACTGTCATTGAATTCACCAAGCTGAAAAGCTTAGTTTCGAAAAGTCATGGTACCTTAACTTAATAAATTGTCGAAATAAGTACAGCTTATATAAGTAATTTCAGAGGAAAGAAACCAAATTAAAGTTAGTGTAATTACAAACCTTCTTTGAAGATTTTGCATTAGGTAATTGTATGATTTGCCAGCAATAGAGAAACTCCTGCAGAAAAGTATATTTCAACAAAATTAGATAAGGTTAATGAACCACGGCACACCACTTCGTCCTCTATTGGAAGCCATAATTATGTAAGTAAATTTGAATAAGAATCTTACAATAAGCCATTACATTACATTACATTTGATTATTACATTACATCAGCAACATAATTTTCTATGGGTGTGAACTTAATTAACAACCGATCAATATTGGAAGCACTGAAGCACATTTCCAACGTCAACGTCTGCATACATAGCTAGAGTTTTAGATTTCCCTATTCTCAAACATTTACCTGATGTAGTCAGTAATGCAAAGATTTCAATTTCCAGAAATGCAACAAAGACTTAATTTGAGTGAATTTGACAGAATTTATGGAGGAAAATTTAGGTTTTTATTCATAAATGACATTATTGACTATTAAATTTTCGTCTGCATTGAAACAATATATTGCATGTGCAGAAATAATTCTCGATTGGTACTTAATTATGTGCATCTTAACTTTAAAATAGGGCCACAGGAAACAATAATTTCTCTGGGTTATTATATCGGTAAATGTGATAAGTACTTTTATTGAATTCTGTCAACAAAATATTATATTCCTCACTTGTGCACAAAATATTATATGTCTGAAGATAACAGTGCAGTAATTGTGTAATTCAATACAACATGCATTGCAATAAGTTCTGAGCCCCGTGTTAGATAAAAAAGATTTCCAACGTATATCCTTAAGGGGCGGAATGCTTTAATTTCTTTAGAAATTATATTTCGTCCCAGAAGGCGCCTCCATTTCTCAGCACATTCGATCGATAAAGTATTTATATGTCCACTGCTGCGGATAAACACCAAATCGAATGCGGTTGCTAATACTGCAAGATAAGGGGCAAGAAGATACAACGGCATCTTCAATACGTAGTAGAGTCGCATTGTAGCAAAAATGGAAAATATAATACAATACGTTCCTCCGCCGAGGTAAAATGGAGTGACAAAACTAAGCACTCTCACCAGATTATTGAAAATTATTAACGAAGCGTAGGTTCTTCTGGCTAATACAAATTTCGTAGATATAATACGAAATGTGGATAGAGATTTATCATTTTTTATCTTGGGTACAGAAATATTTGACAGTAAAACAGATGTTAATAAAATATAGGAAATAAAACATATTTTGAAAAATATTAAACTTAATAGGAAATTTAGGAAATAAAATATCTGAAAAATGAATACAAGAATCGTGTAGATATAATGCTTATATATATCTTCGCTTTTTAAAACCCATGAGAAAATACTTAAATCTGTCAATATTGATGTTAACGAAATAATTGGCACTAAACACAGTAGCCATTGAAATCCCAGTTTCCCAATGTAACACAGGTAAATCCAAAGGCGTCTTGTTTCCATTTTATTTGCCTGTTCTGGAAATTCTCCTAATAAAAAATAATATTTATATTAGTAAATAAAATATTCATTGGAAGTTAAAGAAAATACGACTTTTTAAAGATTTACCATAAAATAAATTTGGAGAGACATTCTAAGAAACTACGGAATACTTACTTTTGTATAATCTGAAGTAGTGTGACACATTGTTCAATATAAATGTAAGTTCTTTAGTGTAAGAGAAACACATTACTTGGATTGATGTACCACAGAGACCACCAATCACATATCCAGTATATATTATTACTTGAACAATACTCAGAAAAGGCTTATTTAAGAAAATTTCCAGAATTAGTAATATAAATAAATAGACGGTTGTGGCTAAGTATGATATCATGTTAATGTAAGTTAACCGTATTCTTTTCACATCTTCAGTAGGAGACACTAAGAGTTTTTCTTTTTTGAAATCCCAAAACCCAATTTTGAAAAATTTAGTTATTTTAAAGTAAGCTGCCACACAATCAATCAAAATTTCTGATATCATTTTAAACTGATAATTAGAGAATTGACGGAAAAGGTCACAGTTTTTGAGATTCACTCTTTTGCTAAATAAAAACTGTATCACAGCTTTAGAGTAAAACATGACGATATATGGCCACAAACGGAAGTTTTGCTAATGGATCTCAAAATAAACTTTTTGAAAAGGAATGTGGTCGTAGAAAAAGACAATTAGTCCTTCTTAGAAAGGAGGTAGGTGTACTCTCCATAAACTGGTCCGCTATTAAAGGTTGAAAAAGCGATTGCTTGTGGCTTCGCCTTTACATGATTAAAACACAGGAAGGGATTCCAATAAGATGAAATGAAATTGAATTTTATAACACGGTAAGATACTTTTACTACACTTTAATTTCAAGTCTTGATATAATTGAAAAGTTTTATCGGTAAATATACTATTCTCTAGGCAAATACTCTAATAACCCAATAGTAAACTATGCCGCTTTTCAAAACATATTTTATATATATCAGCCTATACAAATATTTAAAATTATTTTACTCTTGTTTCTACCTTAAGTAACTTATTGCAGTGAAAAGTCTTGATATTGTTCTGAAACTTTATTTGGCAATCTTAAATTATAAGTACAGGCAAACTTTGTGGAACCCATGAACTTCAATTTTATACGTATATTACAAATCCATCATAAAATAATCAATATATATGTTAAGGTTTATAGGAAAGCTCAGTTTGTTTGTTTAGAAGTAAACTAGATCATATTAAACCCTTTCCAACCACGTACATTCATCATTAATATTTTAATGGGGCTTAGTGAGGTATTTTCTGACAGATTATTATGCGAAGCCTTCCTAAACAACTATTATCTAATTTGGAGTTCAAAATTTTTATGCAACTTTCTTTAAAAATTACTTTACACTGTCGAAATTGTTTTGATTATAGACTTTTTTCAGATTCGTCGAGTATATATTTTACAGAAAAATATCTGACTAGCCCACATTAAGTATTGATTAGTTTTGTACATGCCCGGATATCTTAAAATGCTTTATTGCGTACTGGTTTGTTTGGAAACAAACTGAGCTTTCATATAAACGACAACAGATATACTTGCAGGGAAAATAATGCACTGCTAAAATAACTTAACACAGCATTTCACTTAGATAAATTAGCGGTTTAAAAGTGTTTGCAACAGAAGCATTATTATTGTATTCATGTTGCGTCTTAACTCTATATTATTCACGTTGTCATCTATTAATACTGTATTGAAGAATAATATTACAAGACAGTTCTTGTACTGTCTTGTGGTTATTTAAGTGTTTGTAAACCCATAGCTTGTAGAAATAACGCTAATTTTTGAAGAATCACGGTCACAATGGTATGTATAGCTTATGTACGAGTTACCAATATTCACAAAACTCATAGTTGTATTCAAATTGAATAAAAAATCAAATTATTAGCAACATCTAAAAACAGCAAGTAAACTTTGAAAACTATTTTTTTAATATCACGCAGTTTATAGTTTAATGGTAAGTAATGCAGTTATTGTATAATTTACGAGAACATATAATACAAAAAGTGCAGTTCCTCTGGTCATGTAGAAAAATGGTCCAATGTATATCCTCAATGGACGCAGTGCATCGATTTCTTTTAAAATGACGTCTCGTCTTAGAATGCGACGCCATTTCTTTGTAAAGTTTAATGACAGAGTATTGATACCTCCTGATGTTCGGATAAATATAAAATCTAATACTATTGCAATAACTAAAAGGTAAGGTGCAAAAATATACAATGGCATCTCCAATACATGGTATAAGCGAATGGTAGCAAACGCAGAGAACATTATACAATAAAATCCACCAGCTAAATAAAATGGAGTAGCAAAACTAAATACTTTGACCAAATTGTTGAGGATTATTAGTGATGAATATATTTTCCTAGCTAGTAAGAATTTAGTTGATAAGACGCGGATTGAAAATTTCATTTTACCAACTGTCGCATTCGGCACTTCGATGCATGACAGCAAAACTGATGTCAGGACAATATACGATGTAAAACATAAAGTAAAAAATATTGCATTTAATACAAAATTTAGGAAATAGAATGCCTGCCATACGAATGCTACAAATGCATAAATATAATGTTCATGCATGTTTTCACTTTTCAAGACCCAAGAGAAAAAACCTAAGTCTGTACAAATCAATGCAATGGATGTAACAGGTATTGCACAAATTCCTATGTATATTCCTAGTTTCAGAAAGTAACATAAATAACTCCAAAGTATATTTGCATCTCCTTCAGCTGCTTCTTCAGAAAACTTTTCTATTAACAGTAATAAAAAAGAAAGTAATTTAAGATTATTGTGCGCATTCAAAAATAGTTTTTCACCATATTTTAACTTCATTTGTTTTTAAGTAAATTAAATTTACCTCTATACTCCTTTATTATTTTAATTACTTACTTTTGTATAATTTGAAGTAGAAAGACAAGGCATTCATTATGAATGTAAGTTCCTTAGTATAAATAATGCACATTGCTTGAACGGAAACACTGAACATACTCCCAGTAGAAAATCCAGTTAAGATCATCACTTGAGCAATATTCAAAAATGGTTGTTTAACAAAAACTTGAACCAGTAAAATTATAAATAAATAAACAGTTGTAGTTAGAGATGACATCGTTCCAAAGTAAGTAAAAAGTATTTTTCTGGCATCTGTTATCGGAGTTACATATAATTCCCCATTGTGAAACTCCCATAATCCTATTTTGAAAAGCTTTGCCATTTTAAAATAGGTATTCACGCAAGCTATCAAAACTTTAGAAACCATTTCGAGAAGCTAGTGGGAATAAATAATAAATTATTCAAAAATGTTACTTTTAACAATTAATAAGAATAGTAATGATATGATGATATAATGATATAAAATATTATTTTATATCATGCTAATTAGCTAATGTTATTCTGTTTCCAACTACTAGTAAAATAACTATTCGGGTGAAAAATTATAACCCTGATAACCTTTGTTAAGAACTTTTGACATATTTCAGAAATATGGCTTGTTTAACCTTTAAATGTTTACCGATGAATAAACTTGAAACTGTCTCTCTGTTACGTCTTTAAGAAAAGACTTCCTACAATTAAATTCTGAAGTAGTCTGCCCAATATGGGATGATGAAACACTATTATCGATTATGAAAATATCAAACCTGTAAGAGTTACAAGTAGTTTGCTACACAGGGTTTAAAAACACACATAAAGGAATTTCTTTCAGGAATATGTTCAAACTGCAATAATTTGCAAGCTTTTAGATTTTCTATGGTGATGCCAATCGTAAGCTCTTCGTGAACATACTATTATTATTCATGTTAACCTTAAATGTTGCTTTGAAATAAAAGTCTGGCTTTGTAAGGGCATCCAGGGTTTAGCATTAAAGTGCCTTATCATTATTACGTAATTACACATCAAGTAATAATTTCTCAACTGAAGTAATCCAAAGTAATTGTTCATAAAACTTAAATGCTTTTCAATTATCTACTAATGTACAGTTATATTTAGTACTGCATAAGTTGACGATATTGTCTTAATCTGAGGATTATTCCAATAATAAAATAATCATTAATTTAATATTAAAAGATTATGGACTTTAAAATTGATTTAAATATAAAGCAAAAGATTTCTTTTTATTTTCCATTGCCCTATTGTTTACGCTGAAGAATAGTGCTTCAATTTTTAAGCTACCCCTTTAAGTATATTCATAATGTTCTACGTTTATGTTATTTGTATAATGTGTCCGAAACATTGGATTTTCGTATTTTATCTCCAAAAATTCGGTAATGATAGTTTAGTACATCTAGCTATAACCACTTCTTTGGTTTTCATTACATATATTGTGTAAAATATTTTTGCTTGTAGTACATTGCAGCATAGGTACCATGCTTTACCATGGAATTTATTTTATCGCAGGACTTGACTCTTGAACGATGTATTTTGATTGATTGTACTGTATTACCGTACTCTGATTTGATATTTCGTGGCTTAAAAACACATTATGAAATGGAAATATAAATTGTGCAAGTTATGCTTGAAGGGCATTATGAATATTTATTACTATCATCATGAGTACAGGGGAGTAATAAAAGTCTAACTGATTTGTTTTACGCCTACATTTTTCTGTCTGATTGCAAAACATAAATATTTCCCGTGACATTAAAATTACATTGAAAAGTAGGTTAAAAAGGTAGCATTGTTTCCATATAGTACCTATATGTATGTACAGAAGAGTTGCAATAAGTGTTCCATATTAGCCGGCCAAAGAGAAATTTGGCCACCCACCTGGACAAAAGAGGCAAAATTAAAAATAGCCGTAAAAACGTTTTATGTAAGTTTTGGGCTACGAGAGAAATCTATCCTACAAATCCGGATTATATACGGCGGATTTTATAAACTGGGTTTATAATCCATTATTGTATTACATAAGTTATACTCTAGAACAATGGGTAATAAAACTAGTAGTACTGAGTAAACATACAATTCGATATAATTATATATCATAAATATATTAAGATTCGCGTGAGATCAATTTATTATTTCACAAATATATATAAATATTCGCCATAAAGCAACACGGTAGCCTCGCCACTAAACTCACAGTATAAATCAATAAGAATATTATGCTGCTGCATCGCATATTACATTAAATAGGCTATGAAGTACCTATTAGTGATTGCCATTTTCGTTGGATTACTTTTGTTTTTCACTGCTGCAATCTCAGTAAACATCTTTGAATAGTGAACATATAAATTTTAATCCAATTTATTTTAAAAATGAACATTAATTAGTAACTTAAAAAGGAGATGATTATAATTTCAGAATGATCACTTTAATCAATCCTCTAGAACAAATCCTCAGTCCTTTTGATTACCATCCTCTTGACCAAATCGTCAAAAAGATTGGGTGCTATTTTTTCCCGCTAGCACAATTTTATTCTTCGTAGAGACTGATAGAGAGGAATCCTGATTGGCACGTGTCCGAAAATTTGTGCTTAGCTTGAGTGGAATGCGAAATTATAATTTTGTCCGTGGCTTGACTTCTTTAATAAGAGACAAATCATTACAGAAAATTGTAAAAATGATTATGTCGCAATCACTCAATAAAAGTTGACCTAATAAATAAACCCAATAAAATCGAAGCCAGAGTTTGTCAACGTAGAAGGCAAAATAATTTTTACAAAAATGCTACCGCAATAAACATACAAGAATGTAAGGCAGACATTCCAAATGCTTTATTTCGGATAATTAATCTCTGAGTTCATAAATATGGCGTAAATACCATAAAGTAGGTATTCGTTTCAAAATTAATGAGTCATAAATCTGGTAACACAATGGCATTTTTGAATAACAATAAAATCTTGAGAATCTTGTGAAAGCAGTTATTATATTTTTCAACAATAAAAATAATGCGACTTTTAACAGAAAATATTTTGTTACACTTGGAGTTTGACTCAAAAGGCATAAATATAGAGTTTTCCTTTACTAGACAGTAAGCCATGAAGTACTCAGTAGTGATTGCATTTCTCGTTGCACTACTAATAGCTTTGTCTGCAGCAATCCCGGTAAGCATTTATTTTAATTGTTAATTCTGGAGCTGGCAATTTTAATAAACTTTTTTAATTTAATCCTATATAAGCACCGTAATCCATTTCCACTTGTATATTAATGAAGCGATTAATAAATGCACTTACTAGCAGTGAAGCTGTTTGTGGATGAAAGTAGCACGATTAATAATATATTTTGTGCATACAGTTTTTGAATCCTAATTTGCAAAATTACTTTAGCATCATTTTTACATCTCCTGCAAATGGGTTATAATCCTTCATTTATTAAAAAGTGCTTCGGTTATCTGATTAACGTAATACTATTAAAATATCCTGCTTAATGATTATTGGTGTCTATTTAAGTCAAATTTATAAGCCAACGATTAATAATATTTATTTGCACACAGGCTACTGAAGTAAAACCCACTGATATTGCATTAGCAAAAAAGGATAGTGGTTTGGCTACGGCTAAGGTCCTTGGTCGCAAGTGAACCAAACCGCACAATAAATTATGTGGATTGCGAAATTATAATGTTCTTCAAATTTAGTTTAATTAAGGACAGAGTCATAACACATTCTGTAAAACCCCAATAATAGGGACATAAATAAAACAAATGTCTAAAACAGTAAATGTAATGTTATATGTATGCTAATGTACCTCAAACTATTTTAATAGACAATTCCACATACACAGAAAGGACGAGTATTGCGCACAATAAATCATTTTAACATATTTGTGAAATCAATAAAATATTGTATTTATTTATGAATTGAATTACGTAGAGATAGCTTGGTTTGATATATGTGCTAGATTTGTAGAGCCAACAAAGGAATAATACTTGGGAAATGTTATTCATGTTTGATTAATACTAAATACTAACAGAAACATTAATTGTATTTATCACCATCACATAGTATTCAACTAGTACGAAATGTTAAGTGCACCATTGTAACAGAGAACAAATACATCTGATACAATAAAAATGAGTGAAGATTAGTTTGTTCTGTTACTTATGTAACAGAACCGACAGCCTTTATATGTTAGCGGTAATTACGGTAATTATGCTGTACAATGCCTAGGCAATACCTGTAATGCCCAAGAAGTGCCCGGTTAAACCGGTATAGCCGAGGCATTACGGGGAATTCCTAGGCATTAAAGGTAATGCCTGAACTTCACTCGGCAACCATGCCTCACTCGGCATGATTACCCTTATTGCTATTACCCTTATTATTCAGTAGTGCAACTACTGTATGCGATTGGGCTATCTGTCTGTGAGCTAGTTAGTTAGTCAGTTAGTTAGTTAGTCAGTCAGTTAGTGAGATAGCGCTGTAACTCAAGAACGGTTAAACTTTTTTAGGATTTGTTTCCACTTTATGAAAATATAGGTTCTTGTTGTGAACAGGTTCGTAATTGAGTAAAATTGGGCACCGCTTTCCCCTTAAAGGGGGAGGTTAAACTGTTCGTGCTGTACGTATGTTGTGTATTGGGTGTTGTGTGTATGTTGTGGTATGTGTCGTAGTCTGCACAATCGACCACTATATGTCGTAGTCTGCCTTGGTGACCCCTACATGTTGTTTTTGAATAAATTGAAATCAATTCAATTTTTTTGAATAATTTGAAATAATTTCAAACTTTTTTGAATAATGTGAAATAATTTCAAACTCTTTTGAATAATTTGAAATAATTTCAAAGTCTTTTGAATAATTTGAAATAATTTCAAACTCTTTTGAATAATTTGAAATAATTTCAAAGTCTTTTGAATAATTTGAAATAATTTCAAACTCTTTTGAATAATTTGAAATAATTTCAAACTTTTTTGAATAATTTGAAATAATTTCAACCTCTTTTGAATAATTTGAAATAAATTGAAAAATATTACAGTTGCACTACTGTGATATAGCCGTTTTGTAATGGTTTATTAATCATCAATTTTCTCCAAAATGCACCCTACTGACTGAATTTTTACATGGCAGTAAGCAGAATGACCGTTTTGATCTTGATTAATCGACCGAAACCGTTCCAACCATTCGAATTTATTAAACCACAGTAATTTACCGTTTTGGAAATAGGAAAAATTCTTTATGCAACCAACAATTGTTACAGGGTATGGAAACTTTAAAACATGCAAGTCCTAAAACAGCGCTGCAGAAAATTTTGTCAGTCATTATCAACGAATAAAGTATGGAAATGCCAAAATGAAATGAAAGTCAAGTTTCTATAATGCTTAATGTTTTCAGAAGCCGTAAGACGTTTTGAACTACTAGAAAGCCTAAAAAGGCGCAATGCAAAAATAGTTTATTACTTCCGTTGAACAATTTCATTTATTAAAGTCTCTTGACATTTTCCTGGATTGAAAAGGACAGAAATTGAATATTGAACCATGGTCGAATGAAAACTTAAATGGAATGTTAAAAGTGTTTAACAACGAATGAAACGCAAATGATGTAATATTTTCGGTGTACATATGCTCAATATTACAAAAATGTCAGTTGTTGTTTTGTTTTTTTCCATCTGAGTGAAAAGAAAAGTATCTTTATTTAGACATGGATACAATTGCTTGGCAAACAGAATAGCAGCTACAGTTAAGTACGCGATTGAAAAACACTTCAATTTCAATTTTATTCATATCTCACCATCCATATCAGCATTACAGGAATGTTGTTCTCCTTATAGGGACACTTTTACTAGAAATGCAATTCACTTTATTGCTATCCCAGATGTCACACACTTTACCTTTTACGTACCAATAAATTTCGGTGCCACAAACTGTCGAAAAAGTAGACTGTCAGTGAAGATCACACAGTTAAGTAATATATTATTTTTGTTAGCTTTCGTTCTCATAAAAATAGTAATAAGACTTTTTCGCCTA
The DNA here is from genome assembly GCA_020352615.2 of Yoshiicerus persimilis. Lineage (NCBI taxonomy): Eukaryota > Metazoa > Arthropoda > Collembola > Entomobryomorpha > Tomoceridae > Yoshiicerus > Yoshiicerus persimilis. The sequence goes on from CM036940.2 coordinate 78,466,609, forward strand.
TTAAATAATCTTTAAGTTATAATATAAGTGTTACAGCTAAGGTTTGCTCCATTGGAAAGTTGTCACGTCATTTGTTGATTTCTGTTGACTGAATTGGACGACTATTTTAAATAAAGATGTTTTAATCGTAAAACATCGTAAAAATAAAGCCATAAAAGTATTTTAAAACTTGGGGAAATATAGAATACAGTAGAGTAATAACAATGTTCACATTTCTAAGACATTTAAAAACCCTTGTGATTTTCAAATTGTGTGTCTGTTTTAGTTTCTCGTCTTCCAAAGAATTCATCGAAATCAAAGGTCTTGAAACAATCATTGATACTTTATCGTTTACGTATAACGTTTACATCATTAGGGTAATTAATGTTGTAGTAAATGCTGGTGCAGAAGTAAATCGAGGTCCCATTACAATATTAAGTTCGAAAGATCTAGTGTTTCCTAAAGATAATCTGATTGGGTGGAAATGGAGAAAATGGATTTTACCTTTTGCACGGATATTCGTAATCTCTGATGATTGGAGTGTTGGGGCCTGGTATTACCACAGCACTAGGTGCACTTCTTTACGACACGATTTCCGAATGCAGCATTGTTTTGGAAACTACGGTTACGATATTGTAATTGTACCTTTAGGAAACGTTTTATATATTACGGATCATGCAGAGCATACAACCCCAATAATATTTCCAGTAGAAAGCTTCATAAATAGCGAAGGAACTTCCACATTACAGAATATTTATCTGTATTGTCGATCGTGTTTGGCTTTTTGTCAAAATAGGTTTACGGATATTCCATTTCTAAAAGAAGAGTCATTTGAAGTATTAACAAGCGAAATACTACTAGACTACATCAACTACATTTACAAATATCGAACTAAGGAAATTCTGCAACCCAAATTTTGTGCGAACGAAAATTTAGATAATAAAACATTGTCTCTTCAGTATCCCTCCGTCCATAAACACATATCACCATTCCTTCCCTTGAAAAATCAGTCTACCAATTTATTGAATACAATAATGTCGCTTTACTTAAAAGGTTTAGATTTCGATGACCCACCTCAATTAATGTTCAACATGATTAACGATGACTCTCATGCGGAAGCATTTCGGATAACTACGGGGAAAATTGAATTCAGTTTAGTGACTTGTGCTGACATTCAAAAAGGTATACAGTGGGAAATATACACAAAACCATTTGACAAAACAAGTTGGATTCTAATACTTGTATCATGTTGCTCCATGTCAATTACATTCTTCTTCTTCCAAAAATCCGGGTTGCGCACAAAATGTTACCCGATACTTACTAATGTTCTGGAAATGGTAAAAATTTTGCTGAACTTCGTATCTGTCCTCTTGGAACAAGGCATCAGCCTTCACAGAGTTATGGGTTATAGAATTTTGGTTTTTACATTTGGAATTTGGATACTTTGCGGTCTCATTTTCAGTAATGTTTACAAATCCATTATTGTCAGTCAAATTTTTACCCCAAAGAAAATTATTAGCAACTACTCTGAATTTCGAAATTTTGAAAACTTTAGTTTTGCATCTTCAAATCTCCAATTCCAAAGAATAATGCACAATTTGAATATTTATCTTTACATGATGGGTAAAGAAATTGAATTTCTGGATTCATTTAAAGTTTTCAGTTATACTCAGATAAACAGTCAGGGTTATTACTGCTATGATGAAAGAATGCAGAAGTGTTTAGATTTGTTAGGTGACCAAAATGAATGTCACAAATATTTACAAAGTTGCGATAATTTTAACCATTCAGAAACAGATATCAATCAGACAATTACTGAGATACAGAGAGACCATGAAGTGCTAAAAAGCTTTTCTATTTCTGAAAATTGGATGAGCATTTTTAAGTGGTATTATGTGTCAATTAATAGAAGTTATATTGACCACCTAAAGAACATTAATTATAGTAAGGCATCATTTCTACAGGAGACTCTGTCCTATTATCCTTCTAAATTCCTCATCACTGACTTGACTGAGAAAATTACTGTGCATAATTACCAAAATGAAAAGGATCCACTGCAGCATTTTACCAACTATTATGAGTTTTTAAAGGACTGTGAAAACCGAGCTTTCGTTGACCGATCTGATTGGTTGGATGCTTATGAAAAATATTTGTTTCGAGGCAATAGTTATTACCGAATAAATTTGAAACGGATCCAAAGTCAGAATTTCGTTACAGTTCCGTATTCTTTCAATCAATATCACTGGAATTTTAGATTACAGAATATTATGAGTTCGGGTATACTATGGCTATTTAAAACTTGGGTAGATTTTTTTGAGAATCAAGAACTAAGAGTGCTGATGAAAAATGATAATACTTCTAATTTTCATGAGGATTTCAAATCTAACCCAAAACTAAGTAATTCTAACATTATTTCAGTGTTTTATGTGTTTACATTGTTAAATGCTTTCTGCGTCTTCATTTTTGTAACTGAATTTCTAATTAATGTGGGCAGATTAAGACGTTGTATAAACGTGGGATGTATATGACTTTTTAGAACTCCATTGCAGTTTAAATATTGCCTCCAAGAATCGTTCAAACAAAATACAAATATTTCAGAGACTTTAAGGATTTCATTTTAGTTGGCCCTGGAGTCACATCATTCACGGTCGACTATACCCGTTCAATTTATGAAGGAACAAAGTTAGGAAAAGATTTTGTTCATCAGTACTTACTGAGAGAAGAAGATTGCAATCTCAATGCAAAAAACAATATGAATTCGTGTAGCAGCTCTAATAAATGGATATGCGGCGATGAAAACGGTAAAAGAAAGAACAAAATTACAAATATTGATTGATAGCCCCTTTAAAGGAATTCCTGAACATTTCCTTGCAGCTTACAGATGCAATAACAAGAAATACAGCATTCAGTATTTTAGAAGGTTCATAAACTATTTAAAGGCTATGGGAATAATGTGGTCTACGTTGATTTTAAAAGCGAGTTTGATTTGTATGGAAAATTTGTTTTTCACAAATGTGTTTGTCCAAAGTAAATTAGAATGATCCACTCCAAGATTACCGCTTTTGGAATTCCGCAAAACGAAAGTCTTTCTTAGTCGGTGGTTGCGCTTGGAACAATCAGGTATTTTAGGTGTCTTCGAAAAATGGATCAATATTTTCCCGCAAGCTGATTACAAGGTGGCCTACAATGGAATTTTCATTGCAAATAACAATGTTTTCGGGAAAACTCTAGATTTTAATTTATTTTTTGTCTTTTACCTATATTTCTACTTACTGCTTGTTGCAACACCACTGTTTTTTAGAGTATTTTAAATTTTTTCTAACTTTTTAAAATACATTTGAAACTAATACATTTAATTTTTGGTATAAATCATGCACATAGAGGTTCTAACTGTAAGTTAAATGTCATTGAATAACTTTTGTGTAAGAGGGTCATGGTGATGTGACACTCTTGAGTACCGTGATAAAATGAAATAAATATGTGTACAGATTGAGTTATATAAGTGTACTTACTCGCCATGCTTAACCAGGGAACAAAAAATTTTCAACCGTAAAACCACTAATAACAGTATAAGAATGAATGCGCATAATGTTATTCCAGGGCAAAATATAATGGTTTGCGAAATAAAAATTGACAACCTTTCGGCTCTATGACCCATGATGTAAATCTTGGAAAGCAATTAAGCCTTATGATAGACAGAGGTGATTGAAAGGCTTGCATAATTGATAACATTGATTGATCTTAATTAATCCATAATCGAAATCTAATCTTGTTACAATATAGCAATTAAACACCAATTACGGACAGCCCTAACAATATGGCTTGAGGTATTAATACGGTTCTATTTTTATATCTATCAAATGTTCTTTTTACATTAAATGCAATTATGTCTGTCACAACATCTTTCTGCAATGGTGATACTTAGGCATTTTGTCTCCTCTCGATTAATTTAATTACTTTATATAAGTAAACAAAAAACTTTGGAATTTGATAGCTTATTGATTGATTGTATTTGGTTAATAAACCATTGGTAAACGCATATAACACAGTGGCGAAAGCAAAACAAAGAAACATAACATTAAAACATTGCAAAACCAATTATCACAAATAATGTTTAATGTATTTAAATTACTTGTAATTTAATTTATTCAATTTAATTTTTGATTTTTTTGATTTTTTTATACGATCATAAGTGAGAAATTGTCCATATTTAAAAGAAAACCTGCATTTTGTCCCAAGAAACTACTAAAGTTTCTACAAAAACTTGCAATTCGTTCTTGAGTTCTGATGGGCTGTCAATTGCAGACGGACAGACTGCCCGAAAACATGTAGCTTTTGCTTCAGAATAATAACTTTGACTTTGCAGTACTTAAATTAGATTTCATGATTGAAATGTGAACATGTGTTGCCTTCTGAAAATCAATTGATGATATGAGTGTGTTTACACAACACATACATAATTATTCCATTTATCTATTTAAGTGCATCATTCAAAGTGTATCACCAGATCAGTTATATAAAAAATAACATTATACCATTGAGAGCTTAATTAATTAATAATAAAACGTAATATAAAAGGTGCACATCACTTCATTTTTTAACCAGTCGCTTTTATTGTCCTTTTGAAGCAACTTTTTCAATACTAGATCAAAATGAAACTTTTAATCGCCATAGTTTTGGTAGCTGCTCTCGGTTACGTTGAGCCCCATGGGTACCTAAAGAGTCCCCTTGCTAGGACCTCCATTCAACTGGATCCCAGTTTCGGCACTGAACAACCGTACTGGTGGGACAACCAAGGTGTTTGGTGTAACAACGTCCAACAAGACCAACAATACTCGACTTGCGGACGATGTGGTGAGGCTCAAGGAAACGGAGACGCCAGTCAAGGTGGCATGTACGATAAAGGAGTCATTGTTGCCTCTTATGCTGCTGGAGCCGTAAGTCTATTTTTAGCTCAGATTGATTAATTTCCAAATTGAATTATTAAGAATACGAAAGGAATTAATTCTTTGGCAATAATTTCATTCTATCAAAAAATAATCAGTTTACCACAAACGAAAATCGTCAATTTGCCATAAAAATAATCAGTTTATCATAAACATATTGTTTTACCATACAAACCATACAACAGTAATCATTTTGCCATTCCTAATATTGCCTTTTCCATAAATTACGATGCCTATACCATACTTTTATTTATGAGCTTTGGATTATAATATAATAAAAGCAACCTAATTTATTGAAAAAGCAATATTAATTATTGTAAAATGATTACCAATTTGTATTATTGCATTGAGTGACGATTTTTTTGTGAAAGTAATATTACTGTGATAAACAGTTTATTTTTATGTAAATTGACGATTTTCGTTTATGGTAAATTGATAATCCTTATAGCCAGTTAAATACAAGTAATTCTTTTTATTTGCAGCAAATTCCAGTCACAGCTAACTTCCAAGCTCCCCACTACGGATCCTGGCAAGTAGAGTTGTGTCCACAAGCAACTGAGACCGATGGCTGTTTCTCTGTCCTTCCAATCGTTGGTGGAACAGAAGAAGTCCGAAATGGTAACATGATTTGTGTCCCATATGACAATACCAACGTCGATATCATTGCCTACGTTCAATTACCTGCTGGAGTGACTTGCTCCAGGTGTACTCTCCGTTGGACCTACAGAACTTCATACCCAGGACCAGCTGGTAGGAACAATTCCAATATTATCTAATACTTGAGTTATGAACGTAGTCCATAGATTATTCTTATCGCATTATTTTCTTTAACACAGACTGGGATTTCTGCTGGAACCCCAACCCAACCCAGACCTTCAGAAACTGTGCCGACATCAGCATCCAATAAAACCAAAACGGCTTTTAATGTTATTGATAACAAAAACAATATTTTCATTTCACAAATTGTATTGATTTGGGGATATTAAAAAATAAAAAGAACTTCAGTACAAATTTAGAATAAATAATATCACTATTTTGTAAGTCTAACTTCTTTTACAAAGCATGAGATTGACCTTCGTGAGATAAAAGTAAAAATTAATATATAATGATGCAAAAAACCAATTACTATTTCATTTTCATTCCATCCTTGGAGATTCTACATAATTTACTGTAAAATCTTTTAGCAATTAATACTTTAGCAAAATATTTTTATCAGATTATTGTATTGGTACTATAATTTAAAATAGTTCCAAGAAACTAATTAGTCATGGTAAACAAAAGCTATTAATTAATCACCTTTGAATAAATAGATCATGCGAAACTAATGATTTATTATTAAAAAGTATTAAAAGGGACGGCTGCCTGCCAATTTGCAGCATCACAACAGCTAAGGATTTGAAGAATGCATGTAAGAGCAGCATAATTAGCATAAGTGAGTTGGCGGTTTGTTTTTATCGCCCAGAGCATACACACCCCACATCAGCAGATTGAATATCGAGCAAGAAAAGTGAAGATTTATATTTCAAGTGATCTATATATTAGAACTTGCAATCTCATCAATAAATCTGCGTGATCGCACGTAACAAAGCAATGGTTCTGTAGGTGGCGATAAAAAATGCATTAATGACATTGACATCGCTTCAACTTTGCCTTTCAAAGCAGAACAAGATTATCTGCTTTTTCTCATCTCTGCACTAATGCCATAAGTGCCTTCACTTCCTTTGTCCTCCTCAATCCAATTCGCATCTGACTCCACTCGCTATATGCACAATAGATTGCCAAATAGTTGTGTGCACATTATCAGGAAGCTTAGTGTGAAACATAATAAGCTTCCTTGTGTGTGAGCATGTGGGTTTACGTTTAGCATTCCCAGACTCCTTTCTTTATACATGCCTTTTGGCACCAACTACCAGTAGAACCACAGTGGACAATAATTTGCATCTTAATTAGAGCAACTCTGTATAAAAGTTCTTCCACGTTGGAGTCCAGTAACAGTTTCCAGACAGGAGCCCGAGTTGTTTGTTCAGATTCCTAATTATTGAGTCAGTTTACTGAAGTCAATTAAAATGGCCAGATTCTTTCAAGTAAGACTTTATTCAACTTAATTAAATTATTTTAAAAGCAATTTTAAAAAACTGTGTCTTAAATATTTTTAAAATAGTGTCTGAAATTGTTAAGAAATACGAAATTTTTAAAATTAGTTTTAAAACGGAAAGACAAAGTTTTTAAAATTATCAAGGATTATAATTTTTTAATTTTCTTAAAAATATACAACAGGAAATTAAAAAAAATGTTTTAATTTTTAAAACTATCTTAAAATTAAATTATCTTAAAAAGTCAGAGAATGGAATATAAAATTTTTCTTAGCCAATAGAATAATATTTTTAAATTTTATAACATTTATTTAACAGATTGCGGTATTGGCTGCTCTTGCAGTTGTGACCCTTGCCCAGCAGGAAGTCGATTTCAACCAAGGTTTATCAATTCATAGCCGACAGCTTCAGGAACACCAACGCGCAGAACAAGAACAACAAAGACAAGTTCAACAGTTCGCTGCTAGTCTTCCTCAGCAATATAATCAACCCCAGGGACAATACCAACAACAATACCAACCACAACAGCAGACAATTTATCAACACCAACAACAATATCAGCCACAACCGCAATACCAACAACAATACCAACAACCTAATTATAACCAATACTCAAGTCAAGATGACTATCAATCTGGACTCGCAGCTCACGCTCAGCAAATCCAGGAACATCTTCGCAAAGAGGGTATCCATACTCAAAATAACAACATTGACCCCGCCTATCAATCGGGTATTACAGCTCATCAAAGACAAATTCAGGTAAAAGCTTTGGTCATTATATTCATAATTAATTCATAATTAAGTGACAAAAATATAAATTCGACAGTTTTTCAAAAATAGTACATTATAACAAATATTTATCTGTTCGCATCATTCACTGAAATTTTAGAAAATTAGTTTTATAAATGTTATCGATATTTTTAGGAACATTTGGCCCAAGAGCAACAACAAGCTTATCATAATCAACAGTTGGCTCAGCAACAACCCGCTCAGCAAAACTATCAAAGCAGTGGCCAAAACAGATTTGCCATTTTTGACAACTTTGGTCAAAATCGCAATTACGGTTAAATTGGAAGTTGCGTCTCACAGTCTGGTACTGTATCACAAATTTTAATGCTTTAATATAAAACATACCAAAAAATGTTTTCAGTTGCAAAATTTTTCAATGTTTTGTACTCTTTAATTATTCGGCAAGTTAGCAAAATCATAACTGAACTGTACTGAATTTTTATATTAAATTAAAACTATAAGCTTCTCGTTAGTAATAAGCCACAATGTGTTTTGATATTAATTAAAAGGTTATAAGAAAACTGCCTGAGATGTTTAATTACTATTTCATATTTCTGCTTTGTACATTACTGACCCATCTTAGAGTAGCATAAATATTTTCTCGCATTTGAATTTAAATTACATTTAGTTGAACTGATTATTAGTAGGATATGGATGCATGCTAGGAAAACATGTCCAAATGACATTGGTGGGCTTAGGATTAAAGTTTTGGGGAATTCTCTTCACTTTTTGATTATACTATATTGTCAAGACCCGTCATATCCCGGTCTTGAGGAAATATTACGTAACCGAACAATCCCATGGTCGGTTGCAATAATTATTGGTTTATTTAAGAATATTCCCATTTACCAAGAAGGGGGGCTGCAAAGCCTTTCGCTTGAGACTGCCAGCAGTAAAACCTCGAAGTAGAGTAATTAAGTGCAGGCGAGACAAAGTCAATGAGGGAAGCAAGACATAAAATAAGTAGGCCGAGTGTGACGAATCAGCAAAACTTGGAGATGTTGTGCTTTCAAGGTTCTACTCGATCAGCTCTTTTCCAATCCTGTATATTCCTGTTAATGTAATTTCGTGGGGCTTAGTGTGAAATGACTAATATTGGTGTGATTGTTAATGTACATGTAGAAATGACTAATTTGTATTTGTGACATCGAAAGGTAATATTGGAATCCTAAAATTGTATTCATTCGGTTGGTGATGTTGGGCGAGAACAGACGAAATAAATAAGTAACTTATTGGACTTGAAACCGGGACCTTAGCATAAAATTCTTAACACATGGGCAAATACCCGGGTAGTAGCGACACTCGGAGGGAGCATAATACGCGGTCATTTCATGGCGCAGCCTGCAGGATGTCCTTAGGGCCCTACCGGTTGTAGGATCCAAAAATAGGGCATCAAAGAACAGTTAAAATTTTCAAATACAAAAGTTTAAAGTTAAAAGTAAAGAGAAACAACGAAACAGTGACCAGACACAGTAGAAGACAAAAAGTGCATAAACAAAACGAGTATTGCTTCAGCGGAAGAGAGAAACTGGAGTGAAGTGAACAGTGGGACCGTTTGGGACAGTGCTGTGTGAGCGGAAGACAAGCGAAACGAAAAGAGCTGAAACGGAGTGAACGAAACTGAGAGCAAGAGAGCTGAAGAGAAGCGAACAGAAACTGGAAATATCTAAACGGATCGAATACTCGGAAACTGTAAGGTTGACTTTACATAATAATTACACGTGCATAGTACTAGTTGCCAGCAGACAAAGACAGAGTTAAAAGTTCGGTCGTAGATTGCTAAAAAGACGATTCAAACGATTCTGTGCCACACTATCCACTGACATCGACAATCCAAAATTCCAAACACTTATAAAATTTCAAATAATCTCACTTGCCCCCGGCCCCCACCTTGTGATCAACTAAATAGCAGAACAGTAAGCACCCTGGCCATGCCAGGCACGTTACGTACACCAGCAACACAAAATTCAGATAACTTGCAAAACTCAGAGAAAGGACAACTAGTAAATTACCCGTTCTACGAATGGGGAAATTCCCCATCACCACCGACCATTCGAATTGACGATGTGGAATAGGGTATTAGCGCACAAGCACTACTAGCAACAAACCCGTTGCACGAACGGGCGCGTAAAGGACCCATAGAGTGGAGACAAAAACGCCAACCGAATCGAAGATTTGCGGAGCTCGCTCACTTAATAAAACGCAAGCCAACAACAGCACCGCTTAGGAGAATCACTTGAATGATCACGCATGTTTCCGGGGAAACTAGAGATAGCCCGCCCCCAGGGATTCGCAACGTTCGTCGCCCACATCAGGGAAAAGGAGCAAAAGAAGTTTCCGATTTCGGAGTTCAATAGAAGGAAACCCCGTAATAGTAACGACCGTCGGTGGTTTGAAGAACAAACTGCCTCAGCCCGAACGGGAATAGCTGCCACACCCCCTCGGGGATCCTATATCCGCATAGTAGGGCGTTCGGGGCTGTCACTTTTCAGAAACCTAGTCGTCGGAGGAGGAGTCGTGGATCCTGATTATACGGGGGAGCTGAGAGTGCTCCTTCACAACGTCGGCGGAAGGGCCGTATTGATAGGAAAACCCCAGAAAATCGCCCAGATGATCCTGGAAAAATACCAAATTGCCGATCTCGTTGAAGTCTCGGAGCTGCAAATAACCGTCAGAGGACCTTCAGGGTTCGGGTCTACCGGACAGTAACCGACCGACGGCTCAGTCACGGTACTATCTAGTACATTTGTAGTAGTTTCATAGTAGTTTAAACTAAGAGCATACGAATTCTACACAACAGCAGAGCAAAGTATTTTAATATTATGTGGATAAAGATATTCCTTCTTTGGATTACTATAAGCCTTTTAATGGTTAAGGCCTTTGGGCCACAACATGGTCTCGCTATAGTAATTCATTGTCTGCTTACCCTATTCTCGTACGTTTTGTTTTTAAGCCTCACGGTAATTTTAATAATTTGCTTTCGCCTGCGCCTAGTCGCGCAATGAGCGAGACCCCCACTCATAGAACCACACGAGCTGCAAAACTTCCCGTCAGCACGCCGAATAATAAACTCATTAAAGAAGCCTTGTAAGGCGTGGTAGATGATTGTAAAAAGGTTGCAGAAAAACCTATGAGGGTGATCGAGCAATTTTCCTTACCCGCTTGGGAATAAAAGAATGTTCAGTGTTGGGATATGTGAAGGTCTAAAATTTATATAATTTTAACCTTCTAGATTGGAAATAAGAAATATTTAATAATGATTGCTTGAAAATAGACCATAAGTGGTAAAATTGAAATGAAACCGAAACAGCAACTAAGTAGAACTGGTATAAAAATATGCTAAGGAGTCCAGTGCTTTAACGCTTGTGCGCGCTAGCAACAGAATAATATTGAACAGCCTAGCGGAATACGCCTGCCATATAATCCTTAGTTGCGATTAAGAGTGATGCAATTGCTTTTACTGAGGAAGACCTCCATTCATGGACAAGCGGATGAGATGGTCACTTTCCTTAAAGGAGAGCGGGCGAGGAAGCGGACAAAAGAGAATGATTCGGTGCGGGACTCACCCGGAAAGGGGAGTTATCTTTCACATTTGTTGCGTATAAATGCCCAGTATTTCATTGGAACGCGCAGGGGAACGCTGTCGATTTTAACGTTTCCCCTGAACTGAGTTGCGCGTTAAGGAAAGTATCACGGAGCACTGAAAACCTCACTCCTAGGTGCTCTTCCAAGCACGGTACTGGAGGAGGAAATGTAAATACCTCACTCCTAGGTGCCCTTCTAAGCACGGTACTGGAGGAGGGAATGTGAAAACCTCACTTCTAGGTGCTCTTTCAAGCACGGTTACTGAAGGAGGAAATGTGAACACCTCACTCTCGGGTACCCTTCCAGGTACTGCGAACGGAGGAGGCTGTGTAAATACCTCACTCTTGGGTGCCTTACATGGTACTGCTTACAGAGGAGGAAATGTAATTACCTCACTTCTAGGTGCTCTTCCAAGCACGGTTACTGAAGGAGGAAATGTAAACACCTCACTTCTAGGGGCTCTTCCAAGCACGGTTACCGAAGGAGGAAATGTAAACACCTCACTCCTAGGTGCCCTTTCAAGCACGGTTACTGGAGGAGGAAGCTGTAAAGGTGGACCGCTGCCCTAGGGATCAAGCCCCCATAATGGGTACGGTACATCATGTTGGTTCCGTGAGGTCACCCGTGAGCAGTAGGCGTGATGCAAACGAGGGAGACCATAAGACCTTCGACCTAGCCATATGCTCTAATGGAAGGTGGGAAGGCGGAAAATGCTCCACTTGACGACGCATGCAAAAGCGCCGAACAGAGTGCGAAGCGATTAAAGACCTCGGTCCAAAGTACATGCTTAAGAGACGAACGTTCCGGAGGCAAGATAGAAACGGGAGATGGTGCATGCAAACGTACCAGCCAGACCGATTTCGAAAGGAGCTCGGAGACTCGTTCACTAGCAAGTAGATTGAAAAGTCTGGCCAACTATTCAATCGAAATGCCAAGTGTCGGGAATCAAGAGTTACCGTCAGAGCTTGATCACTCTGACCCTCGGAGGTTGTCCACAGAAAGTAAAGCGCATGAGATAAAGGAACCAACGGTGGTCGACCACAACTCCCGGAGGTTGCCGCTAAGGCCAACTGGAAGGGAGGATTTGATGAAAGGGGATCAATCCAAATGTGTCGAGCCGGCGGAGCGCGATATCAGTATTGGAGTTGATACGGACGAATGCGGGACAAAGAAACGATGCGATTAAGACGATCGCCCGTTCTCGCGTCCTCACTCCTAGGTGCTTTCCAAGCACGGTTACTGGAGGGGGAACCGCAAACGACTGGAAATAAAACGATAATGACGAATGGAATTGCGATGTGAAACCCCGATTTAAGGGTGGCTTAAATTTGAGACTATTACAGATTGCACGGCACATCAAAGTTCGTACCGAGAAGCTAGTCAGCGCTCGGCTTTCTTGTTTGTTGTTTTGTTATTATTGATGGAGATCTTTTTGCGCTAACATGATTTTAAGGGCGCAATTTCGCTATAAAATAGCATTGCTAATGGCGCTGTCAAGTTGGACCTGTCTGCACAATGCCTCTAGCAGTAAGAGAGGCACTCCATGGTGTTTGCCCTATAATGGCGACTGATGCGCGAGCTCAGACTTAATTAACATAGAGGAATGATAACTACAAGAGCATTTATTATTGTGTGATTAATTTTACGAGAATAAAGTCATTGACAAAGTTGCCTGAAATGATTGTTTACTTGCAAACTAAAATAATAGCCATGCAAAAGAATGCAGTACGTGAATTAAGAACGTAGAGTCCCGGGAAACTGGATTCTGCCTCGAAAGTTAAATTGTTGTAAAGACCCGCTACCAGGTTTCAAGAGGAGAGAACCGAAACTGGTTGTAAATTTGATGGAAACGAGACTGAAAATTTAATGTTTTGAAGAATTAGGTTCGCTGCACGGGAGTTTGGTTGCAGGACTTTTCAGTTATATTTATTGAAACCGAATTTAGAAAAGACCATTGTTAGAATTCAAGCATATAGTACAAATACACAGTTTAGTTTCAGTCTTCACTGTCGGTATAAGTGAGTGTTCTCGAATAGCTTATCCAGCTAAGTGCTAATACAGCATACTAGTTATTCCGACTAGTTCTAGTGGAGAGAAGTTAACAGCTATACAGCTGGATTATGAATGAGACAAATGTGTGTCAAATGAAGTCATCACTAGGATTTAGACTCTACAATTTAAGGGATGTCTTAGCATTGACAGGTAGAAGTAATTAGACATGAGTCAGCTATTGAATCATTAAGGAAAGAGTAGGGAAGAGTGAGTAGCTGCTGGAGTCCGTTATTAGGTGAGCAGCGGTGGATTGGCTTTGCACAATTAGGAAGGCCTAGCTTCTCCAGATTTAGCCAAGTGTGGCTTACATTGCCTGAGCCCCGCATTGTTGATCAAAACGGGGCCTAAAAGGGATTGTAATGTGAAAACCGGAAGGCACGATTTTCGAAGATTAAATATTAAAGAGATGAAGACAAAGACGGCTGGTAAGAAAGGAGGGAATCACTTTTGTAGACCGCTGTTAACTGCTTTTGTTTTATTTAAGAGAAAAGATTTGGAGAAATACGGCAATCGAGGGTCATTTGACAAATAGAAGGGCTATGGGTAGAAGTCGCCACTAGTAAGCAAGAAGAGTACACAATATCACAAAGCAAAGGAGGTTCGACTTCCTTAGACGCATGTGGGAAGATTTCCTTCCGGGATCGAAATAGACAATGATCGAATAGTATGATGAACTTTGGGTTCGAATTGATTAAACATGGAAAGAAATCTATTAAAGTGAAATCTGAAAATCCCCGTTGACTTCTTTCAAATAGATATATTACGCCCACAGAGTGCATCGAAGTTCCATAGGCGAAGGATAGGGATACCGTTGATGTTTGTAATAGGAAAGATGGGAAAAGTTTTCTCCAGTTCAAACGAAATTAATTAAAATTCATAAAAGATTAGCCGGGAACAATTAGGTAGTTCCTTCTGAAAAGAGCAAACGCCATTGCTAACCATTACTCTGGACAAAATATTTAGTTGAAAATCTTTGGGTTATAAATCAATCAAATTAAGTGACATGAAAAGAGAGACTCTTAGGCGAATGAAGAAAATGTATTTTCCTTTCAAAACGAGGGAACCGGGCAATATCACATTCGTTCCGCAGAGAAAAGTAGGGATTAAATCAGGACAAATTAGTTCGAGCGAAAATTAGTCGAAGTCGTCCATATAACGTGTTCATAAGTTGATCAAAGTAAAATTCGGAAATTGCCATAGACCTTCTTGAAAGGTGCGCCTCATAGAGAGTAAAGTATAGTTTTACAGGACCGGTATAGTAGTAATTTGAGAAAGAAAAGAATTTTGGCTCAATCATCTATGCACTTTCAAAGTAATAGAAGTGAGCCTGGGGAACTATAAATCCTAGAAACTCAGGGACTTAGTGATCAAGGACCTTCTAATGGACTCAGAAAACAAGCGAACCAAAATTTATTTAATGACCAGAGCTAGAAAAATTACCCGATAGATTTTAAAACTGGATAGAGAAAGAGCTTTGATCGCTTTTAAAGAAAACAGTTACTATTAGGTTAACATTTGCAAAGTTACGCACGCAGTAAACATTCGCATTATTAATTCGTGAACAAGCAATTCTAAGTAATTAATAGAGTTCAATTAGCTCGTCATATTGCTACTTTGTCATACTTAATTAGAAAGGAAGTAGACTATAAAACTAATTTCTTAAGAAAGCCCAATTTTTGAACGGTAAACCTCTTTTAACCGCAACCGAAAAAAGTTGATTTGGAGACTTTAACTCCCGGAGAATGATCACACTTTGATAGCAAAAGCATTAAATTCGAGCTTTAGGAAAGAATGGAATTAGGCCAACGAGGAGCCTACAATACAATCATACAATAGTACTGATCAGAATACGGCACCGACCTTGAGGAAAAACGATAAAATGGCAACTAGACTTACAGTCACAATGTTCGGAAGTTAATCAGAGACGGGGAAGAGATCATTTAGTGGAGGCGATACTACTCAGCTATTCCGGGCCGTGAGGGCCGATTGTCGGTGGAGCTAGGTCATCACGCTTAATGGCTGAAAGGTAATGATTTCTGGGGCCAAAATGCTATGCCTCAGCCTGAGTTTTGCGGTCGCAGTGCTTTTGTGAAACGAACAGAGGGTTAATTTCCTGAGCTCGGTGTCCGCTATGTCCAAAGTAAAATCTTGTGGGATTGGTCAATAAATGTTATTATTGAAAAGGATGAAATCGCTTTTAATTTGGCGCTTTGCTGCTTATCAACTCTTGAGACTCGATCGCAGTCGAGTTTTTGACAGTCGAAACAGAGAAACACCATGGAAAATCCTAATATGGAAATTAAGCGCGTTGTTACTCATTCCATTTGTGATTAACGGTCTGTGAGAGGTTTTGGACCCGGAGAAATGGAATTAACGAAACAGTTACAAAGAGAAATTACAGATTAGCAGATGCCCTGGTTAGTCGGAGCTATCCGAGTAAAATTGTTTGGCACGTAAAATTTCGAAATCCGGTGATATGGTTTGTGGTGAACAGTAAGGCGATGCCATGCAAGCCGATGTTAACCCAATTGACGTGAGGCAAAATCCATTGAGGGGACGAAGAATTATTCATGGAATACGGAAGAATGCAATACAGAAAGCATAAGAAAGTTGTTTGGAACAGAATAAACCGTAGTAAGACGGGCGTAAATAAACAGCGGTAAAGTACAGTAAGATTATGCATTTTGGAATAGAGAAATTGTAGCGCAGTGGATAGGACGAAGTAAATAGGCAGTAACGGATCCTAACCAACGAGACCTGATTACAGTTTATTGAAAACACTTTTCATTTTATCCCAAGGAAACCTCATTTTATGCCAAGAGTCTCATTTTATTCGTAAAATCTAATTTTGTCCCAAAAGCTACATTTTACATCAAAAGTTTCATTTAATTCAAAAGTCTCATTTTATTCAAATGCATTTCATTTCTTACAGAAAGTTTTAATTTGTCCGAAAAAGCCCCAAGTTATTACAAACAGTTGTATTTTATTCTAAAAAGTTTCATTTTATTACAAACAACTACACTTATTCGAGTACATCTTAGTTACTCGAACAATTTATATATTCAAAAATCTCGTACAGTGGAAGAGTCGGGCTATACTCAAAATAGTTTCGACAGATAGACAGGGGGACAGAGTAACAGGTCATCCTTTGCAAATACCGTACCGATATTAGGGACTAGAGTGCAATGGAGAACCAATTCCTCAGCTGTCGGGAAGTGGTGTGTTCCACGCACGCAGCAGCTTGAAATAGAATCGCTTAAAACTGCCGCTTAATGCAAGCTTGCCCAGGTCAACAGCAAATATCTGGGGTGATCACAATGACAATTTTAAAAGAAGTCACGGTAGAAAGAGGCCGAACGAAATGCTAAAAATATAATCAGTCATAGCTTCCAGCCGGCTAAGCTGGAATACGCTGTTTTTCGGGAACGATAGAATGGGAGTAATAAATAAGATTTCGTAAATTGAACGATTCTAAAAGATAACATCGTTAAAATTTTGCACGACACGATTACAAATGAGTCAATTTTAATTTTCATGACAAACGTGGCGGAGGCGTACTTGAGCCGCGCCGGAAGAGGAAATGATCGACTAAACAATGGCGCGTCGGGACGAGCGCGCAAGAGGAGCGCATTGGAAGCCCGAACGAGTAGCGCTTTGTAAGCCCGAACGAGCAGCGCTTCGTGAGCATGAACGAGAAGCGTTTGTGAAGCCGAACTGAGAGAGTTGCCGTGGACCCGAGTGTGGATTGTCGGGAGAAAGAAAGACTACAGCAAAGCAGAACGGAGAGACGGACCGGAGCGGCACAGTGACGCGAAGGAGCGAGATCGTCTGTTTCCATGTCCATTGACAGGCACGGAGTGCTAAACACGACTAGGGAGCACTCAAGTCAAAAGTGGCAAAATCAGAAAGGGAGAGGAAAGCTGCATAAGAAAAGACAAAGCAAAAGAACACAATTATGGAAACAATAAATATCAAAGATCGGCCAGTACATGCCATGCATAAAAACTGCAAACAGAGATATTGGTGAGATCAGCTACCGAACCGTGAGGAGGTACAATAACCCGATCTTGGGCACACATGGAAATAAGCAATGCAAAGGAGGACTGAATGGCAGCGGATTTAGGGCCCGTTGTGAGCCCATACGTAGTAAAGTAGAACAACTCATTTACGACCTGAAGCAAAAAATGTGCAATGGCCAGCAAACTTTGTAATGAGCACGGTCCAAACGAAGTGCTAAGTGAATAACAATGAAATTACTAATACTCCCAGTGTTGGAGGGTGTCAACTCCATTCTTACAAAAATACTCACATTTAGTGAGTTGACACCGAACGAGTCGTTCACATTCTTCAAAATGAAGTGCGAAAAAGAAAATGGAATTGACATATACTACCCAACTATGGCGGATCTTCAAGATTCTGCGGGACTCCTCGAAAAACTGGATAAGTGGAATACTTCAAAAATGGGGTTTTGTGTTTTGCGGATGCCACAAGAGTGGAATCCGATAGACAAAGTGTACACCGATATCGAATCACTCCTCAACTGCCCCACCACAACACAATATTACACACAATTCGTGCGAAAGAGGAGCGGAGTAGCTGTGTGCAACTCCGAGACTTCGAATTAGAAAATACTTTGAAGGAATACGTAACCAGAGCGGAAAGAAACAACAGTGCCCATAGCTGGGAAGACGGAATAGTGAGAAATCTCTACGCCGCAGATATAAACTTTGACTTCTTGGATAAAGAGTTCGCGACATTCAACTTGCACTCTTTAGGAACCCCGATCGAGTTGATTGAAAAACATGTGGCATAAGGGGATACAGATCCCAATGGGCTATTTTGGAACCAAGGGCTCCCTTTTCTTCATGCACATGGAAGACGCCGGTATTATGTCCGTGTTCTATATGCACCACGGAAAAGGAAAAACATGGAAAACGACAACAAGAGAACATAATGCGAAACTACACGATTTTATACAAAGTGCAGTGCCAGAATTAGAAAACGTTTGTGGAAAGTTGTCCACGCACAAGCTAATTATGATCAGTGACGAGAACCTTAGCAAAGCGAATATACCTGTTTACACTTACGATTTAAAGGTTGGTGAAATAATCGTCACATTTATGAGTTCGTACCATTGGGGAGAAAGCTCAGACACCAACTTTGGTGTAGCAGTTAACGCAGGGATCCCAAGAATGACAAAAGACGCATTCAAGCTGGAAGAGTGCACCTGTAGAGACCCGGAGATATTAGTGCAATTAGATTATTCTCCAATCTTAAAAAAGTTCGAACCCGGCATGGAGAAAATATGGACCGCGTGGCGCGAGAAGAAGAGGCCCGGAGACCCGAACTTAATTGGAACCGAAGTTGACCCTGTACTGGATATTCTCAGAAATTCAATAGCCGGAGTGGACGAAATTGCCTTATTATTTGACGAAGTAGAGCGCCTGCGAGGGGCCACAAAGAGTTATAAAGGGAAAAGTGCAAAAAAAGTCACACCGATATTTACCTGCAAAGTGTGTACTTCTGTATTTGCGAGTTCTTTAAAATTGAAGCGCCACAAGAAAAGTAAAAGTGGCATTTCCAAAGCGCTTTCAAGTAAAGGAGGCAAGAATAGCGCCCGAAAACAAATGAGGGTGCAGTGCCCGTTTTGCAGACGGAAACTAAACAGAAAATCTTTAAAACGGCATCAATCCGAAGCATGCAAGAAGCGACCAAATTCTAAAACTGAAGAAAAACTGGAAAATGATGAAGGAGCAAACATTCCCGAAGAAACTACACCGGGGCCATCGTCAGCAATTAATAAGATTGCGGGTAGTCCTCAGACTTGTAAAGAGGTGATTGTGAGTATTAGTCGATTAGTGGAGGACGCGAGTGAGTAAAGTGCAACGGAATGAACTGAGTGAGGAGAGAAGTTGCAGAGCGGGCTCGGAAACGGAGCGCAACCAAAGCAGCAGCTATTAACTTTGTGTACATAAGAGTGAAGGGGCTCGGAAAGTGGAAGCAGAGCTGAGTGTGTTTGACAAATACATCTGAATGCCTACTCGGACAGATTGTGCAGTGCAAGGCCCCTGCTTAATGATAGTCAGAATATCAGTTCAAGTGTAATTTAAGTATTCGATAACCTATTGTTAATTAATTCTGGTATCCGGTAATCTGAGAAGTTTATGGCTTGATGTTTCACATGCATTGAAAATGTATTACGTAGTATAGTTTTAAATATTGGTTAGGAAGCCCGATGGAATGTAAATAAATATTAGCAAGTGCAGAGTGATCGAACCAGCAAAAACAATAAGCGCACCAAAATCCTGTCCGAAAGTAGAATCCCAACTGGGATAATAAATGTTGATTAGAACAACGGAACAACGGAACGAACAATTTCAAATGTCGAGCGTAACATGTGTGTCTTAGTTGAGTGCTAGAGCTCTCGATTTAATGCCCCATCAATTAATAATAATATTTGGTTCGAGCTAAAATGTCCACTGTAGTGTAAAATATAAGTTTTCTTGCTATTTGTATCATAATTTAGGAATATGAGGAAGGTCATTAAGCAGACCAATAGGGATGGGTGTAAATAATATTATCTGTACCACACGAACAAATGAGTGCTAGTAGCTCTGGCGATATAAACACAAAGGCCAGTATAACAGGTAATTTGTGAAATGAGAGGAGGGACCGATGGAGTGTGCCGAAACGAAAGTGAGGGGCGAAGACCATTTTACTGGACTAGAAACGAGCTGTTTTGATTTGGTGTTTCCAATATTACTTGTTAATCTGAAGAGATAGTGTACAAGTTGGAGTTAATTAGAAATGAGCACTGTAAATTGTATTAATGCTTTTGATTTTGGTTTGAAAAATTTATCGGTCAACAAATAATTATCTGTCCTGGACAAAGGTTTTTTATCCTTTTCCCCGAAGGTTTTTTACACCTTGTCTCTCGCATAATGAGCCGTTTGGGGGACAGATTAGGTTAGAAGGGGAGTTTGTATTTGAATTGTTTGTTAATCAGGAAAACTACGATCTAAAACCCAACTATCATTGTAAATTACCTAAAGTTGCCAACCTAGGGTTTAAGTTTTTATAAAATATGACAATGTGAGTATAGAGTATAAATGTAAAACACATATTATTGTGAGTTGTGAGCTTAGAAACGAGCCGTTCAAAAGCTGCCTGTATAAAACTTTGTCTTGCATGCAAGGCCTACCAACGACTAGGACTGTAATTCTTTCACATCCGTTGTAGAATTATTAAGCTGAGGGAGTGTCAAGACCCGTCATATCCCGGTCTTGAGGAAATATTACGTAACCGAACAATCCCATGGTCGGTTGCAATAATTATTGGTTTATTTAAGAATATTCCCATTTACCAAGAAGGGGGGCTGCAAAGCCTTTCGCTTGAGACTGCCAGCAGTAAAACCTCGAAGTAGAGTAATTAAGTGCAGGCGAGACAAAGTCAATGAGGGAAGCAAGACATAAAATAAGTAGGCCGAGTGTGACGAATCAGCAAAACTTGGAGATGTTGTGCTTTCAAGGTTCTACTCGATCAGCTCTTTTCCAATCCTGTATATTCCTGTTAATGTAATTTCGTGGGGCTTAGTGTGAAATGACTAATATTGGTGTGATTGTTAATGTACATGTAGAAATGACTAATTTGTATTTGTGACATCGAAAGGTAATATTGGAATCCTAAAATTGTATTCATTCGGTTGGTGATGTTGGGCGAGAACAGACGAAATAAATAAGTAACTTATTGGACTTGAAACCGGGACCTTAGCATAAAATTCTTAACACATGGGCAAATACCCGGGTAGTAGCGACACTCGGAGGGAGCATAATACGCGGTCATTTCAATATCTATAATTCTGAAACTAATAAAATCAATATACATATGGGGAACGGTAATCATTACTATCTATCATTACTTCTATTATTTATTGGCGTATTAACAACTCCAGTTTACATATTACAATTTCTTTTAAATGTGTATTATGGTAAAATACATTTCTTACAATTATTGATTTAAGTAGATGGGTAACTCGAATTATAACGTAATTAATGGTAACATATATCAATATTCACTTTTGGTTTAGTATCTTACATTACAATATCTTACAATATCTTACATTCTTTTCAAAAATTATGTCAAACTTGTTTTTTCGCATTGGCCTTAAATGCATACATTTTACTTAAACATTAGTATCATAATCTTAATTATTGCATTACCAGTACAGAATAACACATTTTTTCTTTGTTATACTATTGTATAAAGTTCATATATATTGTATACAGTACACTTATCATTAATTATTTTAAATGGAATTCTTCAAGTTTGGTTTAGCCATAAAACAATATAAGTTTGAATTGTAAATCATACAAACAGGGCATTGCGGTCAACAATGATATAATATTAATTTCAAAGATAAACGATGCTAAAATATTAGAGTTCACTATTTAACGCGAATATTACACAAAGGAAAAATAGTAAAATATTTAATAGCAATGTAAGAAATTAAAAATACTTCCGGAAGGACTACTGAGCATTATGTTTTGATTAAGTCAGTCAATACAATACAAAGGAACTCCGACGTTAGTAGTCTCGTAAAACATATTTAAGTTGTTGATAGAATAATACCGAATAAAATAAGAAAAGTGCAATAATCTTAGCACTGATTCATGAGCAAGGATTAACAACCTTCGTATACTTTGAATCCCATTCACCATTTTGCTTGAAAGAAGTTTCCAGCAATGGGGTTTTCCAAATTATGGGCCTTTGTAAAATTTTTAAGGGAAAACCTCATTCGACCAATTCTTGAAGAAATGGGACTTAATTCTATTTTCTTTGGTTGCTCATAAATGAGAAATATATATCTGTGAAGTCCTGTACCTAAATCAGTAAATGACAACAATATCCAATAATTAGTAATCCCGTATCAATTCAAATCCCAACTGTAAATATAATTAGTTGTGATTTGTATAACCTGGGGGAGGTCCACTGGGTGCATACTCAGCTATAACTTGACCTTCAGAATACTTATTTCCAGGGATATTCGTAATAAGCCAATGATTTACTTGGCTCAGAAAAGGCCATCGTCGCAAAGGAGCATCTGGATCTGAAAATGTCGGGAAACTAAATTAATTTATTTTTGTACTTTTATACCTATTTCAGGTAAATTAATGTTTGTTTACTTAAATGGAACATAAATGGATACCAATAGGAAATAAACAAATGAAGTAAAGAAATATAGGTTTACCGATCATAATAAGCAAGTAAAGTTTATCATCTGATGCATTCCAGTGCACACAAGTTGGTGGATCCTTGACATCAGTTGTGGTCAATGTATTCCCTAAGTTTACTTCTTTGTTACCGAATTTCACATCCAAAGTTTGCAGGGGAGCTGCGTCTGTACTTATTTTAGTTAAGATTCCATTTCTTATTTTAAAGTTAAATCGTAATACTATACGCACCAAATTCCATGAAAAAATTTGTAAGTACGTAAAGTGTTACCAATTATATCCGGAACGATATTTTCTTTGTCCATTTTCGGAGTATATCTTTTTAGATTTCCAAATACCACTTTTTTGTGGAATGCAGTAGTAATGGAATCTTAAGTGAAACACAAGTGTCAATATTCAATAAGTATACGAAAGTTTCCTTAAAGGGTAAAATGTACAAAAGAAGAATAAATGGTGTGCTAACTACACTGTTGAAATATATTTTAGGTGATTTGATTCGGACTAAATTTTGGAAAAACTTTTAAACAAATGGATGATAAAAAGAGTTGATTACATAATAAGAGTCATATGAGTGATACGAGCACATCACTCATAACATAATATTATGTTTTTCATAACTAACCTTGAGAGCTGGAGATAAATGTTTTACCGCTTGAGAGAATATTTGTAGAGGTGGGATTTCTGCCACCGGCTTCTTACTTAAAAGCAAGCATGAATTGGTTTTAGAAACACTAAACGAAACGAGTATTCTTTTCTTTTTAAATGACCTTTAAATAACTCCAGTATTACGGTTTTTGTCTAGTACTTATATACATTGTTCGTTTGTTGCATGTTGAAACTACTTTCATCATTATTTATGTGCATTTAAAATTGGGAAATCCCACTTTTCTTAAAAGCTTTGTTTAGTAAAAAATATTTAAAGTCCATGGTGGATTCATTTACAGACACCTGTGTATGTATAAGCAAAATTATCCAATACTGTTTACTAATAACTATATTGAAAAAAATTTTAAATTGCGTCACACATTTCTCGTTCACCATTCTTCTCTTTGTTATAGCGTAAATTTTGTTAAAAAGCCGTTCATTAAGAGTGGCAAAATATTTTTTACATTGGCAGTGTAAAATAAAGTCTCCCGTGACTTACAAAAATCGTTTCATTCGCTATTTAGTTCTTTCAGGCTCGAGAATCGAAAAGTTGAAACGAAACGGTCAGACCTCTACTACAATTGAGTCCAAAAGTTATACACGTATTCAAGGTGAACTGTCCGACTGTAATGTAATATATTTTGCCTTGGCTACTCTTATACTGTTGTTATAGCAATGAATACTCAAACATAATACATACGTGTATTTCTTCACTATTAAATTATGTACTACCTATATAGGAATAACACACGCCTAGTATCATATCGTCAGACACACGCTAATTGCATTGAAAGAAAATGCTCTTCTCCTGTCACCCCTAACATATCAGTATTAATGCTGTGCTTCACATGTTCGATAATTATCAACTAATAAATATTAAACGGTTCTCTTTTAATAGTGCGTGTCTTTCCATTAACGTAGCATTATTCGAACAAAGCAATATAATTCACATCTCATAGAGATATCTGTTGTTTCCGGGTTATTTTTACTCATGGGTTGTATGACTTATAGCTCCATTGACTTCGATGTACTCATCACTGATTTGTATTGTTAAATCATTTTTATTATAAACGAAAAATAAATTAGTCTACTTTATTTCTCAACTGTCTCACTACTTTAATGACAACCCTTATTTATCAACTTAGTTGCTTATTTCAACGTCGACATTTTTATGAAGTCAAAGTACATTACTAACCAATGTACGCAAAAACACTTTTGGATAAAACAACTAGGTTTTAAATCAACACCTGGAGATTGAGTGGAAGCTCATATAAGCTTTACTAAAAGAATTCTAATTTAATTTATAGTTTCGTCACATTCAGAGATTGGAGATTGCGTTGTGGTTTGCATGCTCTATAAAAGAGCAATAAGAACAACAACTTTTTGCTTATGGGCTTCCTGGTCCAGCAGCTGCAAATTGAAATGCATTTCTTAATTTTATGACGGTAGCCAAACCTTGAATCTGTATCCACTGGATATTTGATCTACATAATGCAAATATATAATAACAAGTAGTTTATAATTGTCATGGAATCCTTGAACAAAGCATTATGTATGCCCACAAATATAAACATATTGGACGAACAGAAAAGGAAATGAAGTTAGAATAAAAAATCCTTTTGTTTGACCAATTCCGATGTTCAATCTTGCCGGTTTTTTACTACATCAATATCGTCTTACTATAACTTGCTGTTAAGACTTAATACACACTCGTCACTATTTGTTAGCAGGAATTACAAGTACTCGTTCATTTCTTACCCTGGGTGCAGTAAAGGTGTAACTCTAAGAATATTAATGACTGCCTTCTTTTACATTATTATTTTACCTTCAAGTTTGTCCAGAAGGTTGTGTATATTGTTAGGTATTATATAGTTCAATAAGATTGTGCCAATCAAATAAGGTGACAAGTATTCATATGTCATTTGTCTTTCGCCTATGCTTTGTGTTCGAGGTTACCTTAAGAGTGAATGTTCTATCCATCCAAAACAAGTTACACATTTCTCAATGTTTTCTTCCGTTAAGTAAATAGATGAACAAATAGATGATATCATTAGATAGGGAAGAACTCAATAGAAGTCGTAAGAGCACCACCCATGTGTAATTATATCCATTGAAATAGTTAAAGCATATATCTTGGTGCATATTTGTATATTGTAAAATGCAATACAGATAATAGTATAGGTAGGTATGTCATATTTTACTATCTAAACATTCAAAGCCTTTGTAATTAACAAAAAGTCTTTTCAACGGCGGTTATACAAAAGCGTGAAGTGGAAAATGCTTTATTGTAGAATTTAAATAGAAAATGCATTCATATTCTTTCAAAATTCAATACATCAATTGCATTGATTTTCGCTATAAACTTAAATTGGGCTTACACAGCTTTGCATAATCTTTTTATGCATTACCCTTGCGGTTGAATTGCTTTTACAGAATACAACAGTGTCAATGGAAAACAATCATTTTCTTTGACAAGATGGATAGACACTAAAAACAGTACAAACAAAATCACTTATCAAATCCAAACGCTTTTAACTTCAAGATTACTTTCATTTACTTACTGCAATATAATAGTAAATGTATAGGTATTGTAATTTTGTTAGGCATATTTGCACTTTTGGAAAAAGATATTCGCTGTTTAAAGTAAAATTATCTTTTATGATTTAGAATGAAGTATGAATATCTATGATATTTTGCAAATATCCACAGTATAGTAATATAGCATATAGCATATAAAATGCATTTGGTTATTTATTCAAACTAGGTTCCTACATCTTAAATCTATGCAGTGATAATCAATGCAGTATGCAGTAGATCAATTAATTATTTGCAACGTGCAAGTAGCGTAAGAGTGACACGCTTGACAACCTACTACAACTTGTACAAGTGTTAAAAATTTAATGAATCATATTGACGCTGATAGAGGTATATAATGAAGAATGAATGAACTAATTGGTATGCAACTTGCATACCAACTTGCATAATGCAAGTTGGTTCTTTAGTAATTTATGCGCCTCGAGCAAACAATCATCCCAGCACAGCACCGCATTAAATGCAATTTACTAAGAAGAAGTTTTGCCATGAACAAGTTATACTTCTTGTTAACTACACAAAATGGTCATGTCATCTTAACAAGAAGAAATAACAACAACTGCTCGCAGCTCTAACAAAGTGATGGGTGGTAATAGTAAATAATTCATGACACTGGCCTTTGGTAATGCATTATAATGGTAATAATGACTTAATGGAAACTTGATTTTATAGCATCTCAATCTATATTAATTAAAATGCCAAATTAAAAACTCTTTTCTTAACAAAAAGTTGAAATTAAATATTTCTGAGTATAAAAATAGGGATATTAAGAATGACGTATGATAAATACAATAATGAAGCATAAGAATTACACAAGTTGTGTTCAAAAAGAAGAACTTACCGCACATCCGTTGTGTTATTTAAAAAACATCTTACCAGTACAAACTTTATGTATTTTTTTAAGTCAATGAAGCGCTATCAATGACCACAAAAGATTTACATGATTGCTTTTGTAAATAGCCATGTCAAAACCTAAGAGCTATTTTGACAACACATGATTTTGGTATTTTTCCCAAATGGGGGTGAAACAAAAATTGGCATGTATAGTGAAATGAGTGAAGTCAGTACATAGAGCAGAAAACTCAAATGCAATTGATTTTATGGCGCTAGCACAATTAAAACAGAAGTTATGAACCTATTTGCATAATAAAAAATTGACCTTTGCAGCCTTCCACAGGTGATACTATTTATCCTAAGGAAAAAACTCAAATAAAATTTGCTCAGCCTAATTAGCACTACAAACTATAACATATAGAAATTAAAATGTTTCTCTGGTAGACCAAAAATGCTTGGAAAAAAGTGTGGAATTCTTTTTAAACATTGCACATCCCACTTTTATTAAGAAGCGCAAGGTTCTCCATTAGAATGCGATGAGTTGACATGTTTGTTTGTGCGTTTGTTGTATAACTTCTGAACTGTTTGAGATAATTGCTTCAAACTTTTCTATTGTTGTCCTGGGGTGGTCCGAATTTTGGATGAACCCTTTTTGATCTCAATTTGACCAAGGAACCTGCTACAGTCATGGGTTATTGTTCGTGTTGTGTATGTATATAGGTAAATAGGGAACTAGCCGTGGGCACTTAACCTAACATCTACACATTTGCTTTAAACGCATGGGAAATTAAAATTCACTAAATACTGCATTAACCTGCTACAGCAACTTTTTCATTATAGATAGGCCTCAAGTGTTAAGTAATAGGAGACTTTTGCTTCTGTATTTATTGGTTACAATAGCTTATTAATATTAATTAACAGGTGGAGGCTAACGGGTATTTGAACAAAAATTTTGCTTCACAACTGGGTAAAAATTTATCTCTTATCGTCAATATTATCTTGTAATGGTTAATGACCACGACTTGTACTCAAATCAAATCATTGCTTTATTGTCAAGTTATTCAGCATAAACAAGCATTGTTCTCCCAACAAACATAATGTGTATTATGTTTGCTGGGCGTTTGATTGATGTAAATACAGTAAAGCTCGTAAAGTCGTAAAATATAGAATTCATGTTGCATTATTATCAGATAACTTCTTGTATTAAAATTCTACCTTGCAAAGATGGAAGTTCACACTAGTAACTTGAGTATTTCCTTCGAAAGAAACAGCAACTGCCTTACAATAGCAAAAAGTTAATGAACCTGGCTATTCTAGAGGGTTATGGAAAGTGTTGGAACCTGACTTTAGACCTATTAAACACCAATGACTTTGGTGAGACCAAATTTGTTGAATCCACGACAAATAAAGCACCTACTCCGCATTTTCCTAAAGCCCTTGGAGTAGTTAAACCTCGCTTGGCAACATTTTTTTCCGACCATAATTCTACGCATTTGATATTTCTTTTCCTTTGAAAGAATGTAAATAGTTATCTATGCCAATGTTGTCTACCTGAAAAGTTAGAAATCTATTAAAATATGAACCAAAATTAGTAAACGGAATATATTGTAATTATTAGAAACCAAATACGTTTAATTTAATACCGACATCTACTTCAATCATTTATTAAATTGGAATTTGGGGGACTGGAAATTCAAGTTTTCCATACAATTAATAATCTGGAGCGGGATAAGGTGCTGTTGCTTTCTTGGTTAAGTTTTCATTTCTGTGTCCCGGGTAAGGTGGTGGTGACTGCGATGGACTTAATTTACTTCTGTATTCATCAATTGGATTTGAGAACTTTGTTGGCTGCGAAGAAACATTAGTTCTTCCTACATTCTGATCTAAATGATTCGGTTTCATTGGTGCACTCCTGTAATCGTGAACTAGATTGTTGGGATAATCCATTCTTGGATGTCCATAATCTTGACCCATGTGGTTGGGATAATTTAAAGACTGATTTCTCTGTACTGGATGGCTGGGATAATTCATTGGTTGGATTCTGTAATCTTGACCCACTTGGTTGGAGTAATTCATGGACTGATTTCTCTGTACTGGATGATTAGGATAATTGATTGGCTGCATTCTGTAATCTTGACCCATTTGATTAGGATAATTAATTGGTTGGTTCCTGTAATCTTGACCCATTTGATTAGGATAATTAATTGGTTGGTTCCTGTAATCTTGCATTGGGTGATTGGGATAACCCATTTGTTGAACATTTTGTTGTTGCACTATAATTGGATTTTGGTTAGGCATCGGTTGCGTCGTTTGAATTACTATTTGCTGTTGACGTGTTTCCCCTATATCTGGTTCACCGACAAATGTACAAGCGTAAATGCACGAAGGCAAATAACACAGACATCCCAGAAACCACGCTAGCCAGCATTCTTTCCCACAGCATCCCTTTTTGGAAGCAACGAAACAGACTGGAAAGCAGCAGGCGAATATGTGATCTCCACAGCAGCACATTTCTGGAAATAAAAATTAGCAAAAACGTCCCAAAATCTATTTTTTAATTGGACTACAAATGTTTGTCTTAAAATTGGTTAGTAGAATAACGAATGCATTTCATGTCAAAGTTAGTAATATAAATAGGGACACAAATTTGTGTTTCTTACCGGTTTTGCCGAGAGAATGAAGTCCGTGGATCGGTCAGTAGCACACAAGAACAATTATGCTTAAGTGTCAAGTGCAGTATAGTATTGGTGAGAATAAAAGAGAATGATGTAATCTGTGCAGAATAGATCATTTCTCTTTTGCATTATCTCAATGCATGCACGTAGGCATAACAAATATTGAGGAGTTAATTCCAGATTAGATAGCAATGTTCACACATTTGAAACTTTGTTATACCTTGATTTACTTTTAATGTGAAGCGAAGTATATGTTGCACTACATAAAGTCCATGTTCGTTATATATCACAACCTGACAATTCCAGAATTTCATTTGAAGATAACGAGAATATCAATCAACCAAACATTAATTCACTACTTTCATTTATCAGAATTGTAAGGTAAATTCTTCGTCAATTTGATAAATGATTTTAACTAAATTGAATAACCAATTGTTAATGGAACATTGGCATTTGCTATTTCATCTGAAAATGTGATAGACATATTCAATCGTGCAATTTTAATCCTGAACACCAAATTGCATTCAAGGGTGACATGGAAATAATTTTTAATAATTTAATAATTGACAACAATCGACATTGACAAAATCGAAGAGAATCCTTCGTTAACCAAGGATATCAAAGTACTTCATCCAATAAGTCCATGTTACTACAATACAATATAGAAAATAACTACTTGCTGATATGATAGATTTTTAATACTGTCACGTTTTACAAGATTAATGATAGTCAATTTCGATAAAATAAATTCTAATGCCCCTTAAGAAAAATCTACTATTTTTGTTTCCAAAGAAATAACTGCTAAGTATAAGTGTACAACAGCAATAAAACCTACATCGCTTTAGCAATTCCAAAATATGCATAGCAAACATATTTGATACTTTACGAATATTTATTTCTTTATAAATGGTTTTTATTAACGGTACAGTATATATAAGTATTTCAATTATTTTGGAATTTTTGGCATATAATGCAATCCGGTATTAAAAATATTTTTTTCACATATATTTGTAGAGACTGTCGATCTATCTGTGTAATGGATTTAGCTTTTTTCTGCTTCTTTAATATTGAAACGCTCTTTATGCATTGATTAGAACGGAATCGCACAACTTATCAGTTAAGGAGGCATCAAACTTTGAACAAAACAATGAAAAATACACAGATTAGCCAAATAATAGTATTCAATATTCGGCAGGTGAAACAATTTCTCAAAAATATTTCATTGGTAAGTATAAAGGAAAGGGCTCGAAATGTGTTTAGAAAGAATATTGCACTTAATATTATTAAGTTCATTCATGCCGATACATAAACACTCAGTTTCTCATTTGTGTTTCAGAATTTATTACATATCTGTATTTATGGCTAAAAGAAGCTACCCGTTTCTGATCACACAATGGGATTGTTATCAAAATTGAATGTCTTATGTCAGAAATCTGCAGTAACCTTTGTCACGAAAACCAATGTTGAAAATTTTTAAGGCATCAAAGAATAAAAGGTATGATTGCTTTCCTATCTGAGGGATACCGAGATGAAAATGTATCTTTGTAAAATTTGTGGTGTTGCAGCGCTCTAATTCCGAGAAAAGTCGTTGAATGTACTGCCGCGAATACCTTAACCACAAAAATTAAAAGTCTTCAACATTAATCTTTAAATATATGTAAGTAGAAAGTAATTACAAATCTGTGCGAACCTGAGGTGCTCCTCCGCAAAATAAAGCGAACCCCCACCATCCAACGATCTCCCCAAAATAATTGGCACAAGAAATATATTTAAATAATCCACCTTCTGGTATTCTGTAGCTTTTTTTCGGATGCTGGACCACAGATTTTGGGTGGCCGTTGGTTTTGGAACTTCGAAGATTTATTAAGATATTATCATGGTGGGTGTTAATATACATTCCCAAAAGCGCTAGAAATCCGCCTGTAATAAAGTAGAATTCAAAATATTCATTATATCTCAAAGAAATGCAAACATGCATGGTCTTAAAACCCCTTTGGAAGTGACAATGTAACTATTTTGCAAGATTCAAATTCACGTCTTCCATGATAATATTTCGAGTATTCCTATTTATGTCCCTGCTGCAAGGGTAAGATGGAAATAAAATTCCCATTTAGGATTTTATAGTTTCTCCTTTTTTTACAATTTTTACATTTACCTATGGGTCCTATTCCAATTTTTCATTTATTGCGGATTCATCTACTTGAAATCTTGCCAGGTGATCATAGTAAAAGAAATGCATACGTATATCAAAATGCTTAGGCATTTTTGAAATTGCCTGATTTCTCTATTTACCGGTAACACATACATTAAAATTGCTAACAAGTATTTACCAACATAAGTAATTGGAGAAGGTACAATTTCATGTACATTTGCTAAATGATGACTTTGCAAGAAAGTATTCAATGTTACTGTGCTGCTGATGAATGGAAGAAGGACAATGCTCACTGGTTGCGCATTTTCGGATATTTTAGTCGTGTAGAAAAATCTAGAAATATAGTAAAGTAACAATATACATATTACTGTTAACATGGAAGTCCAATCTGTTTCAACATAAACAAACCAGTGCACTGCAGTGTATATTAAAAACTCCGCCGCTTCGACGCAATTTCGTCATAAATATTTCCATGAGATATTTTTCGGAGATTTTTATTAGCAAAATCCGGATAAAATATTTATGACACCATGAATTATAGTTTCATATATAATAACGCTAGGTAAATTCCGCCATTTTAATACATTGGTGGACACCGTCGAGTCTAATGCTTTAAAACGCACTGGTTTATTTCAAAACAAACTGATCGTTCATATAAACGGATACACATACATACATAATAAAAACAGGTGTCAATGAAGGAACTGAACTGACTCAACGATACCTGTTTGCATAGTGAGCAGTAAAACACCAATACGCGAATAAATTAAACGTGTTCGCAAGTTTCACACGCGGTGTAGTAAAAAATAGTAGAAGAGGAACAGCAAGAACAGGGACAAATGAAATCTGTGACCGTAACAAAAAACAAATTACTTATAATGAATACATTTCAACATATTTACTGGATGCCATATTTGATCACCATGGGAGAATCTTACCATCCAACCAGTGCGAGATTTGATTTTAGGGATCCAGCTTGGAGTTGAATCATCTTTGCTGTGCCGTCCGTAAGGTGCTGGAGATAGGAAGTTCGATAAACCAGAAATAATTGTCAAAACTGAACCAAAGAAAACAAAATTATTAATTAATTTGAAGTCATCCCCACAATTCGGAATGGAATATAAAAATCTGAACACAGAGCTTTCCAGAGTGGACATTTTGCCAGAGCTGAAATATAAATATTGATTATAATTTGCCTCTACTTAAAAATCACTTGCAAACAGGATATATCTGTACATTGTAAGTTAGTATACTGTAAGATATACATGTTGCGGCTGCCAGCTTTTGCTGCTTTTCTCGTTCACCGACCTTGACTTTTATTGCTTTGAATGCTCTATCACTTTGCGATTTATATTCCTCATTAACTACCCAAGCAGGCTTAGTTCATAGTAAATAACGCTATATATGGAATGATTTTTCGGCCTAATGTTTATCTGATCATAAAGTAGTATTATTCCTCTCGAGAAAAATATAAGGGGACTGTGAGACAAAGTAAAAAATATTTGCAGTTTTCTTTTCTATTTGGTTTTACCAATTATCCATGTAAATGTAAAAAGAATGCCTATGAACTAATTAATAGAATTTCAAATACGATTACTTGCTATGTAATCGCATTTGACAACCAAAGTGATTAGTTTCTTGAGAATTTGAGAGAATATTCAATTATTTATTGTACCTAAAGTAAATACATTTCTCAGTGATAGTATACAAAAATAATCCTTTACCTATTTCTGTTTCTGAATTCTTTAAAAAATAAATTATAAGAAGTCACCCTATTTTCAACTCTCATAATAGGACACATGGGAGTAAAACTCGCTTATAATTAAATAATTAATCGCACTGTACACCATTAAAAGATAATTGTTATAATCTTTTTGACAACAACCAATGCTTAAGAACATTTTTACGACATCAAAGAATGAAAGGTATGATGGCTTTCCTGTCTGAGGGATACCGAGATGAAAATGTATCTTTGTAAAATTTGTGGTGGTGTAGCGCTCTACTTCCAAGGAAGACTGTTGAAAACGCTGCTAAAAATACCTACATCACAAAAATTAAAAATTACTTCTTGTTATGTGTGAAAAAAGATAGTAAATGTGAAATTGAGAAAACCTGTGGTGCCCCTCCGCAAAATAAAACAAACCCCCACCATTCAACAATCTCTCCAAAATAATTTGCACAAGAAACGTATTCAAATAGTCCTCCTTCAGGTATTCTGTAATGTGTTTTCTCCTTCTTAACAGAAGATTTCGGTTGGCCATTAGTTTTAGAACTTCGAAGATTTATTAGGATATTGTCATGGTGGGTGTTAATATACATTCCCAAGACCGTTAAAATTCCTCCTGTAGTAAAGTACAATTAAAAATGTATAGTAGTTCTCAAATATTAGTTATTATTATTAATTATTCGTATTGCAGTTTTGCTGGAGGATTAAAGTAGAAAAACATTGACATTTAGTGCCTTTTGTTTATTTCCTTCACATTTCTCATTTTTCCCATAGGATATGCATTTACCAGAAATTTAGTATTTTCCATAGAAAACTCGATGTGAACGCACAAAAAATTTATAATTAATAGGTACACTAGGCATATTAAAATAGCTGCTAGGGATTTACCAATATATGTAGTTGAAGAAGGTACAATTTCGTGCACATTTGCTAGATGATGACATTGTAAGAAAGTGCTCAACGAGACTGAGACGCTGACGAATGGAAGAAGGGCAATGCTCGTTGGTTTGGCATTTTCTGATATTTTTGTGGCATAAAAAAATCTAGAACCATATAATAATACATATTCAATATAATATAAAAACCGAACTCATTGATAAAGAATTTAATTAAAAGTAACTTAGCAAACCTGTTTGCATAGTGAGCCGCAAAAGTACAAAATGCGATTAAATTATATGTGTTCGCTAGTTGCATGCACGGTGTAGTAAATAATATTAGAAGAGGAATGCCAACAACGGGGACAAAAGAAATCTGCAAACATGAAAGAATACCAATCAAATCAGGAATAAATTTCAACATTAATAATTCTAATTATTTTTCTAATATTTTTTTTAATAATTCTAATTATCTCCACAATTTTTGGTAAGATTACCTACCATCCAACTAGTCCGAGACTTGATTTGAGGGATCCAGCTAGAAGTGGAATCATCTTTGCTGTGCCGTCCATAAGGTGCTGGAGACAGAATATTCAATAACCCCAAAATAATAGTCCCAAGTGAACCAATGAGCACAAAATTATTAATTAATTCGAAATCATTCTCAAATTTCGGTATTAGGTACAGAAACCTGAACACAGAGTTTTCGAGAGTCGACATTCTGTCACAGCTGAAATATAAATAGATTACAATTTGCCTTTTGCTTGAATTCAACTGAGATGTAATGTTTATGTGTACGTTGATACATTTCCCACGTTGTGATTGAAGGCTGCTGCTGTTTTGCCCTTCCAGCAACCTTGACTTTGAGATATGTTGATACACATTTCGCAATGCATTTTACTCATGCATTAGATAAACAGGTCCAGTTCTTTGTACATAATAAGGTGATTTTCCTGTTTATTGTTGTCTGCCGACTATGGACTGAATATGGTGTAGGTTCAATAGCAATTCAGATACTATTATGGGAAATACCACCACAGAGTACTCATAATACACAAAACACTCCAATGCACATTGCGAATTTTGGGTTGAAGCATGGTGTTGGGAATTGAGACCAGTTTTACATTCGTATTCGTATACTGAATAATCAAGCAGAAATATTCTAAAATCATATTACACGGGATAACATAACTTGATCTTTGAGATAAAATACTTTACAAGTAATATTTGCATTAATATTGCCTTCTTCTTGGAGTGAAATTTCATGTGGGAATTGCACACATTATGTAAACAAATTGCAATTCTATCCTGTGTATAACACAATTCATAGATGCGTTTGTAATCCATAGTAATATTTTCTGTGTACGATCTGCACGATTATTACGAGTATTTTATTTAAATCCACACTTTTACTAGCATTTATAAAACCATCACTGCTTTCTAATTGTAGAACTTTGGTTCTCTTATTTTCTAATTCCAATGCATTTGCAGGCATCAATTCAGTGTCAACAGTTTTACGTACTCCTTCCGGTTCTTCATATACATATGCATATGTCTTATACCTGAGACGTAGCGCAAAGTACTTCCCTTTGACCTACAACCTCGGAATAAAAACCAAAAACCCCACAATATAAATAAAATACATTGCACATTACTTGTGGTCGGTGTTATGATGTTTTCATATCTTCTATTTCACTGCTTTATTTTCTCCACTGTGTTAAATACGTTTTGCAATGACTTATTTTTGTTAAAACAATGTTTTAAACAAATCCATCTCCCAATTCTCACCCTCAACTGCAACCACTGCTTTACTTCAACAAGTTATGGAAAACACACGACCCAAAAATCAAAAATAAAATAATAACATTAAAATTATAGGCAGATGAAGTGAAATAATTCCCATGTACCCATTTCACATAGTTTTAAAGGAATTTCATTTGTGTTGAAATAACAGAGAGAATTCCGGGGTAGATTGACAGGCCAAACTATTATTTTGGCGTCAATAAAGATTCATAAATTTTCTAAAACGACTTTCAAATAAGAATAAATAAGGTTTTCAGAAAACTATAAAGTAATTGGGATTTAATTGGGGTTTCATATTAAAACTGGAGTTAGGGACAATTGTAAAGAGGGTCTTCATTGTGGCGTTATAGACTTTATTAACATGAGCGAAGACTTTGCTGATTTGAATAAACGTTGGCGAAGGAAATGAAAAACAAGTACATTATCGTTAAAATTAATTACTTGTGTAGTACAAGTCATTAATTTAATAAAATTCGTCACTTTAACTCCTTTTTTTGGTATACTGGAATCCGCTATCTAAATGACCCTCAAGAATGGATATGAGATTTCGTTTGGCTACTCTGTCTTGAATTGGAATCAACTTTTAATACCACGAAGAAAGATTGTGCAACTCTAACCCAAAAATACTAAAAGTTATCGACTTTACGGATTACATAGACAAATGCCAATTTTCTCACATTATTTCATTTTTCGTCGTAATATCTTCCCTAGTCCGCATTTGAGCCACCGTCAGCTGAACCTAAATGATAATGTGACATACATCATGAGATTTCCACGAAAGCAATTTGTTTTCCTTCAAATCTAATCAGTAATCTTTACTTCGTCTTGCTTTATTTAACTCTACAAGGGTTTACTGGGAATATTATTGGAATTATTACTGGGTTGCAACGTACGACTAAATTATACACTGAAAATACAATATAATCATATTTCAAAGAAAATCCATGTACCTATGCTCTATGCTGCGAAATATGTTTTCTCGCACGACTTTGTTTTACAATAATAATCTACAGATAAAGTCAACACTTAGTAGAGAAGTACCTAGTTAGAAAGTCGTAAGATAAATTCATTATTTATAGAGCAGTAAATGTATAAATGCATTTTTTTAATAATTCTATTTATATAAACCGTATTAGTTTTTGTTCACTTTAAGTTAAGTCGGACAACTTGAAGTGACAACATAATTTAGCACAATATTTCGTCCTACTTACTTAATTTAGTACACGTATCTTTCTGGAGGATTGTAAATTTCCTTAAACTCAATAACAACTTTCAAAGGTGTTGGCTGTTTTCAAATTAAGGTAAATGCAAGGTAAATAAGATTTGATATTGTAACTGTACACAATATTTGTATATCTTTACGTTTCTTAAATGGGTACTTGAATAGGTTGTGATAGGGATTGGAGGAGGAGGAGGAGAAGAAGAAAAATATATTTCATTTTTAGTATATCAACTATTTTTCTACTACTATCACCACTTTTACTACTATCAACAATTTTTAGTATGAATATGCAGTCTAGTCTGTCTAACGTATTTGTAGAATAGTCTAAATGTATTAAAGACCTAATTTTCATTTACTGCTTATTGATTTTAGATGACAGGAAAACAAAAACTTACGTTTTTAGTGGTAACGCTAAGTGCTGCAGTTGTCATTGGAGCTGTTATCGCCATTATTTATGTCAATAAAAATTCAAATCTAAGGGAAGAAACCGCACATGTTTCTTTGGCGACATATTCAGGAAATGCAAACCGTGTTCATGAAGCTGAGAAACAAACGCATGATGTGGATTCAACAGAAGATGTAGAAGGTAAGAACAGGCATTTATGATAATGAAAAATACCTCATTAAGATGTAAAAATTAACAGAATAAGGTGATTGGGTTTTTAATATAACGAAATTATTTTTGTGGAAAACTATCTTAGAAACCAAAAATTAAATAGTAATTAAAAAATAAAACAGTGCGCTAAAAGCCATTTTAAATCCAGACAAATGCAAAGGTATATTTTTATCTAGGGCCTTCGTTGAACGAAACTGAAGAATCAGGGGATGTTTCGTCTGATACACATTCAGGAACTGAAAATGAAGTTCAGAAAGTTGAGGAACAAAATCATAATTTAAGAGAGTCAACAGAAGGCTATTCTCAAATTTCTCAAGAAAATGTAGAAGGTAAACCAGACATTTATATGATGGTGATAAATATTTCATGATGAAAGAGAATCGGTTACCAAAATTAGCAAAGTTAGGTGATTCTGCATAAAACGCTTTTAAAGGTAACAAAATCCTTTGTTGAAAACTATTTTAGAAGCCAAAAATTAAATATTAATGGAAATTTAAAACAATTAGTTAAAATACAGACAATATAAAAATCTTTTTACCAAGGGTCTTCGTTAAACACAACTGAAGAATCTGGGGATGTTTCGTCAGATACACACTCAGGAACTGAAAATGTAGTCCAAGAAGTGCAGGAACAAAATCATGGTTTAAGAGAGCAAACAGAAAATTATTCTCCAACTCCACAAGGTACGGATACACAGGTGTTCATTATAATACTATCAGTTTGGAGTAATGATACTTGAGGCTGGATAAATATTTATTAGCGCAATATACTATGAGGTAAAGTAAATGAATATGTTTCTTGAGGTAAGCCCATTATTTTTGAGGTGCGTTTAAATTTTCCCCTTTACAATATATCGATGAATATTTCGTGACGACGAAAAACTTGGTTATCAAAATTTAAAAACGAAGGTGTAACTTATTTTCAAAAATAAAACACAATGGCTTCATTTGAAAAAGTATTATAGGAACCAGGAAAGAATATTTTAGAAAAGAAATATTAATTCAAAATCCAAATCAATCTGCCTAATTTCGGAAGTGATTTGTCTTAGTGATATATATGCGTATATCATATCATATGACTTATTTGACAATTATTTTGTTATAAATAGGCAAATCGTTAGTAAAATAATAATAGTACGATTAATATAATACTGCATTACTTTGAAAGGTTCAAAATTCTTAAAAATAAATGATCTACAGAGGCCGATCAAAACGAGACGATATCAAAATCAACCAAATTCAAAACTTGTGAAAAAACACCTGAGCAGTTCAGATATCCATATTACAGAAAAAAGAGTGGGAATGACTTGGTGACTGATCTGGATGCTTGTGCAGAAGACCATTGCACGGAGGTTTTGCAGGGAACAAAATTTTCAAATAGGACATATGCTACGGTTAGTAATGGTTTCGTGAATACCGTTCTTGACTGCTATAATAATCACTACAATTTAGCAATCCGTCCTGATGACGTCTGGACTGCAATCCTGATTCAATTTTCATCTTATATCAATGCAAACTCTGAAGAATTTAGAAAACAATTTGTAAGTTTTGAAGATAAGAAAACATTAACAGTTACACTTCCAGGAAGTCTTCGTAATGCACCGTATGATCTATTTATTACAAAAATGACTGCGGAGATTGATAAAAATCTGATTGACAAAGAAATAAAAGATTGGATTCTGCCGAACTTTACTACGACCACAAAGGATGATATTGTTACCAGTGGGGCCATTTTCATGGCTACGATGAAGAATTACTTTAACTACGTATTTAATTTGGCATGTGGTATTCCTTGGATCACTTTGGAAGGAACTGTGGAGGATTGGCAAGAAATTTTACGACGATCCGAAAAATTGAAATCATATAAGCTAGAGAAATGGTACAATATGCTGCAACCAATTTTGAAAAAGTTTGTGGAGACAAAGCAAGGAAATATTGATCTTGAATTCTATCAACGAATTTGCCACTACGAAGGTGGAGGTTCTGGTCCACGGTACATTTCAGGATGGATCTCAGCTTTCTGCGTATTTGATTCTGAGGGTACTTGGGTTGCTGATGGAGTAACAGAAAAGGAACCCTGGCCAAAAATTGACACTAATAAAATTCCCCCAGGAGTCGTTGAGGCAAATGTTAAAATTACAGATTATGCAGGAGAGTATGATAGTGTTTTATTTGCTGGGCATCTGGGATATGAAGTGCATGAGGATAATACTACTTTACAACCCCGAACAGGGTGGGCTCTGGCTCTTATTGACTCGTAAAAGTGGTAAATGCTCTGTCACGATTGGAAAGTTTGTTTACTCTATTTTGAAAATGAAATTTATTTTCCAAAAGTGTAATACTAAATGTCCAAGGCTTCCCAACTAATTATAACTCTTTTGCTACTATAATATGTCTTATTGTACCGCAGCATGAAGTGTGACTTCTCACATTACCGATTAAATTGATTTTATTAACGTAGCACTACAGATAATGTTTATCTCCCTTAGTTGACACAATACACATAAAGTATTTCTTTAAAATTAGAATTAAACCAATTTCAAGGATAAATTTTCTCTCTTTTACATAATATTTCATGAAATATACTACTAGGTAAATTAAATATGTAATCTTTCTTAATTACATAATGCCATGGACATAGGACAATATAAAGTACATATTTATGTAACATTAGATTTAAACCAATCTAGAAAATATAATTTCTTCAATTTTACATTAAGTAGTAGATACAGTTAAATAGTAGGAGCAGTTGATGAGATAATCAAGTTTAGATTTTTGTGTTCAAGAATTAAATTTAATAAATTTGAGTCCTCTAAAAATATTGGAGATCTGAACTATGCATTAATTTATTATAATAAAAGGCAAAGCATCATCATACAATTTATTTTGTATTCAAAAGTACTGTGAAACATCCTTCTAATACAGAATAGAATACTGTAATAAAATACTGTTTTGGCGTTTTATTCTTACAATACAATACATATGATATGTGTCATAAAGTCATCTGATAAATAATTGTGAAATATAAATATAAAACAAATATTTTAACGAGCGCATTTTATAATTATATAATGATTCTAAGTAAACGGAGACAGAATATCGAATTGTATTGCAAACTACATTCTAAATGTGAAGTAACCCATTTCAAGGAAGCTATTCGATATCTAGTATAACAGAGGTCGCATTTAGTTGCAAGAAGGTGGTATATGAAATGTTACTTCCGTAAACAGAACGTCCCATTGAATCCAAGTAGTATTAGTTCAGTAAACAATTGTTTTGTTTACTTCCAAGAATTTTTTTAAACAATAGAAAAGAAATACAGTCAAAAATCGGTGAATTAATATTTAACATATCAAACATCATATTTTTCATACACATAGTCACAATATAATTAGGACAACACAATAATAATAATGCATTTTAATATTTTGTTAAACAATATTACTGCTAGTTTTCAAGTGGGTTTAGTCTGAGATTCAAATTAATCCGCAAATTACTATACTTTGCATTCACTTATATAACGTTTCATATTTTATCCATTTAAACACTTTTGTGTAAGCAAAATACAATAATGCACCAAAAGCTTACAAAAGCTGAAAGTTAGCTATTGAATATATTTTTCATAAGTGCTAAAGCATAATACCAGTTAAATAATTTCTGAAATGAAGTTAAAAATAAAAGTGTCACAGTTGTGTGCAATTCTCCTGATTTACATAAAAGGTAATTGACAATTTAGTAGCTAACATTAGTAGGGCTATGTTGGCCATTTAATGTCATAACAGTTTCTGATTTCACAATATTACCTGATATAAAGAATTATTATATATTTATGCCAAGAATTTCATAAATTTTCGGTGCACATCATATGGTGTAAAACAAAACAGGTGGCTATTCAGATGACTCGCATCTTCCCATGTACACATTAACTCCTTTAGCACACGGATACTACTTTTCAAATAACCCTCCGGTAATTTT
This sequence comes from Yoshiicerus persimilis, assembly GCA_020352615.2. Taxonomy (NCBI): domain Eukaryota; kingdom Metazoa; phylum Arthropoda; class Collembola; order Entomobryomorpha; family Tomoceridae; genus Yoshiicerus; species Yoshiicerus persimilis. The sequence continues at coordinate 78,508,397 of CM036940.2, forward strand.
ACGATGCAAAAATTAAGTGAATTTTAGTTCAACTTATAGTTTTACTACACATAATTATTGGTCACATGATTTAATTTCCATTCAAACGCAGATTATAATGGTTCTTATTCCCTGAAGGTGAATTGGTACGCGGCAAGAAAAAACTGTTTGCTTTACAATTTGGAATTAGCTTCGATATTTAACAAAGACGACTATGAAGAAATTCGAGACGCATTTTTAATACATCCAATTTGTACGATTATTTACTTTCGCTTTTTGAATTATTAATGTGCACAGAAAGAAAAAATGAAATATGATTTCCAAATTAATTTTCTTGCAGGGGATAATTTCATCGGAACAGCGCAAGGTCTTTTTGTATCTGCTTTTGGGAGTAACCCTTGGGATCGCGACGGATTTGCTTGGGAAGTACAAGAGAAAAACTATTCTTTGTTAAATTATGAAATAAGCAGTAAGCTTTGGGCTCCTCATCAGCCAGACAATAAAGATCCCTTAGAACAATGCACCGTTCTTTTCTTACAGTCAGCGGATAATATAAAACTTGGAATGGCGGATGTACAATGTGGCTGGAACAGAGGATTCCTTTGTCAAAGACCAACAGACCGTATTTTCTATTCATTTTACATTTTAATGGAAATTATTTCACTGCAATTATATTGCATTTTACTTAGCATAGTTGGAATTTTCAGCCGAAGAAGGAAAGCGCAGAAGAGAAACACACACGGTTAAAAAACTGAACGACGGAAGCTATATTGGAGAGGTCAGAAAACTTTTAATTATTTTGTCGTATTTATTGGTCATGTGGATAAAATTATTTTTTTAAATGTTTTGTCTATACATGTATATTTGGGTGAATTCAGGGAACATGGGCGAGGGCGGTTCAAGAATGTGCTCGAAATAATGCGTCACAAGTTATTTTATCCACAAAAGAAGCAGTAGAGGATTTTATTACTAAATATTATGATACTAGTAATAATTTATCTTATTTTATATCTGCTCAGAAATCATTTTGTTTCTAAACCTAAGGTTTAACTGCCAAATCTTATCAAAAATAATGAAATATCTTGAAAATGGTAGAATAAATTGCAAACGACCCCAGAAATTGGATTTTTGGTTTCGTATGTGAACAAGACTACATTCTTTGAATAAATCTATTTCAATTTTATGTAAAAGGAATATTAGGACCATCTGAAGAAGTGTGGACTGCCGCCTCGTCTCTCGGGGAGCTCAGTGCAACTGATTTGAAAATAATGCCACATGCTGGGAAATTTCGGTGGCCCGATCACAGATATCACGAAGACATTCCACACCCAACTGAACAGTGTTTGGCGTTTTCAAAAGCAATGGGACTCTTTGAGCAAAATTGTCTTACAAAATTATCATATATTTGCAAGGAACCGGGTGCGGAAACATTTCTAATGATAGAATTTGTAAAATTTATTATTTTTTAGTACATTGATTAATGCTTGTAATGTTTTTGTAATTAATAGTGTCTTCCAAATGCCATGATATCACATTTGAAACTATTAAAGTTGACAAAAGAACTTTTTACTACAGTAATAACAACTTGGTAAATTAAGAAAATTGAACCAACCAAATGAAATGCAACTAATGTGTATATGATTGGTACATTTTTTATATTTCTTAAAGATGAACTGGGACGATGCAGTAATGTGTTGCGCAAGTCGCCAACAAAGATTGATATCCGTAGCCACCCCAATTGTGGGAAATCTTCTGTCGTATTATCTTCAAACTAATAAACCTACAGGTGACGAAAAACAAATAATAACATTCACGTTTTGAACATGCGAAACATAGTTAAAAATGGGTATTTTGTCATCCCAGAGCAGTGGGGAGACATACAGGGTTTAAATATGGTATTTGGACTTCCGGAAATTTGCTGAACGAAGAAAACCACAATTCAACATATGAATTTGCCTCATCCTATGAAAGAGTTACACTTCGACATAATGGAGAAAACCACTTTCAGCAAGGACCATCAGTTTTCCAAGGAGAATGTTTGCAATTTGTGATTGACGACCGTGTGATCCACACATACGTTTTAAATAATATCTCTTGTGCACTTTACAGATCCTTCATTTGCGAAGAAGCAGGTAAATTATTGTGGTTTTTTTTAATTTCATACAAAGAGTGCAACATCTTCAATAAATTTCATTTTGTAATTTATAGAAAGATTAGTAACAATTCAGAACACAACATGGGTGGCCCATCCTGAAGATAAAACCGTGGTTTACGTAAATTCAACGGTAGAAACATTTATTTTACAACTTTACATTTACTTCACGGGTACAATTTGTATTCTAATATGTTTTATTTGGTGCAACTCTAGGCTACCTGGCAAGAAGCTTTCCAGGCATGCGCACTTGCAAAAATGACTCTTCTTACCATCGAAAGTGAAGAGGAAAACATTAAAGCCCTTAACCTTCTAGAGGCTGCGAAATGTAATTTAAAGAACTTGAAAACACATTTTCTAAGAATTTTTCACTAATATTACTTTGGTTTAAGTACCAGGAGAGGACCCTTGGATGATCTGGTTGGGAGCTACAAGGTTCAACCTCAAAATAAATATTAGAAGGCGTAACCAGACAAAAATGTCACCCTTTAAATATTATTGGTAGCAACGAAATGGTATTGTTTGCAGATTGATAGGCATCGATGTGCACCCAGATTTCATTTGGCTAAGTCTTAACCGAACTGTGACTTATTCTAATTGGGTTTACGGAAAACCGGATAATTACTACCCTCATGAGTGGTGTGCAAATGGAGCTGTCAGAGGGGGTGATTTTGTTTGGGATGATATCGATTGCCAACAGAAAATGCGATTCATGTGCAGAAAACGTAATTTTTTAACTTTAACTATCCTTTTTTACTGGAATGTTCAAACTTCTTACTGGAATGTACAACATGTTCAACTTCGTATTGACAGTATTGTCGTTAACATTATGATTCTGAAGTCTATTTATTTTAATATATTATAATTATTATGCAGAAAAAGAACACAATGAAGAAACAATTCCTGAAGAACAAAAAGAAATTATTTCTCTTGATTACGGATACTACTGTCCTTCTCATCCAAAGGTAAGTACATCTTAATCTTACAATATTTTGATACAAAGAATTCCATTAGTACTCCATTATTTTTTTATTTTTCCAATAATATACATTTAATTCTTTATAATGACTTAAAAGATAACCTATAAAAAGGGAGTGGCAATCTGCAAACAAAAAGGACTGATATTAGCAACTATTGATGATTATGACGATTATTTGGATATCCAGTCATCTTTAATGTTTAGTGCAGAACCGTTCTGTTAGTATTTATTACTAATCGTATTTAATCAATTAGGATTTGCTGTGTTCATGTATTTACACGATTCTCTTACTTTCAGGGCATACATTCGTCAATTCTTCAAACGGACAGTATGTGGACATTGAATTTAACAATTTTACATTATCAAGCGGTCTTTGGCCAGAAGGTACTCCCTCTGAGGTTCAACCCCCTTCACAATGTTTCGTAGCATATTTACTTTCAATAGTTACACCCAAACTTGCTTTGAGAGCTGTACCTTGTGAAGATTTAAATGGATTCCTATGTATCAGTATGCACAAATAATTCAATAACTTATAAGGTAGATATAATTTATTATTCGGAAACTAAATGTACACCAATGCATTCACAGATCCGGATCCTGGGACAGATACTGCGGCACAAAAAAATTTAAATTTCCACTCCGAAAATACAAATTCACATTCAGAAAGTTCAAGTTCTCATTCAGAAAGTTCACATTCCCATTCAGAAAGTTCAAATTCTCATTCAGAAAATTCAAATTCCCATTCAGAAAATTCAAACTCTCATTCAGAAAATTCAAATTTTCATTCCGAAAGTTCAAACTCCCATTCAGAAAATTCAAACTATCATTCCCAAAGTTCCAGCTCCCATTCAGAAAATTCAAACTTTCATTCCGAAAGTTCAAACTCCCATTCAGAAAATTCAAATTCCCATTCAGAAAATTCAAATTTCCATTCAGAAAATTCAAACTCTCATTCGGAGAATTCAAACTCTCATTCGGAGAATTCAAACTCTCATTCGGAAAATTCAAACTTTAATTCAGAAAATTCAAACTTTAATTCAGAAAATTCAAACTTCAATTCAGAAAATTCAAACTTCAATTCAGAAAATTCAAACTTCAATTCAGAAAATTCAAACTTCAATTCAGAAAATTCAAACTTCAATTCAGAAAATTCAAACTCCCATTCGGAAAATTCAAACTCCCATTCGGAAAATTCAAACTTTAATTCAGAAAATTCAAACTTCAATTCAAAAAATTCAAACTCCCATTCAGAAAATTCAAACTTTTATACAAAGAATAATCGAATTGGTAAGTAAAATATATGTCTAAAAATGTTGAATTTGGTTTTCTAGATGTTATAAATGACAAATCGGGTGTAGTTAGTAGTGAAACTGAAAGTACAGAAAACAGTAACTCCGAAGGCGACGAAGATTCCCACTTTGGAGAAAAACCGCAAACAAAGGGTAGTACTTTACCAAACTACGTACTGTCTTCACCAGGCGACAAAGTAAATATAGTTTTACATTTTATATTTGTAAATGCTTTAAGACATAAGTATGATAATCAAATCATGATTAAAACGCTTATCATGAACAGGCAACTTGGTACTCGGCAAGAAAGAAATGTATAGACAGAAAAATGGAACTCATTTCTATTTTGAGTGAATCCGAACTGAATAAAGTTACTAATCAACTGCGCAAAAGCAAATACAGTAAGAAACTTGCAATATTTTTGAATACACAGGAGATACTTATTTTGAGAACTGTAACTTATTTGAAAACCAAAAAATCCTTTCATTAAATTAAATGAATTACAGAGTCGAGCTTCATAGGCCTTGAAGGAGGCTTATATACTTCTGCTGTTGGAATATATAAAACCTGGGACAAGCATGGCTTTTACTGGAACGTCCGTGGGAAAAGCCGTGCAATGGCTAACTATGAAATTGTTAAAAAATTGTGGGCTCCTGGTCGACCAAATGGTGTGCCTTTGGAAGAGTGCGCTGTAGTTTATTTAGATCAAGGAGAAGCTGGAAACAAATTGAAATTAGCTATGGATGATGTAATGTGTAAAGAAAAGAGACGTTACATTTGTCAAGTTGCTCCGAATACAAAATCTGTTAAGAAATCAAAGAAGAAGAAGAAGAAGAAGAATAACCACGGGGTAACAATATACAATAATTACTACAATATTATCCATCACTAATAATAAGCACAGTAAAACTACTTAGGAGAATCAATAAAGTCTTAAACATAAATGCTAAATGGTATACCACAAATTTAATTATTTTACTAAATAAGCTTACTCTATAAAAGAGTAACGCATTTAAGTTTCATATACGTTGATTGAGAGTTATGCTGCTCAAAATACAAAGCATGAGACAAATTTGCTGTTTTCGTTTCTAGCTTTAAATGAGATTTTGCTTTCCATGGTGAACTTGCTGTTGTTTAGAACAAGAATTTAGCATACAGCTCTGCAATAGCAAATTTTATTAAGTTAGAGCGGACCTTGTGACATTATTTATTCATGCCAAATAGCAATATCATTGTAAATTTGATCAAGTATTAAATGAAACTAGTTTCATGACCAATGCTTATCAAATAGAATTGGTTTCAAAGTTATAACCATAAATAGTCGTAGTCAAATAATTTGAACATAGTGCTAATAAAAGTGTTTGTCGGATCAAGTAAAAGACGTCATAAATTCATAATTGCTATTTATTTACGTAAGCCAAGAGCCGGCTTCACTGTGTAAAACTATATTTAACTCCAAGGACTTCAACTTCTTTCAACCCTTGTCAACGAGTGCACAAATCCAAGCAGATGAATACTAAAGCATGGCAATGATCTGTCCACATCTAAAGCATTGCAGTTGGAAATGCACGTAGTGTTACGAAACAGATTTCCTTATAATCCCAATAATATTATAGATCAAACGATTATATCTATATAGGTGAAAGATAAACGCAATTATAAGTGCTACCGAGAACAACAGTTTTTTTGTAGTAGTAATATTTACATAAATAAATAAGACCTTCGTTCACTTTCCTTTTCACATCTTAGCATTTCGCGCTCAGCATTTAACTTGCAACAAGTATTTTAAATCTGCAGTTCTTCCAAGCTGAGAAACTCTATTTTCAAAATTTACTACCTTTTTCCAATGAACACAACAACATGGTAAGGTGAAAACTATTTGGTTAACTAATGAATTGATATTGAATCAGAATTGAAAAATATTTCGTAAATATTACTCTTTGGTATCAATTTATTTTCATTTGCTATTTTATTGGGTTTAGATGACTGGAAGACAAAAATTTATTTTCCCAATAGTAACGTTTGGAATTGCAGTTGCCATATGCACTGTAATTGTCATTATTTATGTCCATAAAAATTCAAATGTTACTGAAGAATCCGGACAAGTTTCGTTGGCTGCATACTCAGAAACTAAAAGCCAGGCACAAGAAGTCCATCTAGGTAAAAATAAATGTCATATCTCTATCGCTCTCGCCATCAAAATGTAGAATTTCCTGGGAGTCATTGCCATGGAAACAGCATGTGATCAGGTTATTTAAATATCGTCTATATGATTGGTTGGTTTACATTATCCAGTTAAAGCTCCATGGTTTCCATACTTTCCATAGGCAACTGATTCTACTATTTTACATTTTGGTGGTGAGAACAGTAATGATTCACAATGAAAGAAGGTGCACCATGGAATAATTTTAAGAGCGTTTAATTACTTCAAGCTACCAAAAGAACAAATGAATATTAAAATTAATTGAAAAATATATCAATAGTTATAAAGATTAAATAATTATTTAGTAGGTGATGATAATGGCAAGATGTTTTCCAATTCAACAAAATTCAGAGCTTGTGAGAAAACACCTGAGGAGTTCAAGTATTACGGACCTGTGAAGGGCAATCACTTAGTGACTTACCTGAAGGGTTACTGGAAAAATAACTGTACTGAAGTTTTGCAAGGAACCAAGTTTTCGAAGAGTACCTATCCGACCATCAATAATGGTTTCGTAAATACTGTTCTTGACAGCTACAACAGACATCACAATTTAATAATTCGTCCTGATGATGTTTGGACTGCAATCCTGACTCAATTTTCATTTTACATAAATGCAAATTCCGAAGAATTTCGAAAACAATTTGTAAGTTTTGAAGATAAGAAAACATTAACAGTTACACTTCCAGGATCGCTTCGTAGTGCACCGTATGATCTATTTATTACAAAAATGACTGAGGAGATTGATAAAAATCTGATTGACAAGGAAATAAAAAATTGGATTCTGCCCAACTTTACTACGACAACAAGGGATGATATTGTTACCAGTGGGGCCATTTTTATGGCTACGATGAAGAATTATTTTAACTACGTATTTAATTTGGCATGTGGAATTCCTTGGATCACTTTGGAAGGAACTGTGGAAGATTGGCAAGAAATTTTACGACGATCCGAAAAATTGAAATCATATAAGCTAGAAAAATGGTACAATATGCTGCAACCAATTTTGAAGAAGTTTGTGGAGACAAAGCAGGGAAATATTGATCTTAATTTCTATCAACGAATTTGCCACTACGAAGGCGGAGGTTCTGGTCCACGGTACATTTCAGGATGGATCTCAGCTTTCTGCGTATTTGATTCTAAAGGTACCTGGCTCGCTAATGGAATTACAGAAGAAGAACCCTGGCCGAAAATTAACACTAATAAAATTGCCCCAGGAGTCGTTGAGGCAAATGTTAAAATTACAGATTATGCGGGAGAATATGATAGTGTTTTATTTGCTGGTCATCTGGGATATGAAGTGCATGAGGATAATACTACTTTACAACCCCGAACAGGGTGGGCTCTCGCTCTTAAATCAAGTAATTCTTAAAATTATTAATTGTTCTGTTGTTCCTTTATTAAGCAACTTTATTTCCATAATACCTTTTATTTGCCATGAGCAATTGTACTAAATTTTTCAAGCTTACAACCCACGATTATACGTTATCTCAGAGATTAAATGATACATCTAACGATATTGCCAAAGCCACTAGCACATGTTAAGAGCTTTAACGCTTCGGAATTATGAAGTAAGCGTATTTGACGAATTTACTATTAAATGTAATACGAATCTCAATTTATTCACAATTAATGAAATAATTCATATGTAAACCCAAGATAGCTCCTTTCTGTAGTCTTATAAAGGTAAGCTCACAGTGAACCCAGAATAATTCCAATTCACTTTTCTTCACCGTGGTAGTTGCTTAGCGATTTGTTTTAGCTAAGACTATCTCAATCCTCAGAATTCGTTCCGATCTCAAAAAAAGTGAAATTTTTAAATTTTCATTTTCACTACCAGCCTACTTGTCTACAGATACTAATTACTAATTATCCACTAATTAATTATCTTGATGTAAACCGCTACCAAGATTTAATGATTGATATATTGTAATGCAATGCGATATATCAATCATTATGACTAATCTTCTTTTTATGTTCCAACTGGGGAAGAATTTAGTTTTACTGCTTTTACTGTTTAACAATTAAGTGGTCTGTTTTCTTCAACTTTGTTTTGATATTGATTTGGACATTAAATAAATCTAAACTGAATCAACACGCCGCGCCGTGCATTTATTATTGTACCTGCTGATAGCTAAATAGTCGATACATTGATATCAATTTACGGTGTTCGTATGCAGCTCTCAAATAAAATCTACTTTTCATTACAATTTTAGAGTATTATAAATTTTTTTAAATTTAGCTATTTACATGCGAGTGCTTTGTTTTGCAATTATTTCAGTTGAAATAATTACATATTAATAAATGTAAACTTCAATGGTAGTCTACCATACAGTTATATTTATTCATACTGGAGATGTAATTAAAATCTAAGTTTTAGTATGTGCAATCACAATCACTTTTCTATTATTATTTCTACTACATACCTTATAATGTTTATCGATTGCTTAAGCTTTGATAGTTCATGAGAATTTATGTCACCTTATAATTCATTTTAACGGAAAAAGGCTAACAACTTTTATTATACTTAAAAGATTCCCAAGCTTTCGACAACTATGCTATTGTCATCATCAGGGTATAAATTGGAAATTGATTTTAAACTAATATATGATTTATGATTCTATTGTTTGTTGATAAAAGTTAATAGTATGATAATCAAACGTAAAAATTAATTGTTGACATAGAGAATGCTTAAATAGGATATTAATCTATCTTTTGTATTAAAGAGGATAGTAAAGGAATCCAAATAGGGTTAATTTCTATTCCTTTATCAAGATTCATCGTTTGTTCAGTGTTACGTATGTAAATGCTTTCTTTCATTTTTCTACAAAACGAATCCTTTTCTCTTGTTATAAGATTTATAGATGAATCCGATATAGAATGAGAAGGATTTTCTTCAATATGTAGAGCAACTGCTGAAGTTAAAACTCTTCTGTGACGAATGTCAGCTTTATGTTCTTTGAAACGAGTTAAATAGTCTCGTCCAGTTTCTCCTATGTACGTATATGGACAAGTATCGCATTTAATCTTGTAAACACCAGATTGTTCAGATTTAATGGTGTCTTTATAGTTGCAAAGTAGATTCTGTAGTTTAGGACCAGGTTTAAAGCCAAAATCAGTTTGTAGGTTATTTCTTAGGATCTTAGTAACTTTTTTCGTAACATTACCAATAAATGGAAGTACAATTCTTTTTTTAGGATTTCCTTTTTGTTGTGGATTTAAAATTCTTGATTTTTGAACTTTTATTCTTTGTTCAATTAAGTTAGGGGGATAGTTATTTTGTAGTAAAACACTTGTAATGTGAATTAACTCTTCTTTAAGAAAATCTTCATCACAAATTCTAAGAGCCCGATAAACAAGACTGTCTATTACGGAAATCTTATGACATAATGGGTGATGAGAGTTGAAATTCAAATATTTGTCAGTATGGGTAGATTTCCGAAATATTTTGTGACCCAATTTTTTGTCTTTTCGAAATAATAAAACATCTAGAAATGGTAGTTCATTATTTTCGTCAAGCTCGTACGTGAATTGAATAGATGGATGAAAACTGTTTAAATTTTCCAAAATAGATTCGTGTTTTTCTCGTTTTATAATAGCGAAACAGTCATCTACGTATCTTTTCCAAAATTTGATGTTACTATTGTCTTCAATTAGTTTTGATTCTAATGATTGTAAAAATAGTTCACTAAAAATAGGAGAGATTGGAGATCCCATAGCAGTTCCGTCTTGTTGTAAGTAAAAATTTTCTCTCCATTTAAAATATGTACCTTCCACGCAAATACTTAAAAGTGACATAATATCTTCCGATGTTAACAGGGTTAATGTCTTCCATTCAGAAGTGGTATTTAAAAGAGTTTCGATGTATTCAGAAGTTTCCTTGATTGGTACCTTTGTGAATAGTGAGATAACATCAAAGTAAATTAGTTTTTCATCCTCTTCTATTGTCATATCATTAATACAGGAAACAAAATCGTATGAATTCTTTACAGAATAGCTTTCTTGTGAAATTGGTTTATGAATTTTTGGAAGTCCATAAAATATTGGACATCTTGGTAAAGTTTTGCAAAAACTATAAAACGAGAAAAACACGAATCTATTTTGGAAAATTTAAACAGTTTTCATCCATCTATCCAATTCACGTACGAGCTTGACGAAAATAATGAACTACCATTTCTAGATGTTTTATTATTTCGAAAAGACAAAAAATTGGGTCACAAAATATTTCGGAAATCTACCCATACTGACAAATATTTGAATTTCAACTCTCATCACCCATTATGTCATAAGATTTCCGTAATAGACAGTCTTGTTTATCGGGCTCTTAGAATTTGTGATGAAGATTTTCTTAAAGAAGAGTTAATTCACATTACAAGTGTTTTACTACAAAATAACTATCCCCCTAACTTAATTGAACAAAGAATAAAAGTTCAAAAATCAAGAATTTTAAATCCACAACAAAAAGGAAATCCTAAAAAAAGAATTGTACTTCCATTTATTGGTAATGTTACGAAAAAAGTTACTAAGATCCTAAGAAATAACCTACAAACTGATTTTGGCTTTAAACCTGGTCCTAAACTACAGAATCTACTTTGCAACTATAAAGACACCATTAAATCTGAACAATCTGGTGTTTACAAGATTAAATGCGATACTTGTCCATATACGTACATAGGAGAAACTGGACGAGACTATTTAACTCGTTTCAAAGAACATAAAGCTGACATTCGTCACAGAAGAGTTTTAACTTCAGCAGTTGCTCTACATATTGAAGAAAATCCTTCTCATTCTATATCGGATTCATCTATAAATCTTATAACAAGAGAAAAGGATTCGTTTTGTAGAAAAATGAAAGTAAGCATTTACATACGTAACACTGAACAAACGATGAATCTTGATAAAGGAATAGAAATTAACCCTATTTGGATTCCTTTACTATCCTCTTTAATACAAAAGATAGATTAATATCCTATTTAAGCATTCTCTATGTCAACAATTAATTTTTACGTTTGATTATCATACTATTAACTTTTATCAACAAACAATAGAATCATAAATCATATATTAGTTTAAAATCAATTTCCAATTTATACCCTGATGATGACAATAGCATAGTTGTCGAAAGCTTGGGAATCTTTTAAGTATAATAAAAGTTGTTAGCCTTTTTCCGTTAAAATGAATTATAATGTTATTCAAGGCGAAATCAAACCTCACCATAAATTTAATTTTTGTTTTATCTAAATAATGCTTATTATCTTTATAACAAATGCATCATTTGTTCAAAATCGGTTGAACTTATAGCAATCCCACTTTTCTTGTTAAATAAATAGTTCTGATTTTTTGTTTACAAATTTTTCAAATTGACTGCCTACAAATTTTTCGCTTTGCAAATCCCATTGAACTGATCCGAATGCAACAATCCCATGGATTGCATTTGCTTTTGTGATACCTATTAAGTTATATTGGGAAAAATTAGAAAAATTGAGAACTGTGGTTTCTGTTTAATTTTGACGAAACGTTTTCAAAGTGACACATGTTTAGCCCATTTAAAACTAGCTTCTCTAATTTTTTAACTCTACTGTCCACCACATTAAGTTCTCGTACATTGATACGGAGTCTTTTTAAACCCGGAGGAATTATGTTTAATGATATAACGACCAAAATAGGAGAATCATAATTTAATTCTAGAGCAATCAAATTTGTATATGACAATGTTCTCAAATTCGGAAGGGAAAGTATTGCTTTAGGTTCTCCGGTATGGTATTTATTTCTTACAGTGAGTTTTTGAACAGACTGAGGAATATTTTCAAAATTATTTGAACTTTCGATAACCACTAATTCCATAACGTTAAGTAAGGAATGCCCCACAGGTCTTCCTAAAATGCAATACCAACCTTTTAACACTAATTTCTTAATTTTCCACTTTGAGTTTTCCCAATTACTGAGACAAATATCCGAAAGACACAAAAAGTCTAAAGTTGTAATTCCTCCTAAACATAATTTAATTTCTGCATACCCATGCCTCCTCAATCCTTGAATAGTGCGTCTCCTTACGGTGGAAAAATTAATAAACCGATTAACATAATGATCAACATCTTCATCTAGAAAAATAAACACACATTTCCTTAAAACGACTTCAACCGGGGAAATCTGAGTTCCGTTTGAAAGACGAATGTAGCATCCATTAAGTTGTAAGTATTTGACATTGAGAATATCACTTAGAGAAAATTCTAGGGTTCTATTTAATCCATAAATACGATTTTCACCAATGTCATAACTAATATTTAGCCTCGTTAAGTGCAGGTGGTTCAATATTCTTGACATTTCATACATGTCATAACTGTGCTTGAACCTGGCATTGTGAATCTTCAAATCCGTCAAACAGGGTCCCCAGATTTGAAAAAAGTCCATTAACTCGGATTCCGGCCACGGAGCCTGATTGGTACTTGAATTATTTAGCCCCACAGCAGTAAATGGAATTTTTGCTTTCGAATGTTGAAATAAATCATTGAAATTGACTGGGGATCTTTCAGAAAGTTTAGGACGCGTAGACCAAGTAAACGATACTCTTGCCAGTTTTCCAAGACACGGCACTGCAACTTTATTCCACTCTTGACAAACCAACCGACAGTTCTTTATTTCCTTTAATTGCAAAAACCCAAAAGGACACTCGAGCACCTTAAGAAAAGTGAAACACAAAGTCACACTACAATACAATACACAATACAATAATAAATGTTGATTTAAATATTATATTTATATTTCCGTAGCTAGTATTAAATTAGGGAACATAAAACACCTGTTTAAATTAACAGGTGTCAGTTGAAATTTAAACATAAAATTACCATGGTTATTTTGAAAGGATTCTTTTTTTGAAGTCTTCTGGATGTCTGATTTGGACGACCGTTATGACGTGGTTCGTTTTTGCATAGTGCACCTCTCTCACTTTTGCTATTTGATAAAACAGTTTTTGAACCGTTCAAGTCCTTTACCAAACTTTCCTTATTCTGTGGTTTTTGCTGATTTCCTATGGAAATCTGATTAGAAAATTGAAATAAAGACAATTAACTTTCACTCATAAAAGTAACAATTTCTGAAATAAAATGTTTAAAGTATTCCATTAAAATTGTGTTCTTTCCAGTGATTCAAAAAACAAGTGCTGCCAAATCGGCCAAATGTCGATTTTAGTAAGGTATCCAAAAATTTTGTAAATTTAGTATACTCATCCTGAAAAGGCTACGTAATAAAATTTATTGAAATATTGAAATAATATTAATTATGTCGAAACAGCTCTTCCAAAAAAATTCAGCCTTCGATTTCCCACTTTAGACATTCTATAGGTACATCTACACCATAAACTTAATAGGGCAGCGATATCAAATTACATTAATTATACCAAATAAAAACAAAAGCACACTAGGATTGACTCAATTAACAGTAATCAAATTCATTTTTTTTTCAAGGGAGGCTAGTCCATCTTTGAGATAATTAATTATTAATACATCCAAAGTTAAAGTGTCATCGTAAACGAATTTACGCGGAAGTTCTTTCCAACCGAAGCATTCATAGCGGAATTTGTTTTAACGCAGTTTTGAAATTATTCAATGTAAGTACAGTTATGAAAAGAACTACACCGAACTATTTTACAAGTAAAGTCTTAAATTACTTACTTTGTTGACATTTTTAATTAGAATATTTTGTTCCAAAGACGGCACATGTTTTTTCATTTCAATTTCTGTAACATCCTTGTATTTAAGTTCTTCACGTTTTACATTACGTGACTTGGTTTTGAATCTGTGATTACCCTTTCGTTGGCTTTGGCGATGTAACAACCATACATTTCAAACGTTTAACTTAAATTGATAATACCAACACATCAATTGACTAAAAAATTCTATAACTGTTACGCCACACTTACTTCCGAAATGTTTTACTCTTTTCGCATATAAACTTAAGTAAGAAATCCAATGCGAATATCAAGAATAATTCAACCCTTTTGGTACATTTGTCGCTTTTATTGGCTTTTAAAAAACAAACATATCGATTCGATTTTAACTAAAAATATTAGAAAAAAATTGCTTTCTATATATCGAACTATATTGCCGGACCAAAAATTTCTGATGTTCACCCAGAGAGCTTTGAATACAAACAACCAAATGAGGCATTATTAATTAGAGTTTGTTACAACTTCAAAAAATACGTAATTGAAAATACATAATGATAACACAAGTTAGATAAGAGTACTTTATTATAATCATGTTATTACTTGAAGATAAAAGACTCAAGTTTTAACAAAAATGCTTATAATGTCGAATATACAGTCTGTATTTTAATATCAAAGGTCGGACATTTATTTTCGTACACTTGCAAAATATTTATTTTTTATTTTCTCAAAAGGGGGCTAAGTACTTCCTAAGCATTTCTTTAAATGTTAAAATCACAAAAATGTTGACTTAAAAGTCAAAAAAAAAATTTATGCAGGCAAAAACATTTAAGAGGAAAAAAGTTTTTTGGATCGAAAATTTTTTATGGCATTTTTTCATTTCAAAACAGATATTTTCATAGGGAAAGTTAATCAATTTTTCAAAAAGCAATTGTCTTCTCCAAAATTAACAAAATACTGTAAAACACTTTTTATAGCCGAAATATTTTGGTATCTTTGATAATTTTTTATTTAAAAAAATTCTACATTTTCTAAAAAGGTGAAATATTGAAAATATTTTTTTATATTTTTTCCTAAAATACGCCTACGGGTACCAAAGGTGTAATTACGAAAGCTTGTTGTGCTACGAATAACCGGGGAAAACATTTTTTACAGAAATGTCCAACCCCTAGTTATCATTGCATGTCCATTATCATGACTGGCATATCTCCATTCCATCAGCAGTACAGTTAAAGATAGAAACGAAATTTAATGTGCTGGTTGCACAAAGAATATTCAGAGTACGCTTACAATATTGATATCAATTTACTAATTCGGTGTAGCAATTAAAAAAGTTTACACTGTATGAGTATGTTGTAAACAGGGAATAAAAAAGCGCATTTTACTTTTAAAAAGGGTTTTAAAAAAAGTACCAAAAACTAATTTGCTTTTTCCCTAACCCCAAGGCAAACCTTTACTTTGTTATTTGAGCTTATGAAAAACAAGTTTGCTTTTTTAAAAAATGATGCTTTTTTGTTGCCAGGTCGTAAACTTTATTTATATAATATAATAACAGTCGACTACAGTTTGGAACACTTTAATTGTAACGGTTAATTCCGAATATTTTGCTGTAATAGCAAACTTAGGTTATTGATTGGGGCACTCTGAAACACCAGACAAGCCGGACAGCCCTACTTGACTTACAAGTACATTACAATAGGGTAGGTTCCTGAAGGACAAAACGTAATCGGACAGCATTTTAACGGTTGTGTTATGCTGAATAGCATACCCTGCTGCATGATTAAAAACTTAACTTTTGGGTTAAAATGTACTCCATGCAAAAGAATAGGAGAAATGACGTCACTTTATAACATAACGGTAAAGTCGTAATAAGTTTAACAAAATAGCACAAATAAACCGAATTAATCCAATAACTCAACCTAGTTTGAGTTGCAGTATACTTCTAAGAATGATATTTTTCATGCACTTACAATGGAATAAATTACAACATTAGTATACATAACCTTATTATTGCAATGTGAAGTGAAATCCCAGAAATTAAACCAGTGATGTTTAACATATGAATTGAATTGAATTGAATTGAATTGTATTTTATTAAAGTGCCAGTTAAAATTGGTACAAGCAGTTATGTTCCATTTCTCAGAAACCAGCACCGAAGACAAGCCTGTGATGGTTGCCTTACTCCCTAAATTCAAGCCGAGTCGTAAGGGGGATAATTATCGATGAGTCCAATTTTATATACAACTAGTTATTGTGATAGTCACATAATTTGTAGAACTAACTTATTAATCTTAACCTATTCACTAATTAGGAAATACACTTCGGTATCTTAATTTAAATACATATTAAATAATAGAAATTTTTGATACGTGTTAATTTAGGTCATTGTCGGGATTGTATCAGGTAGTAGTTTAAGAGCTTGGAGAAAATCCCTATCGACTCGGTTTTTGATTTGAGACTTGAGCTGAGGGAGTTCCATGTGGTATTAGCGTAATAAATCGGGCTTTTCGAAAAAAGCGTCGTACGATGGGAAATGATAGGCAAATCATTAGCTTGTCTGGTGCTTCTTCCTGTTACAACATCATTAAATGGGTAATAGACCTTCAAAGCATTAATATTCGTTCCACACAGTAACATTTTATATAGAGGTATCATAGTTAAGTAAATTAATCTTTCGGATACAGTTAACAAATTACCCTTCTCAATTAAATCAAAGTAATCTACTTTGCTATGCTGGGTATTACATTCCTTCTTTTTGGCTTTAATAGCTGTAACTTTATTATTTCCTGCTTGGGTCGTCCAATACCTTTTACTATAAAATTTGTGTAATTTTGGGTTGACAAAAATTCCCAGGGCAATATTTATTTGGTTTTGTAAGGAACCCAGTTGTCTTAGCTGTGTGGGGCCCCAGATTGAAATAGCATAGTCGGAAATAGGGAGAACGTATGCCTTGATTAATAGGGTATAAATTTTGAAAGGGACCAAACGCCTAATTCGATTTAATGCCCCTAAGGCAGAAGCGTACCTTGCCTCTACGGCAGAAACATGTTCATTGAAGTTTAAGGTGGGGTCCAAGATGACTCCTAGGTACTTAAATAAATATACTCTTTCGATGGTGTAATTATTCCATTTTAAACCTGGAATTTTGTCCACCTTAAGACCTAATTTATGGAAAATCATGAATTTAGTCTTTTCCATATTAATTAATAGGCCAATATTAGTGCACCATTTCACTAGATTGATTAACGTAGTTTCAAGGTAAATTATAATGTCGTTTGCTTCGGAGTTGGCATAAAATAAAACCAAATCGTCCGCAAACATGATATGTTTTATGTTTTGGTCATTAAGTTTTTTTGAAATAACATTAAAATACAAATTGAACAGAAGTGGTGAGAGTACCGACCCCTGAATTAAGCCCCGGTCGTAGTTAAAATTTCCGGAAGAGTAATTTCCGTTTTTATTAATGAAAGTTCGATGCTCAAAATAACTTTTTAGGCATGTGATGTACTCTTCGTATAAATTATACTGGGTTCTTAACAATAATAATAGTTTGTCATGGCTGAGAAAATCAAAAGCCTTTTTTAGGTCGATGAAAAGTGAACCTACTAACATTTTTGGTTTATCTAGTTCGTTATAAATGTTTTGTGTAAAAGCTGTGAGTGCCGTAACACAGAATCGCTTAAATCTAAAACCATGCTGCTCATCTGTTAGAAGACAGTTGCTTTCTACGTAATTTGTTAGGTTATTTTTTATAATTGTCTCAAACCATTTGCTAAGGAGTGGAATATTTGAGATAGGTCGGTAAGAGGATGCCTCCGATTTACAACCCTTGTTTTTATATAACGGTATGATAACCGTTTTCTTCCATGCATCAGGAAAATTCCCTGAAGACAAAATTTGGTTGAAAATTGGCGTTATTACATCGATAATTGGATTTAAGCATGATTTTATTACTACAGCGGGGACTTCGTTAATTTTATCCGCAACTTTGAATTTTATTTTTTTTGATGCATACAAAACATCTTCTTTAGTCACAACTGATTTATTTTGGTATTTAACTTGGGATACGGATTGATTGTTTTGGTTACATGTAATTGTATCGATAAATGTAGTGTCATCAATTGGCTCGTTATTTACAATAAAGTTTTGCGCAAGGATTTCACAGATGCGCTTGTTACACGTTACTTTATTATTCTGGTCTTTTAACATGGGTATGCCTTTTACTTTAGTAGATTTGTTACACAGCAAAGTGTTTAACTTATGCCAAATCGGCACCATGTCTTCCGTATTTTATAAGGCGTTTAAAAAGTAATCTTTCTTAGCTTGACTAATGTCTTTAGCAATTGCATAACTCAGTTTCTTATACTCTTTGAATAAAGTGGCATCGAAAGTTTTATCAATTTTGTTTTTCAACTTATGTTTATAATATATTCGTGATCTTAGACCAGGAGCGTGATCTTCAGTCAGCCATGGGGAGAGGTGAATTCTAGTATGGCCCTTTTTGAGTGGAATTAATTCATTGGTTAAATTCATTAATTCACTCGTAAAGGAGGCCATTTGTTCATTAGGATTTAGTTCAGATAAGTAGTCCCAATTAAAATTGTTAATTCTTTCGTTAAATATTTCCCAATTTACTTTTTTATAGTTTCTGTATTCTATTAGTTCAGAATTGTAGGAAACGTTTGGCTTAGTTATTGTGACTCCAACACATCTATGATCCGAACTCGTTAACGGAAAATTGCAAGGTATAATCCTACTTTTATCAATATTCGAATAGACATGATCTATGAGTGTTTTGGAGGTAGGAGTTATTCGAGTAGGCTCAGTAATATATTGGTGAAAATTATGAGCTTTAGTTAAATTAATCAATTTTTTGGAATTATTATCCGCTTTTAATAAGTTCACATTGAAATCCCCTAGTAATATCGTTTCGTAATGTGTTTCAGTGCGAGATAATAATTCCGTTATCGATTCTAATAAATTTTCTTTTGGGACATGCGGAGCGTTATATACTGATACTAGTGTCATGGGTTTTCTGAATTTTGGTTTTACATTAAATAGGGTCAGTTCAAGGTCAATATGAGAAGTTTTTAGTGATTCAATATTTAAACAGGTTATTGAATTCTTCATATAAATTAACGTACCTCCTCCTGAATTGTGGGGTCTGTCAAATCTAATTAGGTTATAGTTTGGTATATTGTAATTTTTATCGAGATCATTCTTATTTAATTTGGATTCACTGATTGTTAGAACATCAATTTTATAGTCAAATAGATACAATTCAATCAGTGGAAATTTATTCCGAATGGAATTAACATTTAAATGTAGCGTTGTGAATCCTTTAGGAAATAACGGCATAGGAAGAGTTGGGTCACTTGAAATATGGGATACTTTTATGTCAAATAATCATAATTAGCCTATTTCACATTTTTTCCATGTCAATTCGAAACTTCGAAACTAAATTTCCCAACACTTACGAGGAACACTCATTACATGTCATTTGCAGTCAGACAACTGAAATTCCTCACCCAACTAATTTCCATACCATGATTTACAAAATGAAAAAGTTTGTCTGAGATATTCGCAAAGCAATTTTACCAAGTTGTGAGTTAGTATAATAGTTCACACATTTTGGCATGGTACACAGCATCTGCAGTACAGTAAAGGACACAATTCTTCATTATTCTTTCCAAAAGATGTAATTAAAATTAATTCAAAACACGAGACTAACTTCTTCTGCTATGGGAAAGGAAAATTGAAATTTTCCTTCTCATTGTTCTCATATCGAGAATAGTTCTTAAAAGACTTAATTTATATGTATGATGCAATATGCAAAGGAAACTTTTTTGCAGAATTTTAAAATTGATTTTTTGGGGTAAAACAATATTTTACACGGTCTACCTTTGAATTCCGTAATTTTACCTTTTGATGTTCCTGCATTTAAAACAATTTGTTGTTTCGTAAACAATGCAAAGAAAATTTCATACATAAAAATATGAAAAAAATTTTTCGTTGGACAAAGGATACAGTACTATATTCATGTGGAGTCTTATGAACACGACTAGGAACAATTGACACATACAAAGAGGAAAAACAAATGCAAATCATACATGTCATTAAAAATGCTTGAATACTGGCTTTCCTGTGATAAATCCTGTGACTGAATGTGATAAATGTAGTTTAGTTATATGTATTGTTTTATTGTGTGGCGCTAAACCACTTTTTTTATTTTGCTGTTGGAAAGTTGTTATACGAATTTCTGCGACCTTATTAAATGCATGTTGTGAAATGAAAAATTACTGTTCACAGAGATGTAATGAAATGGCATCCTGCAACCAAGCACTTCGCAATTAAGGCAATAATAGAAAATCGAATGTGGAAATTCACTTTTTCAGCATTAAAATAAAATTGCACATTGGTTAAAAATTGGATTTGACAATTATCTAGAGAATCACCGTCTACTACTCATCTTTTCTGAGATGCTATGTAACGAAGAACTGATGTAGACTTTTATTATCAATCATTAGTTCAATTCATCATGACTAGGAGTAATTAATTCCCTCTTACTTTTAAGTTTTAGCATTTTAAGTTAAGTGCTTTCCCCCGATATTATATATCCATCTTATCATAACATTATAAAAGTTTGCCCTAAACAATGATTAAAGCAAAATTACAATTATTTACCATTAATAGTATACATGTTACAGGATTTTCCTAAGTCCGGAATTTTGTAAAATGCCTAGGAACTTTGTATAATTTTATTAAATTTTTGAGCCATAGCTTTTTCTGAGATTATTTTTCAAAACTGTTGTGGCGTACCATTTTACGCAGCATTGCAAAAGGAATGAAGTACAAATACCAATAAATAGTATAAACCTCATAGATCTAAACTTTTAGAAAATTTTTGCTATTCATTTTACTCTCCTGTATATTTAATGAACCAAATTTCTAAGTATGTCGCTTGAACAAATGTCTGACAATTCCTCTAATCTCTTCAAGTACAACCCCTGCAGAGAAAGTATAAAAAAGTCGTTTTATCGTCAGTAAGCCATAATTATAGGCCATAGTTATTACATTCAAGTAAATATAGTAGCGGTGTGAACAAAAGTGACAATTAATTTCTCATAATTCCTCCTATAGCAAAGAGAAATACTGTGGCACCAGTGCCCCGCAGTATTTCTTATTGCAGAACAGAGCAATCTACATGTTGTCCGCGAAAGGTTAACTGCTTTCATGAAAGGTGAAATGCCCGGTTCGCCTTCAGTTAATATTACATTATTCTCTGTTGAGTAATTACTTTCGACTTGTAAGTGCAATTATTTCATAAGGGGTGTTAGAATATAATTTTAATTTGATCCAGAAATGTGAATATTATTACCCAAGAGGTATTACTTTTATTCAGAAAATTCAAACTTCAATACAGAAAATTCAAACTCTCATTGATAAATGCAAATTCCCATTCAGAAAATTCATACTCCCATTGAGAAAATAGAAATTCCCATTCAGAAAATTCTAATTCCCATTTAGAAAATTTAAATTCCCAATAGGAAAATTCAAACTTCAATTCAGAAAATTCAAACTCCCATTCAAAAAATTCAGGCTGCTATACAAAAAATAATCGAATTGGTACACGATTCATATGACTTAAGTGAAATGTATGCCTAAAAATATTGAACTTTTGTTTTCGAGCGGACCTTGTGTCATGTTTGTGTGATGTGATAATGTGACATTATTTTTTATGTTAAATAGCAAATATCATTGTGAATTTGATAAACTATTCAGTGCAACTATTTTTGGTTATGAAATAAAATTGGTTTCAAAAGTTATAACCATAAATAGTCATAATCAAATAACTGGAACACACTAATTAAAGTGTTTGTCGGATCAAGTAAAAGACGTCATAAATTCATAATTACTATTTATTTACGTAATTAAGCCAAGGGTAGGCTTCACTGTGCTGAACTATATTTAACTCCAAGGACTTCAACTCTTGTCAACTAGTGCACAAATCTAAGCCGAAGAATGCTTTCGGTCACTTTCCATTTCACGTTTTAGCAATTCGCGCTCAGCATTTAACTTGCAGCGTTGCAACAAGCATTTTAAGTGCAGTTCTGCCAAGCTCTATTTTCCATATTTATTACCTTTTCCCAATGAACAAAACTACAGGGTAAGGTAAAAACTTTTAGGTTAACTGATGAATTGATATATTGATTTTGAATCAGAATTGAAACACACTTCGTAATTATTTACTCATTGGTATCAATTTATTTTCACTTTCTGGTTTAATGGCTTTAGATGACTGGAAGACAAAATTTCATTTTTCCAAAGGCGACGTTGGGCCTTACAGTTGTCATAGGCGCCGCCATTGCTACTACTTATGCCAATAAAAGTTCAAATGTAACTGAAGAATCCGGACATGTTTCTTTAGCTGCATACTCAGAAAATGGAAAGAAGGCACAAGAAGTCCATCAAGGTAAAAATAAATGTCATATACCTATACCATATAAATGTAGAATTTTCTGTGAGCCATTGTCATGGAAACTCGATGTGATTAAGTTATTTAAATATCGGCGATATGATTGGTCGACTTATAATATCCAGTTAAAATTTCATGGTTTCCTTAGACAACTGATTCTACATTTTGGTGGCGAGAACTGTTATGATACACAATGATTGAAAAACTACAATGCTTTCAAAGGTGCAATGATATATTAGAAAAGTATTTAATGAATTTAAACTAAAGAACAAATGAATATTAAAATTACTGTCAAAAATAAATCAATAGTTATGAAGATTAATTAAATATTTAGACGGTGATTACAATGGCAAGACGTTTTCAAATTCAACAAAGTTCAGAGCCTGTGAGAAAACACCAGAGGAGTTCAAATATTACGGACCTGAGAAGGGCAATCACTTAGCGACTTACATGAAGGGTTACAGGGAAAATAACTGTACTGAAGTTTTGCAAGGAACCAAGTTTTCAAAGAGTACCTATGCGACAATCAATAATGGTTTTGTAAATACTGTTCTGAATTGCTACATCGAGCATCACAATTTAGTGATTCGTCCAGATGATGTCTGGACTGCAATCCTGACTCAATTTTCATTTTACATTAATGCAAATTCTGAAGAATTTCGAAAACAATTTGTAAGTTTTGAAGGTAAGAAAACGTTGACAGTTACACTTCCAGGAAGTCTTTATAGTGCACCCTATGATCTATTTATTACAAAAATGACTGAGAAGATTGATGAAAATCTCATTGACAAAGAAATAAAAAATTGGATTCTGCCCAACTTTACTACCACCACAAAGGACGATATTGTTACCAGTGGGGCCATTTTTATGGCTACGATGAAGAATTATTTTAACTACATGTTTAGTTTGACATGTGGAATTCCTTGGATCACCTTGGAAGGTACTGTGGAAGATTGGCAAGAAATTTTACGGCGATCGGAAAAATTGAAATCATATAAGCTGGAAAAATGGTACAATATGCTGCAACCCATTTTAAAGAAGTTCGTGGAGACAAAGCAGGGAAATATTGATCTTGATTTCTATCAACGAATTTGCCACTATGAAAGTGGAGGTTCCGGTCCAGCGTACATTTCAGGATGGATCTCAGCTTTCTGCGTATTTAATTCTAAGGGAACATGGTTTGGTGATAGAATAACAAAAAAAGAACCCTGGCCAAAAATTACCACTGATGCAATTCCCTCGGGAGTCGTTGAGGCTAATGTTATAATTACAGATTCTGCAGGAAAGTATGATAGTGTTTTATTTGCTGGTCATCTGGGATATGAAGTGCATGAGGACAATACTACTTTACAACCCCGAACAGGGTGGGCTCTCGCTCTTAAATCAAGCAATTCTTAAAAATATTAACTGTTTTGTTGTTGTTAGCAAAAGCAAAATTCTTCAAGCATACAACCAAGTATTCACTTTTTGTACTTTTACCTTTTATTGTACTATGTAGCAAATAGTGAAGTATGACTTCAGTACACACAATCCTTCCCCGAGAGTAACCAATACATCTGACGATATTGTCAAAGTCACTTCTCATTTTTAAGAGCTTTAGCGCTTCGAAATTATGAAGTAAATTTATTTAATGAATTTATTATTATTAAATATAATATGAATCTCATTATACACAATTAATGATACTATATGTAAAACACTACCTAGATTTATCGCGAATGTATTACAGCATTAATTATGTTTTATCTCATTTTTATGTGCCAACAGGGGAAGAATTTGTTTTTCTGCTTTTAATGCTTAACAATTAAGTGCCCTGTTTCCTTCAGCATTGTATTAATTTGGACACTAAATAAATCTGAATTGAATCGAATACTAGACTAAAACCCACACAACTTCTCAAAGTATACGCCACCAAAAAACGTATGAACAAATCCAGGTCAACGTTTGGCTAAGCACGATTAAACCGATTGAAAATTTTGTTTTCATTTCAAGTAAACATTTCAGTTTTAGAAGGAAAAGTTAAGTGAACGCAAAGCTGATTTTCTGATAATTTTACAATGCAGTTTAATCCATTACAAAATTTGTTGGATGATAGTCTAGAATGAATAAATTATAATACTCTCTGTTATTACGCTATGGCCATTATCATGTCTGGCATTATATCTCCATTCCAACATCAGTCCAGTTAAGGATAGAAACACAATCTGTCGATCTATTTACACAAAGAATATTCAGAGTACGCTTACAATATTGATATCACTTTAGTGTAGTGTAGCGATCAAAAACGGTTTACAGGGTATGGAGAAGAATATGACATTGAAAGAATGATCTTTATGTATTTACAATGGAAAATTGTATAAAGTAGTGCAACTACTGTATGCGATTGGGCTGTCTGTCTGTGAGTTAGTCAGTCAGTCAGTCAGTTAGTTAGTTAGTTAGTCAGTGAGATAGCGCTGTAACTCAAGAACGGTTAAACTTTTTTACAATCTGTTTCCACATTATGAAAATATAGGTTTTTCTTATGAACAAGTTCGTAAATGAGCAAAATTGGGTAACGCCTTTCCCTTAAAGGGGGAGGTTAAACTGCTCGTACTATACGTATGTTGTGTGTATGTATTGGATGTTGTGTGTATGTTGTGGTATGTGTCGCAGTCTGTACTGGCGACCACTATATGTCGTAGTCTGGGCTAATGACCCGTCTTTTGAGTAAATTCAAACATTTTTGAATAAATTGAAACTTTTTTGAATAATTTGAAATAAATTGAAACCTTTTTGAATAATTTGAAATAAATTGAAACCTTTTTGAATAATTTGAAATAAATTGAAACTTTTTTGAATAATTTGAAATAAAATGAAACTTTTTTAAATAATTTGAAATAAATTGAAATCTTTTTGAATAATTTGAAATAAATTGAAACTTTTTTGAATAATTTGAAATAAATTGAAACCTTTTTGAATAATTTGAAATAAATTGAAACTTTTTTGAATAATTTGAAATAAATTGAAATCTTTTTGAATAATTTGAAATAAATTGAAACTTTTTTGAATAATTTGAAATAAATTGAAACTTTTTTGAATAATTTGAAATAAATTGAAACTTTTTTGAATAATTTGAAATAAATTGAAACTTTTTTGAATAATTTGAAATAAATTGAAACTTTTTTGAATAATTTGAAATAAATTGAAACTTTTTTTGAATAATTTGAAATAAATTGAAACTTTTTTGAATAATTTGAAATAAATTGAAACTTTTTTGAATAATTTGAAATAAATTGAAAATATTTTGAATAATTTGAAATAAATTGAAAATATTTTGAATAACTTGAAATATATTGAAAATATTTTGAATAATTTGAAATAAGTTGAAATTACGCAAGAAATTACAGTTGCACTACTGTGATATATCCGTTTTGTAATGGTTTATTGCAATGTAAAGGGAAATCCCAGAAATTAAACCAGTAATGTATTAACATATCACGCGAAATATGGGATACTTTTGTGTGCAGATAATCAGAATTAACCTATTTCACATTTTTTTCATGCCATTTGGAAACTTCGAAACTAATTTCCCAACACTTACGAAGAACACTCATTACATGTCGTTTGCAGTCACAACTGAAATGCCTCACCCGACTAATTTTCATACCCTGATTTCGAAAATGAAAAAGTTTGTCTGAGAAATTCCCAAAGCAATTTTACCAGGTTGTGAGTTAGTACAATAGTTCACACATTTCGGCATGGTACATAGCATCTGCAGTACAGTAAAGGACACAATTCTTCTTCATTATTCTTTCCAAAAGATGTAATTAAAATTAATTCAAAACACGAGACTAACTTCTTCTGCTATGGGAAAGGAAAATTGAAATTCTCCTTCTCATATCGAGAATAGTTCTTTAAAGGCTTAATTTAAAAGTATGATGCAATATGCAAAGGAAACTTTTTTGCAGAATTTTAAAGTTGAATTTTTTGGGGTAAAACAATATTTTACACGTCTACCTTTGAATTTCGTAGCTTATTCAGAATTACTGCCGCCTTATTAAATGCGTGTTATGAAATGAAAAATTACTGTTCACAGAGAAGTGTATTGAAATGGCAACCAAGCACTTTGCAATTAAGGCAATAATAGAAAATCGAATGTGGAAATTCACTTTTTCAGCTGTGCAATAAAATTGCACATTGGTTAACAATTGGATTAGACAATTGTCTAGAGAATCACCTTCTACTACTCATCTTTTCTGAGATGCTACGTATTAAAGAACTAATATAGACTTTTATTATCAATCATTAGACTATACAATTCATCATGACTAGGAGTAATTAATTCTCTCTTATTTATAATTTTTAGCTTTTTAACTTTAATATAGTTCAGTGTTTTCCCACAATTTTATATATCCATCTTATCATAACAATATAAAAGTTTGCCCTAAACAATGATAGAAGCAAAATTACAATTATTTACAATTAATAGTATACATGCTACAGGGATTTGCTAAGTCCGGAATTTTGCAAAATGCCTAAGAACTTTGTACAATTTTATTAAGTTTTTGAGCAATAGTTTTTTCTGAGATTATTTTTCAAAAATGTTGTTGGGTGCCATCCGACGCAGCATTGCAAAAGGAATGGAGTACAAATACTAATAAATAGTATAAACCTCGTAGATCCAAACTTTTATAAAAATTTTGTTATTCATTTTACTCTCCTGTATATTTTGTGAACCAAATTTGTAAGTATATCGCTTGAAAAAATATCTGACAATTCCTCTACTCTCTCCAGGATTCGAATACACATTTCTTCTTCAAATTTCCGGAAATCTTCTTCGATTTTCAAGTTATTGTAAATTGTCCTTACATCCTCAACTTTATCAGTGCCGTACAAGACCTAGAAAGAAAGTGTAAAAAAGTCGTTTTATTGTCAGTAGGCCATAATTATACGAATTTTGAATATCTGGTCTGGATCAAATGTAAGATCATCCACTACCGACGTGTGTGCATAGGAAAAATTACATTTCTAGGTAATCTGTAAGAACTACAATGTACCTTCAGTAAGCCTTTATCATGAAGATTTGCTTTTTCCATCGCAGTAACAAACAGCCAAGTACATTTTGCATCCTGGATATCAGTTCCAATTTTTCCTGTAATTTCAAAATCTCCGAAGCAGTCTAGATAATCATCCTGAACTTGAAATAAGTAGCCGATGTCCAAACACAGCTTTTCAACATCGTGAAGTACTTTTTTGTCCTTCAAACCAGCCTGAAATATATGTGGTTTTTATTGCACCGCTTAAATTTCGTTAATTAAAAAATATTTCCTAACAGCCAATTATGTTTGACAAAATTGAGTTAATCACTATATTTATCAGATTAATTGCCTTGGAAAAATAATTGTTCTGTATTAGTATACAAATATGTAAAAGCTACTGCGATATTTATATGAAATTCGAATAATATAGTTCAATAATTCTGATATGGCCTGATGCATTTTATTTATTTGTTGATCCGTAATTACTAATTACTTACCATGGTCATGGCCAGCCATACGGGCCAATAAAATGTGTAGTAACTGGTTTTGTATTTGACAATTTTTTTGTACAAACTCAAATCATACCTGTAAGTTTTTCAGGAATAGGACGTTAATTGACTTGAAAAATAATTTAAGATACATAATGGATAAGTATCCATTTATATTAAAGAGGCTTTGTCTGAATTATTACTCATCTGTGTTGTTTTCTAAAGAAGTTCTGGTATCCAAGCTTTGACCGTAGAGTGTTTTCAATATCACGTTATGAATAAATTCTACCAACTCCAAATAGTACGACTTTTCACGGTAATAAAGTTTCAGAATTTGATACACGAGATTTTCCATGAGAACAGCATCATTGAAAGCCGCAACACCATTGTTGCCCACCCTATACCAACAGAGTCTTCCTCGACGTGTTTCTGACTCGTCCATAATGTCGTCTGCTATTAGCATGCTTGCTTGTACCTAAAACATTATTATAATGCACTTGTGTTTTGCAAATCACAGCACCAAAACTTTAAAGTTTCAAATACACGCTAGTACTGGTAAAATCTGTAAAATTATGGATTTAATAAAAGTTCCCTTACAATTTCTACCACCCACCCCATGATGTAAGCTAGTCTGAGGTCTTCCTGGTCGTAATCTGGATTTAGTTGCTGATATGCAAATATTACCGTCAAACCTCTGAATTTTAAGAAAACACAAATTATTCTATGATATATTTTAGTAAGATGCTGATGAATGATAAAGGGTTGTGAATCTAGCACTAGTGCATTCGGTATTCAAGATCCCGTTAAATTTTGTCAAGTTCTCTTAATAAATAGTAGTATTGCCATAAAAGATTGTTCACTATTACCTTGTTAGTTTTCCATGCGGTACATTGTACTCTAACACGTATTTTAGCCATTCGTTTGTTTCGGGCATATCACCCATTGCAGTTTTGCTAATCACGTCTTCTATTATCTCAGGAAAGTATTTCGTAAATTCTGAACGCAATTCTTCTTTATTCATTTTGTAGTACAAACAATTCTTTCAAACAATTATTTTGTTGTTGTTAAAAATAATGCGCTTTACTAAAATAATTGTTTTGTTGTACTGTAGAAACAAATGTCCAATGATGTTCTAAGAGCTCCCATCTTCTAAAACAAAGTTTGATGCAGGCTTTATATTACACTTTTCTGCGCTTAAAAATCATGCTTCTCACTCGTATCAAATTACACTTGTTCTCAGTACGAAAATTATCTTGACAATTGCAAAATTTTGTATTACTAGATTCTCTAGCTTTTATCGTCTGCTCAATGTAAACTTTGTTAAGCTATCTTCATGTACAGTAAAACAGTGAATGCAAACAGGTATCGTGTTGGCACTCTATACTGCAGTGCATTTTTCTGCATTTAAACAAATTAGTTCTCTTGCTCTGTACTCTTAAGCAACACGAGTTCACATACAAATGGAAAATGTTATTCTCATGACATTTGATCATGTTTCTTCTTCAATGCTCTTCATGTATGTAAGCCTATTTATGTGTATTAACTGAACAATGTTTCTTTTAGTCACCTAAATATTTATTGCTAAACAATTAAGGAAGAAGTGTGAGTGTTAACAAAAAAGTTGTGAAATATTTAAATACTTGTGTTTCATTTCTAAAGATCTGTATCCCATTTGTAGAAATTAGACATATGGTATTAATTCTAGCATTCATTTCTGTTTAATGGTAGACCAAACTACAAATGGCAATAATAATAATTGTAAAAATTCCCATTAACTTATTTTTCCTCTAATAACGAGCGGTTCGTCAAATTAATTTCATTTATAGTGCATTATCATCCCGGTTGCGTAATTACAGACCCTAAAGGGTACGGGTCCCTTTTCAAAAATCCCGCCCCAGAAATCGCGTTTTCTTCTAACCTAACCTAACTAAACATAAACATAACCTACCTATGTAAAAGGTCCTGAAGCATTGAGTGTTTGTAATTTAGCATCCCGGTTACCGGTAATTTCAAGCGAATATAATGTTGGCTATCAACTGTTTACTTACCTAATTAATAAGTCTAGACGTCAAGTTGTCTTGCAGATTAAGTGAGTTTTTCCCAACGGAAATGATGTGTCCATCTATTAATTGAATTGAATTTATGTAATTTATTCAGAAAAATATTTTGTAAAATATTTTATTATAGTTTTCGTATAGTTACTTTTGTTGAGATCCATGTGACAGATTTTGGTATACCTAAAAATATATCGACATATGCAAAAATTTAAGAAAAGGAGTTAATACCGCAGGTGAAATGATATCGATTCTATCTTCAGGCATAGACCTTGATGTCTTGGCTATTTTTAATGCTGGCTTTGGCTTTTCCCGTTAACAAATTTACTACTTATTTTTGTGATTTTTTCATTACGAAAAGCTTGGTGTTAATCCTAACCACATTGTACTCTTGACTATCATGGTCTTAGCCAAACAAGTTTTCCTTATTCTTCCTATATAAAATAATTACAATTCTTTGCATAGAAAAGTCTACTTTGCAGGAATACATAGAATAGAGATCTACTATACTATTACGATAAGTTAAATATTAAATGCTTTACAATATAATTTAAAGAAAAATACTCAACAAATTCTTTGGGATTTTCCCTAAACATTAGCGGTAAGTTATTACATTCAAGTAAATATAGTAGCGGTGTGAACAAAAGTTACAATTTCTTTCTCATTAGGAGTGCATCTCGATACGGAACAAAAAAACTGATGAGAAAATTGAAATTCCCCTTCTGGTAGTGAGAATATTTCACTACCTGTTTAAATTACTCGACGACGATACTTGAAAAGATACAATGCAATACGTTGGCTCAACATTTTTATAGAATTCTACAGAATCCCATCTACTACTACCGGTAAAGTTCAGCATTACATCGCTTTAGTCTCTATAAAGTTATGATTATGCAGGTATTTGGTATTGGGAACAGTGTAATAATCACTTATAAAAATGCTTACAATTACTTATTATCGAAAATAATACAATTTTCCAGATTAAAGCCTAATTATATTTTGAGATCCATTATCGAGTTCCCAAACTTACATTAATGAAGGAATAGTTCACTTAAAAACAATAATCTTACAAAGCAATATTAGAAATACAATTCCCGTGAGAGTTGAGACCTGTGGACTCCTGCCATCATCATACAAGCGATTTTGCTGGAAAGGGCATTCTTCGTGGTAGCAGAGAGAAATATTGTGGCACCAGCACCGTGCAGTATTTCTTATTGCAGAAAAGCGCAATTTTCATGTTTTTGTCAGGCAAGCTGCTTTCATGAAAAGCTATTTCTTCAATAGGAGAGAGAATACAATATTGAATTTGCTACGGAATAATCGGCCATGAGATATTATACCCATATGTATTATTTTCAAATTTTATTACCAGGGCCGAGCAAAACTCAAAGTGCAAATTAATAGTGTGTCTATTTTATTTTAAATCTTTATTATGGTGACTGTAGAATGTATAATAATAACAATACATTAACTTTTGTAACCCGTAGTTCACAGTGTTACGTGTATGGGGCCAATGAGTGAAGGTAAGTTACTCCGAGTTCCTATCAGTACAATGTCTAGGCCAGCACTGGAGTTGCTGGGTAAATCTAAAGGTAAAGCTAGTCTAGAATTAGTCTACAAACCAGGGAATGGGAAATATTACAGTTACTTTAACCTACTTCTTGACTTAGCGTTCTCTTCATGGGAACGCAAGGTCATACATACCTATGCAAATGCCCTAGAGGAGGACATTTGCTGTCTATCTCTATTTTACTCACATTATTTAAACTAATATTCTATTCTATCTTACATGCTATTTCTATCCTAACAACAGATATGGTTAAAATAATAATAGGATTAAGAGGAACTGAAAAAATATAAGTTAATAATAATACAAATGTTTCTGGAAGATTATTATACTTAACTTAAGATAGTAAAGTTACACACAAGGAGAAATCTGTTCTGCCAATATCAAGCCTTCTAAAAATGTTAATGACAAACATAATTAATGGTCCACTCGTATTAAATTCAATTCAAGGAAACATGTGCTTTTTAGTGGGTTATTTGGGTTAGCTCTAAAGTAAGCGTAACTTCGAAATACTAATCCCTATCCGAAAGTAGGACCAGTAGGAGTGACCGTTCAAAAGACTGAATATTTCATTTTACTCTCCTGTACATTTTGTCCACTAAATTTGCAAGTACTTCGCTTGGAAAAATATCTGGCAATTTCTCAATTCTGTCAAGGATTTGAATATACATTTCTTCTTCAAACTTTTTGAACTCTTCGTCAATTTTTAAGTTCTTGTAAATTTTCTTCACTTCTTCAACTTTTTCTGTACCGTAGAATTCCTGTAGAGGAATATAAATCAAGATTGAACAACTACATCTGAATATTTAGAATAGTTGAATGTACTCATATGCAATTAAATTTTAACTATCGATTCTAAAAACGATTATTCACTACTCAGTCTAATTTTTGAATAGATTTACACTTTTAGGTAATCTGTACGGATTGCAATGTACCTTCAGTAAGCATTTATCTTGAAGATTTGCCTTTTCCAGTGTCTTAACGAAAAGCCAGGTACATTTTGCATCCTGGATATCAGTTCCAATTTTTCCCGTGATTTCAAAATCTCCAAAGTAGTCCAAGTAATCATCTTGAACTTGAAACAAGTAGCCAATGTCCAAACACAGGTCTTCAACATCAAGAAATACTTTTTCGTCCTTCATATAAGCCTTAAAACGTGTTTCGTTTCAGTTAGGTATACTGCATTACTTGAATTTACATTACTTCTATCAAACAATACTTCATACGGACGGACAAATAGACTGCTACATTAATTGCTATAAAGAAGGTTTCCGATTCGTAATAAAGTATAATTTCTGCCTTGACAATATAATTGCCCCAAATAAGTAATTGTCTATTAATAACAATTACAGGTATGAAGCGACCAAAATCGTACGGCAAAAATTATTTATTTTCATGAAAATTAATTCAGTAATATACACTTAGGCATACATATTATTATGACAGCTATCTTAAATATTATATGTTAGAAATACTTAGCCATATAAATAGTAATTATACTTTTACTAATTAGTAATTATAATTTCAAAATCTCCGAAGCAGTCTAGATAATCATCCTGAACTTGAAATAAGTAGCCAATGTCCAAACACAGCTTTTCAACGTCGTGAAGTACTTTCTTGTCCTTCAAACCAGCCTGAAATATATGTGGTTTTTATTTCACCGCTTAAATTTCGTTAATTAAAAATATTTCCTAACAGTCAATCTTGTTTGCCAAAATTGAGTTCATTACTATATTTATCAGATTAATTGCCTTGGCAAAATAATTGTTCTGTATTAGTGTACAAATATGTAAAAGCTACTGCGATATTAATATGAAATTCGATAAATATAGTTCAATAATTCTGATATGGCCTGATGCATTTTATTTATTTGTTGATCCGTAATTACTAATTACTTACCATTGTCATTGCAATCCAGATGGGACCATAAAATGAGTAGTAACTGGTTTTGTATTTGACAATTCTTTTGTACAAATTCAAATCAAACCTGTAATCCAATTTTAAAAGCTTACTTTGTTAAAGCTGGCCGAAAGAACTGTTGAGAGGCTCACATTTTTTTCGAAAGTGCATGCACAATTAAATAATTGATAGATTATTACGTGTCTACGTTATTTTCCAAAGATGTTCTGGTATCCAGACTTTGACCGTAAAGTGTTTTCAATGCGATGTCATGAAGAAATTCCATTACGTCCAAATAGTACGGTTTTTCGCGGACATAAAGTTTCAGAATTTCATACACAAGATTTTCCAAGAGAACTGCGTCATTGAAAGCCGCAACACCATTGTTGTCCACTCTGTACCAACAGGGTTTTCCACGACGAGTTTCTGAATCGTCCATAATGTCGTCAGCTATTAACATGCTTGCTTGTATCTTCAAATAATAATCATGAACACAAATGTATTGTAGTAAATAAATTGTCACCTGTTAAGGTTTTGCAGTTTCTAAATACATGGTACGTACAAGGGCATAGAATTTTCAAGTAACAAAAAATTATGAAAACTTATAAAAGTAGGCTTACGATTTCTATCGTCCATCCCATGATGTAAGCTAATTTTTGTCTTCTTGGTTATGGTTTGGATTTAGAAGCTGATACGCATAAATTGCTGTCAAACCTCTGAAATGAAAAAATTGTACAATAACATATTTGGAAATCTAATTAGGATTAACAGAAGAAGACCATGAAAATGGTATTACCACTATTAAGGCCGCGTCCCAAAAAACTTACTAATCTATTTAAAATTCCCGTATTGAATAGTATTGCTTTAATCAAAGCAATCAACACAGTAACATTGTACTCTAATACGTATTCCAGCCATTTGTTTGTTTCGGGCATATCGCCCATTTTAGTTTTGCTAATCACGTTTTCTATTATCTCTGGAAAGGCTTTCATAAATTCTGAACGTATTTCTTCTTTATCCATTTTATTATATAAATAATTTACATAGATGGGCAAAATACTCAACAAAGTATTTTGAAAATACTTTGCTCAAAATACTCAAAATCTCAGTCCAAAATAAAATAACAAAATAAAATACATTTTTTTCTTAAAATACAAAATACAAAATACTCGACTCAAAATACACATTTTTTAGGGTCAAAATACAAATTGAAAATACTTCTTGAAAATACAAATACTTTCTTTTTATTTTATTCAAATATAGTGTGAAATACATACAGCGTTATAAACTGTAAGAATATTTAGTACACTTTATTATGTCTACCACAGATTCATTTAATTCAGGAATATTAAGCAGGAATATGTGCGGAGTGCGGGACAAATTTGGCACCTTTTTTGATAAGTTTTGTATCAGTGTTACTCGAAACTACTGAAAAGAATGTTCCGTCCAAAATTCTGGGTAACGAGTTGTCACTTATATTACTTTCTACAGTATCAACTGGTACAGTTGACATTCTGGACATTTTAGTGCACTCAAATTTCTAAGTAGATCATGCCTAATGCAATTAAAGTAGAAATAGAGGTCTTAGAGGTGCTAATCACCAGTATCGAAACTCCAAATTTTGTTTTCAATGAAGTACAGAAAGTGGCGCTATAAATTCGATTGCCAGATTCCACCACAGTTGATTTGAATGCAAAAATACTGTGAGTTACACAGTGTGGGAGAGCACGCATGAGTAGGAAATGGAAATAATATTAAATCAAGATGCGCAGCAAGTCGATGTATGAAGGAAATAGGACGTTAATAGTATTTTGTATTTTGAAAATGTATTTTTTCTTCAAAATACAAAATACAAAATACTTTTTGTATTTCAGGAGAGGAAAATACAAAATACAAAATACCCATTTTCTTACTACGACAAAATACAAATTACAAATTACAAAAAGTATTTTAAATACTGTATTTTAAATACAGTATTTTCAAAATACAAGTATTTTGCCCATCTATGATAATTTACTTAAACAATTATTTTGCTGTTTTTAAAAATAATGCTGAGTATGATAAATGTTGGTTGTACTGCAGAAATGTTCAAAAATTTTTGATAACTTTTCTTTTCAAAATCATATGAACAGAATTGGATTAGCTTAACTGACAATGAGCTATTGACTTCTAACGTTCGCTTTTACTGTGAAGGCTTTATATTCCAATGCATATTTTTGCACGAAAAAATTTTCTCTCACTCGTCTCAAGTAACACAAGTACGCTTACAAATGTGAATTGTCCTTCTCACTAAGAAACTATCTTGATAATCACAAGATTTTCTTTCGTTTAATTCATTATAATTGTCAGTTCATGTAAATTTTGTGAAGCTATCTTTCACGTATCTTACAACAATAAAGTTTATTTTTATTATGTGCTTAGTGCTTTGTTATGATTGGTTCAGTCTACATAGAAAGTAAAATATCTTGAAACTTTAAATAATTGCCCTAAATTCCTGAGATTTTGCGTTCACTACTATAAGCTATGGCTGTGTATGGCTACGTCGCATCTGGTAATCAAACAATTATTTTCCTTAAATTTCTCATATGAAATTGGGGGAATTAAAGTCAACATTTAATTTTGCTGTTTTTGATATGACGTCAATGTATATACTATAGGCACATGTCTAACCAAAAGACTAAAAGTGTTATACTGATTATCCATATTCTTTGTATCACTGATATATGATTATATTAAAGAATTATATTGTACTTTGTGGCAGAAAACTATCAACGCATTTTTTGGGTTTTCCGTAAAAGTTACGCAACGTATTACAATAGCAATACACATTCAAGTAAATCGCCACAATTACTTTCTAATGGCACCATATCAAAATGCTCAGTAAAACAGATGGGAAATTTGAAATTCCCTTTTCATTTCGAGAATGTTTCATAGATCGCAGCTCAAAGGAATTAATGATGCTTGAAAAAGTCAAATCTGCGTCTTTAGTTTTTGCAGCTCTTTACATTCATCAATCCAGTTTTGTAAAGTATATAAATATTCACAATTTTATCTGCTTAGCCATATCCCCCAGCCCTGTGGATATTACTGGGAATTAGACCAGTACGATCAACGTAAACCAACCACTCCTTCCTGCCCAAACCAATACTTATATTAATATTTTTCTTCAATACATATGTTACGTAATTACGTTGATTACAGGTAAAAATTTTGTTGTTGTATTTACAACTTTTACAAGGTCAGTTTTGTGTAGCGATGTGAATTTTAAATAAATCCCGATGAACAATTTCACTATTAAATTGCATACCTAAAAGCGCATTCAGAGAATTACTTTCATTTACTATTCTTTATTTACTTTTTAATTTTCTTAGGAATTAAGTTGTATTTAGTCTTAAAAGCGTTTAAATAAGTTCCTTACATAATATATGCCCCGTGTATTCTTTGGGATTTTCCTTTAGAGAAAATGTTTTTTCAATTAAATCTGACGGGAGTGTACAAAGAATAACCTTTGTTAAGTAAAAAGGCTTGTTCACCATTGAGTGCAGTACGGTGCATGCCATGGGAAAATTGCAATTCCCCTTCTGAAATTGAAATGAATGCAGCATAAATTAATATATGATGCAATTTATTACGTAAAAACGTTCATAATTTTGCACCCACCGTCATATCGAATGATATTGCTGACACCCTGTCTTCTGCTGTCAATCAAATACTTCACCACAACATATCATTGGGAACTCCGGATTAATTGGTTGCAAAAATAAGTTCAATTCAGGT
The DNA here is from genome assembly GCA_020352615.2 of Yoshiicerus persimilis. Taxonomy (NCBI): domain Eukaryota; kingdom Metazoa; phylum Arthropoda; class Collembola; order Entomobryomorpha; family Tomoceridae; genus Yoshiicerus; species Yoshiicerus persimilis. The sequence continues at coordinate 78,545,938 of CM036940.2, forward strand.
TTAACACTGCACAGAGCTGTATTTTTAACATTTCGTTGTATTGCTTACGTAAGGGAATTTTATAAAAGATTTTGCAGTTAAATAGTCTACAAAGGATAGAGAGCAGGCTTTTTTGATCTGTGGGAAAAGAAAGATACTATAAAGTATTTTTTAATTTGTTATTCAAAATATGCATTAAGTTTTACCCAAATATATTAGGGAAGTATACCAAATTGCAAAACAGTTTCGTTCATTAAGTATTAAGTATCACTAATTCAAATCCATTGTGACCATTCTTAGCGTTCTATAATAATATTATTAACGCTAGGATTTATACGATTCAACGATGATTTTGATTAAAAAATTTAATTGACCTACTAAAGCACCATAGATTTCATAAGAACTGTAAAAGAACTACGGCAAAGCATTTTCCATAAGCTCTCATGCAACCTGTATTATAGTTCGATTTGTTTCACCCCAACTGAACTCTCTTTCTCATTAATTAATCAATTCAGGAACATCACTGTATACATCTACTACTGTTTGTGAGATAACTAACTCCGAAATAGCAAAAGGTTGCTTTAAAAAACTGATATACATAAGAATATAGGTAAGTGAAAAATTTTTGCATTGAGTTTTTTTGACAACATACTCTAGTGGCAACCAAATAACATAACATAACATAACAACCAAGTCGGCTCCTCAACACGTGAATTTCTAATTTTTTAAACAAGACCTGAATGAAGGAAAAATCGATTTGCAAGAAAATTCGCAACTTTATTATGATTATACTTACCGACGGTAAAAAATACTAGGATGGCCACATATATCTGTATTACAAATCGAGAGAGGCTGCTAGCGGTACTCACCCTCTAGTATGAAATAAAAAGAATTTTTTGAACTTTTTTGAAAAAATTGCACAGCTTGACACATTTAAAAAAATATTTTTCCAGACGTCGAGAATTATTATATGATAGATGATATTTGAGATATAATCTCTTAGTATTTTTTTCACATCTGTAAGTGCGAAAACTATAAAAAGTGAATTGTGCAGCAAAGAGTTACATCTACAAGATGTAAAAATACTAAGGTTGCCCTCTGTACCGAAAGAACCGGCAAAATGTTTACACCACTAGAAAGAAAGCACAATGTTACATTGAAATTTTTAGTTTTGTCAAAATTGGTTGAATGTAAGTGGGTCAAATAATTCGGTGAAAAGTAAAAGTAGAATTATAATTAGGTTTATTATTCATGAAAGGTGGAAGGCAGTCCAAGGACTGAAAATACAAAGAGTTTTACAGATTCAAAGATTAATTAGATTTCCTAATTACTTAGCTAATTAATTGAGTTAGTTATATTTAACCATCATAATCTAATTCAGCGTTAGTATACATATAATTTTTTAATGTTACAATTTTAGGTAAGGTTGATTTCACATACCTTTTTTTAATTGTGACATTGAACGGTTTTAGTAAATTCTGTCTATTTACTCTTGCGCAAATATCATGTCTTATATTCAAAAGAGGTAGGAATTTCCTAAACCGTTCATTGTTAAATAATTGTAAGGAGAAACGTTTAAGTAAATTTAGTCTCCTTTCAGTCAGGTTTCTAGTGTTAATTCTATACATATATTATTATATTCATTGCTTGTTATCTTATGACCTTTAAAAATTGTCAATGATTGTCTTCTTGTCTTTGTACACTTTCTTTCGAGTGTGCCTTCAAGATCTGATGTTAATGCTGGTCCACAAAGTACACAGGCATATTCTTGTGTAGGTCTAATATAACACTTATAAGTATGTAGGAGTTCACTTTCATTAAATCTAGTGAAAACATTTGCTTTTTTTACTATTTTCAATATGTGTAAGTAGAAAAATAAGCTGTGTTTTCGGGGATTCGGGATTTTCTCGGCCGAAAAAGTCTTTTTAAATAATATTTTCTCATCTTCAGTCCATGTTTCATGAGTGATCTTTCCTGAATTTTTCATAATAATCCATCAAGGCTGAATTATTAACTTTTCTGAAATTTTCTTCCAGATCCAAGAGTTTCCAGAAAAGTTGAAAATTCAACCCTGTTCGATTATTATGAAAAATTCAGGAAAAATCACTCTTATAAGATGTATTGCAAATGTGAAAATATTATTTCAAAAAAACACTTTTTCGGCCGGGAAAATTTGGAAACTCCAAACCGGGCTCATTTTTGTACTTTTACGTTTCACCGAATTATTTGACGCATTTACCTTCAACCGATGTTGGCCAAACTAAAGATTTAAATGTAACTGTGTCCTGGTTTTTGAGTTGTGTAAACAGTTTTGTTGTACTTCTTTTGGTTCTTTCTGTAAAAGGGTCAACTGAATATGTTTACACCATGTACTCTACCAGTTTAAAATCAGTTCAGCATATATAATAGCAATCACGATTGCTTGTGTAATGAATTAGTTCATCGGAGATAATTACCTTAAGGTACACTGATCTCTTTAATAGAGTCGGCCAAGAATCCTAAGCAATTATGAACTGAAAATAGAAAAATAATCCTTAACGGAGCTTTATTTACCTATTTTGCTCTCCTGTACATTTTGTCAACTAAATCGGTAAGTATGTCGCTTGGAAAAATGTCTGACAATTCGTCAATTCTGTCCAAGATTCGAAAATACATTTCTTGTTCTAATTTTCGGAATTCTTCGTCAATTTTCCAGTTTTTGTAAATTTTCTTCACTTCTTCAACTTTCTCACTACCATATAATTCCTGCAGACAAGGTATAAAAAATGTTCTTATGTGCAAACTAATCGGAATATTTGAAATAACTGAATAATATAGTCTTGCAATAATATCTCAATGTTACCTTTAAAATTATCCAGTATACGCAGTATAATTTTGGGATTAAATTACACTTCTAGATAATCTGTATGGATTACAACGTACCTTCAGTAAGCATTTATCTTGAAGATTTGCTTTCTCCATCGCCGTAACAAAAAGCCAAGTACATTTCGCATCTTGAATATCAGTTCCAATTTTTCCTGTAATTTCAACGTCTCCAAAGCAGTCCAAGTAATCATCTTGAACTTGAAATAAGTAGCCAATGTCCAAGCACAGCTTTTCAGCATCAGTAAATATTTTTTCGTCCTTCAAACCCGCCTTAAAATATGCATTTAGTTTGCCAAATATTTATTCGATGCTATTCATTTTGACCAACGACGATATTATATTGTAACTTTGTACACTACATAAATAGTTTATCAACAGTTATTACTTATTACCATTGTCATTGCCAGCCATATTGGACAATAAAAGGAGTAGTAGCTGGTTTTGTACTTGACAATTCTTTTGTACAGGTTCAAATCAAACCTGTAATATTCAATGAAGAGTATTGCTGTGTTAATTGGCAAGCAAATAGATAAAAGGGAGTGTACAGATTAAAGATTAAAGGATAAACGATTTTTGACCCCCACCCCCCGCCTTGAGGACCACTTCGCAGCATTTAGCTATCTTGTGGCATATAGGGTGAGGACATTTCGGGTACCCCGCCCCCCTCAAAGTGGTCCTCGTAGTATATGTACGCTCCCTAAGGTAGAGAACGTCAAATTATGATATAAAAATTTAAAACATTATACCACTAACCTGTTTACAAAATGAAAATTTCTTTTGAAATCTTTAAAATTTCAAAAACCATTATACACTTTCTGATGCGTATTTACCCAAGCAACCACGCTATGTTAAAGACGTTTTTAGATCAGACGATTTGGTAGGATTCTCGTCGAATCAATTTGGTACGCAACATACTGCCACAATACGTCTTTCATTGGGTGGAAAACTGACAAAGTTTTGCCAACCGACGCAAAGACGTTCTGCGTCAGTATGCGGTAAACCTAGAAAATAACAAATATGGTAACATCCTTTTTCCCGTCTTAAATACGTTTTTCGTATAACACAAGCCGGGATACAGTATGCGCGGATTTTGAATTGTTGAGCAAGCAATGATATTTGGTTTTCCAAATCGTCGCACAGTGCAATATAGAAAACTGAATACTAATCTGAAATAGTCAAAAAGACCTAGTATCTCAATACTAAATATCGTGAAGTGACTACTTTTGCTGAAGAAAGATTAGTTAATCTAGGATTTCTCCATTTAATCATCAACATCGAAAGCAGGTTTGATTTATACTAGTTAAAGTAGAAGTAAATTAATAATTTACTTTTGCTTAAAACATATTATATTAATTTTGTTCTAATTTAAAGCGCACATTCCAATATTTTCTCACAATATAGATGATAAATTATTAGCATTTCAATTTGTTTGTAATAATATGTCTCTCTGCTGTCATCTGTATGTATGTGCTGATAAAATATTGCGTTAACTTTCTTGTCCACCAAAAGACGTGTTTCATACGTAATTCAGCACTGGGCGTTTAGAATACGTCCTACAGACGAAATAAATGTATTTCCGTATTGACGACTTCAGACCCCTATAGGGACGACTTTCGGACCACCGTGCGTACGTTAAGGAAACGTGCAGTGGAGCGACATTCGTACGTGTTTAGACCACCTTATTTTAGGCTTTTCGACGAGATTCGTACTAAAACATCCTACGTAGCTCACTATCTAGAAACGTCTTACAGTACTTATTTGGTTGTGTGGGTAGAATCCCAATATTATTGAAATCCCAAATAGTATTAAAACTGGTCGAATAACGTTTTAAGGCTTGTAGCAGACATAAATCTAAAAAGCAGTATTTTTCTTGGGAGGCCTTAGTCTCTTAGAAGCTAATTTCATAGCATTTTGTAAAATTTGTATGGTATTGATGTAGCCTTTTTGCAATTTGCATTGTTGGAAATATTCAACTACACAGTCAATTTTGTACATTTTTCAACTAATTTGGATCGGAACATCTCTTAACGACTTTAACTACATTGACTGTCTCATGGCATTAAAATTATATTATTCCATTGAATCACAGAAAATAAGACAGGTTCCCCAGAAGGGTCCTGGTGCCTAAAGTCCACTTTACCCCTCAGTTACCTTTTACTTGAAATTATATTTGTCGCCTTGTTTCCACATGCTCATTCTCTTTGGTCACCTATTGGGACCCTGAAGTCTGAGCCTTTGGAAGCGTGTATTGAAATAATTTGCATAAGCTTTTAAATATTTTTCAAAAGTTTATATATGTATAATTAAATAATTGTTAGGATTATTACTGGTCTATGTTGTTTTCCAAAGAAGTTCTGATATCCAAACTTTGACCGTAGACTGTTTTCAAAGCCACATCATGAAGAAATTCCCTTACATCCAAATAGTATGGTTTATCGCGGAAATAAAGTTTCACAATTTCATACACAAGATTTTCCAAGAGCAATGTGTCATTGAAAGCCGCAACACCATTGTTGCCCACCCTGTACCAACAGGGTTTTCCACGACGGATTTCTGAATCGTCCATAATGTCATCAGCTATTAACATGCTTGCTTGTACCTATGCACGATACAATTTACGAAGAATTTTAAGTTTTTAAATACAATCGCCAAAATTTTGCAATATATTAAGTCTTTTTAATATTGACATTTTACGAAAGGTGACATACAATTTCTACCACCCATCCCATGATGTAAGCTAGCTTTAGCTCTTCTTGGTCGTAATCTGGATTGAGCTGCTGATATGCGGATATTACTGTCAAACCTCTGAAATGTAAAAATAAAATAAAAGAAAAATTTTGCGGTACCGAATTTAGAATTCAAGCTTTGACGCAGAAAAGAATAAAAAATCGTAAATTGCATTCAAAATGTGAAAAAAAAGTTTTATAGATTCTATTGAGTTGGAGTTTTCGTCTTAAAACGTCACATGATTATACAGTATTACCTTGTCAGTTTTCCATGTGGTACATTGTACTCTAACACGTATTCCAGCCATTTGTTTGTTTCGGGCATATCACCCATTTTAGTTTTATTGACAAGGTCTACTTTTAAATCTTGAAATGTTTTTAAAAATTCTGCTTGCACAACTTCTTTGTTCATTTTATTATTATAACAGTATACTCACAATGATTTCTTTTGTTAAGAATATTTTTGATTAGACACGTATTGTGCTGTAATACGGTTTGCTAGAAACAAATGTACAGTGCGTTTATATAACTATGAATTTTTTCTCACGAAGTTGTACCGCGGATAATAGTAGAAATAGGTTTTTCTGCGTAATCTTTTTGTGCACGTGTACGTAACTTTACAAGTATATAATAATAAAGTTTCCTTTACGTACCTAAATGCTTAGTTCTCGATAAGTAATTGATATATCTGGATAGAAAATAAAAAATGGTTTAATAGTTGCCTTATTTCAGAAGATAGAATACTCATTTAATAAAATTACTTGAGCATTAATCATATTTCCTCTTAACAATAATCACTCAGTGAAATTAATTTTATTTATAATGCCATACCTTACCTATGATGTTACTGACCTTCCAATGTACGTACTTAAGTTCGAACTCAAAACCTCAATCCGTTCTCGAGCTATTATTTAGACAGACAGGCGGACGAACAAACCGCCACAGCATTTTTATAAAGTATCTGACAATACTTAATAAAGTGAGGAATGCAATTTCATATTGTAATATATTCAGGTAAATAAATTTGAGAAAAGCAATTTAAGACAACAGTTTTTACATTAAATGATAGCCTTGAGGCACAGATGAAGACATCTAGTTAATAATTGATAATCAGTGGCCTGAAAAAGTAAGTTGGAAGCTTTAAGTTTGCATATGTCACTTTAGAAAGTTGATCAAAATTTTCAGAACTCTCACATGAGCAAAACAATAACATACACTTATAAACGAAGTCAAATAAAGTTCAAGCAAAGGAAAAAATTGTGAAGAATACCTATATGATTACTCTTAAATACACAAAGTACTGAAATAATTCCATAGCCAAGAACACTGAGTGGGTCTATTTTCAGGTATTGAGCATTTTGGCTAGATTTTTCAGGGTTGCAATTTTCTCTGGTTTCCGCTAACACATTCATTATCATTGCTGGATTTTGAATTTTAGGCTGCAAAAATACTGTGCTGATTTCTACTGTTTTGTTTAATTGCATCATTACTTTACGCTTCATTACAAATAGTTTTTCTTATTCTTCTCACACGAAGTACCTGGAGCTTGAATTATTATGATCAGGGTATTTTCCTATTTAAATGAGCTGTCTCGGCAAATGATTTTAAAATAATTACGTGAGATATAAATCATTAATTCACACTCCTATTAGTAGAGATTCCTTAAACGTTACAAATACTGTACAGCGGATTACTAAATTCAATGGTCGGGATTTTCCGTAAATATTATCTTTAAGTCATTACACCCGCACCCGATTAAATCGGTGTGAATAATATTCACAATTACTGTCTAATTATCAAGACTTCTCAATGTGTCAGTACAATACAACAGATGGGAATATTGAAATTCCCCTATTCATATCTCCCATCGTCCCTGTTAATCTTAAAGTACCTAAAGTATACTACGGACTATTGATCGTAATTCTACTTACGTGCACTATTTCCGTCTTGTGTAGTAGACTGATGATATGCATATAGTGATGAAATATGCGGTGACTTACAAAAATGACGCTGGGAAAATGAGTCCTGGAAAATTTATGTCCATTGATCAGATTTCAAACGGTCCTTATTTTTACACTGGAAACAAATGGCAAAATTAAATTATGCACCTTTAATTTTTTTAAACTTGTGAATACCCTATTTAAAGCCTTCTAATTCCAAAAATTTGCTTAGCATCCATTATGGTTTCAATAACTCTTTTGGTAATGAATAAAGAACTAAACTCCCACAACTTTCTTGCCTTCTGTATTTATTACAGTGATAATCCGATAATCGTGAAAAGTATAGAACATGTAAAGGCACATCGCATCGTTTCCCACAGTGAGTTCATCCACTCTACAAGTTCATCTTTATGACAAGCTCATAAGTAGTAAGCGTTGCTTGCTTCACTACCACTTTTATGCGGTTTTGTTTTATGTAGCATCTTCACAGCATTCATCGATGCTCAACATATATGAAACGAAAATATTCTCCATTGCAAATAATCACTATGGTTTTTGCAATGAAACGGAAAATTCACACTAACAATTCTATCGCGATAGTGAGATATGAGTTTTTTAAATAGTAACATAAACATAAATCACTCCTGGGCAATTTTCTTACAAATTGCACACTTATAAACCTATTTTGACAACTCAGAATGCATTCATTAGCTTTCCACTATTTTCAAACCAAGCATTTAATTGTTTTATAAGACTTTTAAACATTTCAAGAAATTCCTTACAATAATCTGCTGTATATAGATTCACCGGGATTTTCCGGAGTAAATGTTTCTAATTATTTACTGGCATACGTAAAAAAGACACCTTTATTAGATGCAAGGATTTATTCAAGATTGTAGTTAAGTACAAACCATGGGAAAATTGAAATTGCTCTTCTCAAATCGAGATAAATTCACAGTCCAGTCCTTTAATAATTATTTAGCATGCTTCAGCAGATTATAATCTATTACGTCCAAAGCTTTTGTAATTTTGTATCCCACAATCATTTGTACTGAAAATAACAAATCACAAGCATATTCGCTTCAGCCGGGAGTCAAACACTTCAACACTAACTGAATATTGAGAACTCATTATTCTATATTAGTAGGTTAGCCAAATCTGCTAAATTTAGCTTGAACTTTATATAGAAGCTGTGTGTTTCAGATGTGTGACTATTGCGCATTCGTTTGAATTTATTTTTGATCTTGTAGAACTTTATGTAAGTCTAAAGTCACTTAAATAAATAAATACTTTCATATTTCAAAAATTGAGGTGCAATATTTTAAACTTTTTGACATTGTTGAGTTGCACAATATATTCTTAATGTTGTTGTTCTTAATGTCTGCGATTAAATATACGGTGCGATTAAATATACAGCAATATAAGGTGACAAAAAATTCATAAGGTATTATACATGTCTTTTATACGTTATAGACGAAGCCATGACTCTAAGCGAATTAAAACTGGTGAACATCACTCTTGAAGTAGAGGAGACGGCTCACCTAACAGAAAACAATCGAAATATCAGAGGAGGCTTCCATTTCCCAGTTCTGTCTACTTTCGTCAACAACGACCTTAAGCTACCTCCAAAAAACAATAAAGTAAAAATCCGTTTATTAAAAGACTTAGTGGAAGTCGGACTTGCTTCAATTGCAGAAAGACATAACGTTGCCCAAAATCTTTCCATTCTTAACACAGCAGTTTCGTTCGTGTCTTCATCTGTAATAAAAGACAATTTTACTTCTTGCCACATCAGTTCTCTATATTCAGCACTGGTGTTCATCTTAGAAAAGAATTCTTGGATATGCCACCAAGATTCAGAAAGCAATACTTTAAATGAAAAAGGTATAGCTATGTTTACAAATATGTTAATAGGAATATTGGATAAAAAACCGATGGAGAATTTTGAGGTTGAACTGAAAGAAAATATACTATGTTCAAAAACATTAGCGATTTTCAATTGCGTATTGAAACTGGCTCAGAAGCTGCAAAATTTACTGAACTCAAATGTTTCTATGTACTTGGATGAAAAGACGAGGAAATATTACATTGATTCAGTAAGAACGCTTTTGATTTCGCACACTTGGTTTTATAATCTTCCTTTGAAGGAAGAAAATTTAGTTATGTCAGATCCGGTTATTTTTTCATTGCGTAAAAGCTGCACAGGAACTAGATCAAGTTTTGAACTAATGGCTCTATTAGAAAATATTCACTTAGAAGATAGCATTAGATGTGATCCCATGTTATCTTTTGTTTTGGATCGTGTGGAGGCAATTTGTTTTCTTATAACTGATATATTTAGTTTTTCAAATGAAGTTTTAAATAACAAATTTGGTAATATAATTTCGTATAAATATAGTCAAGGACTTACTGTTAAACAAGCTTTTGCTTTGGCTCTGGAAGCGGCTAAGCAAGAGTATAATAACTATTCTTTAATCAGTCAGAGGTTAAGGAAACTGCATTCTGAAAACATCGCTTTGCAGAAATTTCTAGATATATTAGACTACTACGTCGGAGTAGCTATACCGTTCCATTCCAAACTTGAGAAATTTACCAGCATTAAATGTTGGATTAACGAAATGCTGGTTTTAAAAGGGGCTTCTTAGGCTTGTGGGTGAACAATACTGTAAGAAATAATTACTTTGCCAACGTCACAGAACATTTTCTCTAAGTGTAAATTAAAAACACGATTATTTATCAATGTTTTTTCGAAATGTTAAAATATGAAGCAATAATTAGCAATAAAATATACAAAACCTACTTTTCCCAGTGCTCATTGCATTTTATTACATCACATTGTATTCACTTGTGAATTAAACTGGTAATGGAGTAACTGTAAGAATTCTAATTTGTGATTGTGAGTAATCATTACTGCATTTGCAACTTGTAAAGAATCGTACTATCGAACAACAACATATTCTCAAGGAAATAACTAAAGATATATAACTATAAGAAATAACTAAGATTACGTTTTAATATGTGTGAATGTGTTTTTTGCCAGTTCTTCGTAAGTTTAAGCTTCTCATTATCTTGCAACTAGGAATTTGTATATTGGCCTTGGCCTCAAAAAACCCTAATATAAGTAACAAAATCCATTTACTTCAAGTTTCACTTATTAATTTATTATAGCTTACATTTTATTCTGTATATAGTACAACTATTCAACTTATTAATTTGTCTTCCGCACAAAAAGCTTTTTAAGGAGGGGTGTGGAAATTAAAGAAAGCGAATGTCTTTGATGTTTCAGTAATATGCGTATTGATAAGAGTTAATATATATGTACGTACAGGTTTTTATTTGACAACAAATTTCACGGTTACGCAAACACTGTTAATGCGTAAGAAAATATAAAAATTTACTAATAAGTAATAAATATACGTGGATATGTAGACTTAGCAAAGTTATGTGCTAAAATGATTTAATTACTATTCTACTTTATCTGTGGGCAGTTCCACAGAAAATTCCTTACAACTTGAGCAATCCAGGTAGATGGTATAAATGTTCCCCTTCCATCCTCGGTTTTGTATACTACAGTGTCAACGGAACCAAAGCTCAATGGTCCTAGTTCTTTGTCCTCCAAATACCAAAAAAATGGTTTGGCGAACGATACGGTTGTATAAAATGGCCAAAAGAGAGCCTGTTTTTCTTTTCTCTTGTTTTCTGTAAAACAGTAATAATGTAATAATGTTTTGCTATAGAAAAATTTAATAATGTATCTATTTTAAAGAGTAATACCATCGTTAAGAATATTTGGTTCTGCTTCAGTTGGAGCAGGTGTTTCTGTTTCTTTAGCTGTTTTAACATCCTCTTCAATTGACTCTTGATTAGGGCTTCCATTAATCAGTTTGTCAATGGAGTTTACAGTGAAACCTATAGTTGGGGGTTTTATTGTAAATATTATAATGTATTGTGGACTGAGATTCTGCTATAATTTAATTAACCATTTTAAAATCCTTCAAATCATTCAATGTGGCAAATGGGTACTTTTTTGCTGGGTTGGGTAAATCTTCTGTGTTGTTTTATCATTTTTATAAAACTAATAGTATTATTTTGTATAATTAAGTACTAATAAAGGTTCGCAATTATAAAATTTGAATTGTTCTATTTTCTTTATAAAGTTGCTGGAAGTGTTAAGAAGCCGTTGTAAAGCGAATAACAGTAGTTTGTATAAAAATGTATAATTTTTGGACAAATAACTAAGAGTGTATTTCTTACCAGTAGCCACAGCTATTTCAACATTCTCCTGTGATAGAGTGAAGCTAAATCCCTGAACCACCGGTCCTAAGAAATGAAGATTCTGTTCGATTTCCGCTTTGAGCTGATCAGGATCCTGGGAAATGTCAGGAATGCCGTTGCACATTATTTGATCATCTAACCCTTCCTAGAAACCAAATACAGTATGAAATAAATAATAACTAAAGAAAAACATTTGTAAAAAGGAAGTATATTATTTATAGACTTAAATTTAATGGTTCGTCTTAAGAATTTAAATTTTCGTCTTAAGAATTTACATTTTCGTCTTAAGAATTTACATTTTCGTCTTTTTCGGTTGAATTTTTCGTCATATGAATGTTTCGTCTTTTGATTTTATTTTTCGTCTTGTGATTTAATATTTCGTCTAAGTAGTATTTACAACGGTAGGTATATTTAGCAATGGTTTCATTTATCATTGTCTGCTAACTGGCGTAGTATACTGTTCGGCTTTTGTATTCCACTTCCAAATATCTTTAGGATGTCTTCTTTAGCTTGATCAGATAAAGTTTTCTTAAAATGGAAATGTGAGCCACCGTTATATACCAAGTCGCACTTATCCTTATACACTTCTATCTTCATTCTCGTTGGGCAATCTTTCCCACCCAACGTACAGTACAAATTACAAATAGACGACTGTACACTTTACCGATTTTTTAGAAGAATCTTTAGTCCACAGAGGCTTTGTGTAATTAAGGGCTTCCTCCCTTCATATGCAACTTAACCTCTTTTTGATTTGACTTTTTCTGTCTTTACTATTTTCTGATTCGGATTCTGAAAAATCAGTATCGGAGGAGTACAGTACATAAGCTGATAACCCATAGCTCTGTCTTATTAGTAACACGTAACTGTACTAATATCTAACATTTCTGATTTGGTGCTTGGCTGCTAGGTACTCACATCTTATCTTACGCTGTTGGGTATTATAATATACTAATTTAACAAACTACCATGTTTCTTGTGAATGTGCATGTTCCGTGTGCATAGCTATAAGTACCTTGGTTAACATTGCTGCTAAGCGTCCATACACATCCATTACGTGACAGACGAAATATTAAATCACAAGACGAAAAATAAAATCAAAAGACGAAACATTCATATGACGAAAAAATCAACCGAAAAAGACGAAAATGTAAATTCTTAAGACGAAAATTTAAATTCTTAAGACGAACCATTAAATCCCAGCCTTATTTATATCATATACGCCGACACTAAAGTAAATTTTTAGAAATTCACCCTTTTCAAATATCGGTAGTGTTGATCCATGAGTTCTAATTTAATATTCGGAATTTCCACTTTCAAATACTTTGATTCCCACTTTTGTAGAGACACACTTCCATCCAGAAATTCTTTGCTGTGGTTTTTCAAAAAAGGTGTAAATGGAATGCTGGGCAGTGCAAAAACTAATTGATTTCCATCCTTTGTACATGAAAATTACATAATGTCACTTATTTTAATACGGAATAAATACATATCAACTTTAATATAGCAAAAGAGGCAAGTTTAGTATAACTCGCTTAATAAAAATAGATTTTCAGTAATAATACTATGTAATCTTTTGGAAACTAGCGCAAATTTTGCATTAGGACTGAACGATGAGAATTAAAACAGTAGTACCTCCAGAGGAAGAGCAATGGCTTGATAATTGTCAGTTTTCAAGTATCTAAATCGTCCCACCCTTTCGTAAAACTTGTAATTTTTCTTGGTTTGAAAGATTCTTGGTGGTACTTCAACCCATTTGTCTTTCAAAGAAGTTTTGTAATGAATTGTATTTAGGAGAACACCACTCACAAACCGGGGAAACGCATTGTTAAGAAATCCTCCTATCATAGTTGACAAAATTAAGTTATGTGGTTTTGAATATAAATACCTAACTAAAATATAAATGTTCATTACTTTTGTAGTGTACTGTATTATTTGGGAATACATTTTATTAAATAAATTATTACCTCGAGGTACGAATTCGGTAAGTGAACCATTAGCTTCTTTGCTTAATCTGAGACGCATAGGATCTGCCCAGGGTTGTGAAAAGTCAGCAAATTCGACTTCTGTTACATCCGCATCAATTGCTTTTCCAATTGTACTTAAACGTGGGTCACTGGAAAACAGTGCGTTACTTGAAGTAACGTTTTTCTAGAATTCAGAAAATGTAAAAAGTAAATAAATTGATAATTATTGAAAATGTGAATTTATTACAATAATAATTCAAAAAGAACTCCCTTTACCGTTTTAAAAACATCCTTTAATTCTGTATAATATGACTTTCTTTTATTTGGATCCATATGAGATATTTTCAAAAAGGAATCAATTGAAGGAATCGTTGAAGAAATGTTATACGGCAACTCCCGCACATTAGACAGCAAATGTCCTATTCCGAAGGGAGCTATGAAATAAGTTCCTTTTTGATCAGTTACAAAGTATTTCCATTCATCTTCGTCCCAATTAGAAAACGGATTAAGCCTAGCACCAAATTCTCGAAATGGTTGAAATTCGAATTCACTCCTGTTAACGCCTAGGAAGTCAAAAATTCTTCAAATTTTAGTTTCTACGTTCAATAATGCAATAATTTATCTAGGAACCATGTGTGAAATATTTACTCACTTGTTTCAGACTTAGCCAAGAGGGTTAGGTTAAACAAGATTACAAAACAGCAAACAGTAGTAATAGTCTTATGTTCCATATTACTACTGAAATTAATATAAAAAATTGCTAACGGTAAGTATAAAAGTAGTGCACAATTTAAAAAAAAGGATATTTAATGTAATCTAGAAATACAATTAATATGATTTGTTTCCCTGTTCCACTGTATATTGTTGCAACTTATTACTTCTTAATGTTAGCAAATTTGTGCATCGTGCAGCTTTACAGCTTACTGAATGATGAAGTTTATTGAGGTCTAAAGCAAAGCAAACATCACAGTTTTCCATTTAAGAAACCAGAATATTTCCATTACCAAGTAAAGATGCTGTTAGGAATATTAAATACATTTTACTAGAAATGTAGGATATTCAGGGAGTAGATCGAACATATTATTTCCGTTTATATTATACCAGATATGTAAATATGTACAGGTTAAGAACCAAAACCTGTCCTTTGCTTGCACTTGGTGTGGCTAGAAAATAGTTTTAATTCTGAGAATTACTTGTTTACAGTCCGCAAGACTAATGGAGCACGAAAAACGCAACCTATTTCTATACCTGTACTTACAATATTATTTGACATTGTTTTATGTTGAACTTCGGATAGCTCAATGTAAGACATTGATAGAAAGTTTAGCTAATATTTACAATGCCCTTCAAGATGACACACAATTCTACACTTTTCATGTGTATTGCAATAATATTTGCTATATAGTGTAAAGGGTTATTTGGGTTTTGACGATAGATCTGTACTTAGTAAATAACCTTTAACAAATAGCCAGAATCAATGAAGATTGCTGGTACGAGTTCTTTAGTCTAATTCTTGAAATGAATCGTGCATTAGCTAAAGTAATAAATTAGTTACGTTAAAATAAATATTATGCTTAAGACACAATTGAATTTAAGTATAATTTCGTAACACACAACGACACGACGGGAGAAACAACTTTATGACTTGATTTCTCTATGGTAGGTACGAATGTAATGTTATTGCATGATACCAAAATTATGAATTACTAATTACTGAAATGTAGATGCTTTTGGCCGAATGATTCTAGGGGGCTTACATAAATAGTAAGTAACCCGTGGGTTTAGCAGTACTATGCCTGTCTGGAGTAGACGAAAACTTACTCTAGGAAGTTTAGAAGTAAAGAGTAGAGATTAGGGCAGGGTAATTTTGATATACGTGCAAATAGTGAAGCTATTTGCACAAAAACAATTAAATACGAATACACGGGTGAATACCAGTGTGGAAATGCCCGAAATGAGGTCTTAATAAGGCAATTCTCACTCGACACAGTGTGTAGAGTGTTAAATGCTTGGCTTTTTAAGGCAAAGCAAAAGGGTATTTAATTATACTAAACCTGGGAATCCTGATGAGAGAAGAAGTCCTCGGAGTGGTCTCAACGGTTGTTCCTCAAACGGTAGGGTCCTCAGGTAAGTGTAGTTGGCACTTGTGACCTTTTTTATGACAAAAGGTCACCAAAATCCGTACTTTTAGGCAAAAAGTATAAGCAAAATAAACTAGGGCTAGGTTGGCGTTGGCACAACGTAGCGAATAAAATATTGAACTGGCTGGAGATCCAAAGATACTTCAACAGGCAGTTTAGGTTAAAATAAAATAAAGGACTGAAATGGAGGTTGCTCGACATTTCAGTCTTAAAAAACTAAACTATGACATTATAAACTAAATGAGAAGCAAAAAGCTTAGGTTGTGTTTGGTTGATTGACAAAATAATAATGATAGATTGATTGATTTGTGGAGGAATTGAGAGTTTGGGAATTGGAGGAAGAGGAGTCTTATCTCCCGATGGGCTCCTTGGCCGGGGCGAGGAGCGGTGGCAGTTGCTTCGAGTTGCACTCGATCCTCCAAGTCCTTCTTTGCATAGGAGCGTTATCTTAAGATCTACCTAAGCTAGAGATAACGAATGTTTTATGCTCCTATATCTACTGATTTTTGTACTTTAGAATTTATATGAAAACTAATATCATTGCTTCGCGTACTTTTGTCATTTCGTGTATGTGTTAGGATTTGAATCCTGACAATAGTATTGCAAATAGTATTGCAATAATTATTGTGCAGCTTGTTTGCTGTATTTACCGAAGAATTGAATACTCAAAGGAATCAATGATACAAACTATTCTCCTGCTGACGCTGACCTGCTTTTATCGGTAAACTTGAATAGAAGTTTCCTGCATGACTTTGAAGTCTAATACTGGAACAAAAACCGGTTAATACTTCAGAGAGCTTATGTTAAGATTTAACTTTCGATGCTGAAATATTCAGAAACCTTATTCTTGGATTATGTATTTGCCAGAGGACAGAGCTTGCTTAATGCCACAGACAGAACTTCATCAAAACAGAAAACAGAATTCATCAAAAGGAGAGTGACTTGCACGTTTGTTGCTTTCAAAGCCAATGATGCGTGAAGTCATTTATAGGTATGGAAGTTGGGAAACAGAGCAAATCTGTACAGATGGAAAAGTTTGTGTGTTAGTAGTAGAAGCAGTTGTTCTACTAGTTCATGAGCATCTTTGTGCAAAACGAGAAAAACAGTACAAACGGACGAAATTTGTCAGAAAAGCCTCTCCCCTGTACCTAATATGACATTAATTGGAATTCCATTCGGAACATTGCCTTAGTCAAATTTAAGTCCATCGATAACTTCAAACATCTCTTTTTTCTCTTGTCTGGCTACTTAATTTTGAAAATGATTGCTTTTAATTACAATGCATACACAAGAGACTGAATTTGAATATTCAACTTTTCTAATTAAATGCTAATCGAGGAAATTGAGCATTTTTCTTTTAAGATATTGCATCTCTAACTGTTTGTTAGGGTGCAAAAGTTTGAAAGATTTTCAATTGTATTAGAGCAAATTATAATTCCGCAAATGTATTTCGCGCACTATAAAACACCCACTTTGAACAAGTAGGAAAATCAGTGATTGTTATTTGTAAATTTAAGGTATTTCTATTATATCCAAAACATTGCTACTACCGTCAACGACGTTGCTGTTTGATAGCTGTCATTGGAATTTGTTAATTCTCTAAAGAAACTAGATAGTTTAAAACTTTTACTGCTACTGCTTTACATTTTTTATAGGAATATAATTTCATAAGCTTAAACAATACCTGTTTTAACGGGGGAAGTTTATTTGACATTCACGAAGGGAGTTACATATAGTATGCGGAAAATCGTCAATACCCTGGGAAAACTTTATAAAATTCATAAAGTACAAAAGAATAAAAAGACGAATATTTCACGCAGCTAAGCAGGTATTCAGTGAATATCTTATTCAAATTTTTCGCATCTTCGCTTCTGAAAACACATTGAACTCAATACCTATTTCAAATGACTAAGAAAAGACCACATCTAATAACATTGAGAATTAAAATGTATCTTCATATTCTTCGTTTTTATTTGGCTTATTCCATGCAATGCAGTAGCAAATCTCTCATCTCTGATGTTAATTCATCACATGTGCTATCGGCGTGATAACAAACAATACGTACACTTGAAAAGTATCCAGTTATAGATTTTAAAAGAATCGGAATTCTTCATTTAATTTTTCTGTAGATGGCATTAAATTTAGAAATGTTTGGCTTGGTAAGATTTCAGGTAATAGTTGAAAGTTGCACAGAACAAAATCGTGTATTTTTTCTTCAAAACCGAAACACACCTCAATAGCACTTCCTTTACTACTTCAGCTTTCTGAGGTCGTAAAATTTTTATAAACATTTAAATTATTGTATTGGTTGGGTAATAATGGGTGTACTAAGGTACATCCGTTTGATATAAAATGGCACTTAAATCAAGTCTCAAATGTTAATTTCAGTCTTGGTTGTTTAGCAATGCTTTTTATTTTTAAGATTCTGCAGGAGATAACTTCATTCTAAATATGGTTATTCGGTTTTAACAGTTATTGCGTCCTATTTAAATGATAATTTTTTTAAATTTAAGTAGAACCATGTTGGCGCAATAACTGTATGGATTTTATAATGCATTTATTTAAGTTTTATATTGATTGCAGGTATTATAATTTAAGGCTACTTCCTTATAAACATGAATAACTTTAATTTTAATTCGCATTTGCCATTTCTGTCAGCATTGTCTGTAATCGCTGCAAAAACTACGTACACTCTTCGTCTGCATACTGAATAGTTTGTCTGGGTCAGTACTAGTACTGCTTTGGGAAAAAAGTTCAACTTATATGGGTAACAATGTTCAGGTGTTTTATTTCCGCTTAGGCATTACGAGAGAATTATAAACACGAGAAATTACTATTAAGCCTGTTAACATGACAATAAAAATTCCTTAGTTTTTTGGACCAAAGAATTGTTATGCTACAACATGCACCGCTAATCAAACCAGCTTACTACTCCACTTGTAAAAAACTAGACAAGTCTTCTGACAGAGTAATTACAATTCAAGAGCATTAATTAATACCATCCAAGTTGAGCAGTAATGTGGTTAAACCACATTATTAATTGTGTAAATCGCTTAACAAGATAATGAATTAAGTGGCAAGCATTGTAAGCCATAAGAAATGCAAGAACTCTAACTCGTGAGAAGGTAGAACGAAAGTAAAGTAAGAAACATTACACAATCAGGGGAAAACACTGTAGACTTTAATATTCTGTTCATATTCGACGAAAGCACATGAAAATAAAAGCCGATATTATTGATAAATTTATTTTTATATAATTATATTCAATTTTATAATTAAGAAACTTAAAGAAGTAGAGTGTCACCTTTTTTAAATGAATTTTCAATTTTGAACTTTGCTAATTTTGTAATATTTAACGAAATACAGAAGGTTTTAATCATGGAGGTGGAAAGCAACATCACTTTAAAAGCCTACATTCTCCGTATTTTATGCTTACTTGTTTACTCATAGACTTGATATAAGATTATGCGTCATTACAACGGACTCGATGTAGCAAAAAATTGGAACAAATTGCAAACGAGTCGGAGGAAGTCAATTACTTATTTCTTCCTTCTGTAGATTTTCTCCGTCAAATTTAAGAATATTTGGTGTAGTTGAATTTCTGGTAACGCTTCAATTTTGCACAAAATATGACTTCGCATCTGTTTTTCAAAATCCAGATATGCTTCAACCACCTTTAACTTTTCATACATTTTCTTAACTTCTTCAACTTCCCTAGCTTCGTACAATTTCTGTATCACAAAAATTGCAATATTATTAGAATCATTATCTACGTACAATAGCCATGTAAAAGAATACATTCAATTTCATCCTCATGACATTTTAACAAATATTTTGGTTCAATTGAACTTTTAAATGTATCAAAGCTTTAACATATTGTAAACGTGTTTGTCATACATATACAGACAAAACCATGTGCTCCAGTTTCAATAATATACATAATTATAAAAATTCATTCCAATTAGTACTATAACAATATGAATGTTGAATACATTTTCATTCCCAAAAATGGACTTACTTTCAATACGCTTTTTTCATGAACATCAGCATTTTCCATAGCCTTTACGAAAAGCCACGTGCATTTTCCGTCCTGAATATCAGTTCCTATTTTGCCAGTTACTTCAAAATTTCCGAAGCAATCCAGGTAATCATCTTGAACTTGAAACAAGTATCCGATTTCGAAACAAAGCTTCTCCACATCACTTAGCAGTTTAGTGTCAGTTTTCCCCGCCTAAATGTAAGTCATTGAATATATTGTACGAGGTAGCAATTTTAAGACATAAATTTAAACAATGTGTATCTTAGATTTCTCTATAGCCAAACTGGAATTCTTAATAACTACTTATAAAGCATTTATTTACCATTATCATTGCCAGCTTTATCGGGGTAAAAAATGAGTAATAGCTCGTCTTGTACTTCACGATTTTTTTGTAGAGATTCAAGGTAAACCTGAAATAGAGTTTATACATCACTTGTAAATTTGAACACTTGAATGAATGTTTTTGTATTGTCATACTTTCGAAATAATTTCTCCTTCCTGGCAGTTATTTCGAAGCGGCGAACTATTTTGATAAATACGGAATACAAATGTGATTATAATTACTAATTTTAATAATATAATTACTTGTCACAATCAGCATCCACGGAAGTCTTTATATCCAAACTTTGACCATACGCAGTTTTCAGAACAGTTTCATGGAAGATTTCAACTAAATCCATATAGTACGGCTCATTTCGAAAATAAGATTTCAGAACTTGGTAGATAAAGTTTTCCAAAAGTATTGTGTCATTGAATGCCGCCACGCCCATATTATCCACTTTGTACCAACAAGGGCTACCTCTCCGTGTTTTGGAACCGTCCATGATGTCATCCCCAATCAAAAATCCAGCTTGCAGCTGTGAAATTCACAATCATCAAGTTTTGTTAGTAAATAAAGTTTACATAGTTAACTAGTTAACCAATCAATTGGAGTTTTCTTTTTCTGGAAATGAAAGGGACTAAAAATATAACTCAATAACTTACAATTTCCATGCACCATCCTAAAATATATGACAATTTTTTATTTTCCTGGTCCATAGACTTGGTCAAGAGCCTATAGGTGTGTATAAGTGCTAGTCCCCTAAAACGAAAACAATCATGTTTATTTGTTGTCATGAAATAAATTTTAAAGATTTAAATTTACCGAAATACCATATAATATGACTGATTAAAAACTTTATTACCGATTAAGCTTTCCGTTTGGCACGTTGTACTCCAATACCTTAACGAGCCATTCGTTAATCTCATCCATTTCACTAATTTTTGATTCCTTAATAACATTAGTTATCAAAACAGAGAATGTTTCCAAAAATTCTGCATCCATGATATCAAAATTTATTTTTCTTTTTTCTGAAATACTAATAATACTTTAGAAATATGTCAATCAAACTTGACTGTCGTTTTCTAACAGGGATGTATTTTATACTGATAAGTCCAAAATCACAAACTGCAGTTTCCCTCAGTGAACCTTTACAATCAGAAGGAGACGAACTAACATTGCAAAAGAATTTCATTCACAAAGAAATCCATTCACAAATAATCTCTGAGTGTTTTGGTTAACATGATTGCACACATGCAATAAATTATGTCAAAATAATTTCCTTAACAGAAAAATATAAAGACAGGTTTCCTCTAAAGTTACCCAGTTTCCTATTAATATATCCTCGCCTATTCTACTTCTGTTTTGTGTTCTGTGCGGAATAATTGACTGGCTGGAAAAACCACATTAAAACGTTACGATCTACATTAAACGTTTTCTCTGAACTGCATGCTTGAACTTCATGAACTTTACTGTCACGACTTCTGATCTTTTAGTAATGATCCTTAAACTAGGATGAGCACTATAAGTTTAATGACATAGAGGGAAATATTTTCTATTGGCAGCAATTTCCTTATTAACTAAAATTCTATTATAGTAAACCATGTTGTAATTCATATTGGCTTAATTTTAACTGTCCCACAATTAAAGGAAACTCTTCAATTTAAAAATGTTTCCGCAAGGAAACATAGACCTTCGTTTTCCAAAAAGTGCTTTCGAATTTAAATTTGGGTGCTTCGATTATAAGAAATTCTCTTCAATGCTTTCTGGAAAACAGGAATTTTTTATGTTCTACATGTTCGTTTTACATTTAATTATTAATGAATTGTATTTACTTTCGTTTTATTAGTATTTTTATTTTGCAGAAAGTAATAAAAATAGCAATAATAAATTGTATTTTTCATTTACATTTTGGTAATACTGTTATCGTATACTATTCTGAAAGTTTCTGATTCTTATCTCTGTCGCATTTTATTTGTACGTCATTAAAGTTCGAATGATGGGTAATATTATTAGTATTTAAATTCTCTATTGCAATGGGAAAGCAGAGAATATCTTTTAAATTTGGAAAAATAAGAAATGATTTCCAATATATATGCACATATAAAATTCTTTTAGGTTTTACAAATGTAAAATATTTCCTACTGTTTCATCAAAGTTTAACATTTTGAAATCTTGATACATCTTTTCCAATGACAAACACCTAAAATCTTCTCAATTAACTGAAAAGTTTGCATAAGCGTGTATTAATGACAGGTACATGTCAACAGAATTCATATCACATTTTATTTGCAAAACATTAGTTCACATGGTAGTCATTAGTTATGAAATAAAAGAATAGGTACTTGCATTTGTAGAATATTTGTCAGATTATAACTATTTACAGGCTCAATATTTGTTGTAGTGTCTTTCGACGTCAATAAGTAAACAGAATTTGTTAATGAGAAGCAGGAAATTGTACCTTGTACCATTGCAAATTACATCATGCGAATAAAAGTTCTGGGTGAAAAGATCTGATCTCTTGAAAGATAGTGCATCATACAACAACGTGCAGTACAAAGGCACAGACGTGGTTAACGTAAGTTATTCCTAAGAAAGGAAAATTTATGTTTACAAGTTTACATTCGATTCATTATACAATTGCAATGTTAGGCCATTGTTGTTTTTCGATTAGGGATAGAATGGATGCTTACATACTTACATCTTTATAACTTATTTCTAAGTATAAAAAATGCTTAGTGGTAATACTAAAATGACAATCATTTTAGAAAAAGATAAATTGCTACATATTTATTAGTAATTAAAGGCTAAAATACCATTAATTACCTTAGTAAACGATAATTAATTTTAATATTCAAGGACGCGCTAATTACTTTTGGATATTAGTATACATTCAGTAAATAATGAAATAATAGACTCCAATCTGGGAGTTATTTGAGCCCCTGCAGGTGCTCAAATAACCCTCGGAGTTATTTGAGCACCCCCTTGAAAAACTCAGCACGTGCTCAAATAACTCCCGGAGTTATTTGAGCACCCAAATGAAATAACATTGGGAATGAAATATAATAAGTTGGGAAATATGAAAAAAATTCAAAAAGTGGGATTTATCACCAAAGTCTGGGAAGATGGGGAAATATTGAACAATAGAAATATAAAATATGCCACTGAACCAATTTAAGGATCTCATTTCCATTTTCAGGGATCCTCTTTTAAGGATCCCCTTTAAAGGCTCCACTTTTAAGGATCCCCTTTCAAGGCTCCACTTTCAAGGATCCCCTTTAAAGGTTCCACTTTTAAGTATCCACTTTTAAGGATCCAATTTTATTGGTCTACTTTTAATGATACATTTCTATGGTGTTCTTTTTAGGGTTCCACTGTTAAGGATACATTCCTAAGGTGTTCTTTTTAAGGTTCCACTTTTAAGGATACATTCCTAAGGTGTTCTTTTTAAGGTTCCACTTTTAAGGATACATTCCTAAGGTGTTCATTTTAAGGGCCCATTATTAAAGTACTATTTTCAGAGTTTAAATTTTAAGTTTTACAGATTGCTTTTTTTGATGATTGATTTGATCACAGATTGATAACATTGTGGTAAGGATTTGCGGTAGCCCTATGTTTGCACTAACTTTGCGACAAATTTTTGCAACAACTTGGGAATTAGAATAGTGTTTTAAGCAGCGCTACAATTTAATAGTATATTTATTCACCATTCCTTTGACAACCATAGCAAGGTTGCGATTGCAGTCATATTGAGAATTTGGACAATAGCAACTGCTGTAGCAACGCCACATTTGCTAAGCGATCTTAGGGGCCATCCATAAACGATTTCGTCAAAAAATTGCGTTTTTGGAGCCCCCTCTCCCCATAGTCGCTTTTTGTCGTATTTCGTCAAACTATATTTTTATTAAAATTAAAGGAAAAATTTCTATTAATCTGTATCCTTTGTCGTAGTTCCAGAGAGGACGCTAGTCTTCTGGAGTACGGCATTCCAGTCCTTGTGAGGACGGAAAATTATCATTTTTTATGTTTACCATGCGTGCTTCATACTGAATGGAATAATCTTTTATTAATCCTCACAGTATTTATAGAAATTATTAAGCATTTTAAAGAATACGTAATTTATGTATATTGTATTCGTGTAACAATTAGTCAAAAACATAAGAGATTTTAAGTAGCAATCGCAGATTGAAGAAGCTGTACTAATATTACATTTCAGATACCGATTGATCATTATTTTGATTCATCGTTATTGTGATTGATCATTGACAGATCGGTCAATTAGAGTGATGGGTATATTCCATGTTTTCTCCTTTCCGTAATTTGAGAACTGCTTTCATCTCCATAGACCGATCTGTCGATGGAATTTGCCATGTGTTGTTTTACAAAGATATCAAAATGGCAATCTCCAAATACAATGTTCCGTTGGTATAATTGAAGGTTTTTTGGAGAGCTCATTAGGAACAAGATCATCAATCTTAGACTACCAACTACGTAGGTAAGTTAAATACATACCAGCCATCCGCACAGTAACTTCATACATTAAGGCTTCTATTTGCAAATATTGGAGTTTTGAATTGCCCATCAAAGTGCAATAATTGATTGCATGGAATGCTTAAATGTTCTTTTCCATTTAGTGTTTTCATTGCTCAGAAGAAAAATATTGAGATGAGTATGCTGTAATGTGAGACGACGTCAGATCTACTCAAACCCCCTCTCCCCCTCGTCGTCTTTTGTCGTATTTTGCTGACCCCTCTCCCCAAACTGACGACATCGTTTATGGATGGCCCCTTACTCAACCACAGTCGACAGAATTTGCTTCCTGGGTGGTTGTGTTGTTCCATGTGTGCTTGTAAAAATGGGCAAACCACACTCAACAGTCTCTAGAAAACCTAGTACCCAGGGAATACATAGGTGCCCTCGAATCTCAAATGGTCTAATTGAATTCATGGCAAAGCAAAACTAAATAAAATTAGTCATGGAAATATTAAACTTAGCGCTTTGGTGAATAAAAGCTACAAGTAGAAGCACCTAAAAGGTAAGCTTGGAGCTTCCCACAAGTAGAATGACAAAAAGGTAAGCTTGGCGCTTCCCACAAGTAGAATGACAAAATGGTTAGCTTGGCGCTTCCCACAAGTAGAATGACAAAATAGTTAGCTTGGCGCTTCCCACAAGTAGAATGACAAAATGGTTAGTTTGGCGCTCCCACAAGTAGAATGACAAAAAGGTTCGCTTGGCGCTTCCCACAAGTAGAATGACAAAAAGGTTCGCTTGGCGCTTCCCACAAGTAGAATGACAAAAAGGTTAGCTTGGCGCTTCCCACAAGTATTCTGTAGAATGACAAAAAGGTTAGCTTGGCGCTTCCCACAAGTATTCTGTAGAATGACAAAAAGGTTAGCATGGCGCTTCCCACAAGTATTCTGTAGAATGACAAAAAGGTTAGCTTGGCGCTTCCCACAAGTATTCTGTAGAATGACAAAAAGGTTAGCTTGGCGCTTTCCACAAGTATTCTGTAGAATGACAAAAAGGTTAGCATACCGCACCCGCTAACAAACTAATAGAAGCGTGTGGGTTTTTTGTACCCGAAACCCCATTTTACTATCTTATTCAATGTAAAGTTCACTTCTAGCGGTGGTGTCTCAGAAAGGGGTGGGCCGACTACTCCAATTTTAAACAGGGTTCCTAACCATCCGAGATAAGTCCAAATCCGAGGTTTTATCCAAATCGGTCAATGCGTCCGAGAGTTACAGTAGTAAGAGTAGTAACATACGGTCAGACAACACACGGTTCCATAAGTGAGCCTCTGGCTCTCTAACAAATGGAACCTTCAAATTAAATCCTTAAATTGGTGTAGTGGCATATTTTATATTTCTATTTTGCAATATTTTCCCCATCTTCCCAGACTTTGCTGATAAATCCCACTTTTTGAACTTTTTCCCAAATTTGCCAACTTATTATATTTCATCCCCAATGTTATTTCATTTGGGTGCTCAAATAACTCCGGGAGTTATTTGAGCACGTGCTGAGTTTTTCAAGGGGGTGCTCAAATAACTCCGAGGGTTATTTGAGCACCTGCAGGTGCTCAAATAACTCCCAGATTAGACTCCATGATATTTTCTGTGAAATTACTACCTTAAAATAATGAAATATCATCTATGTTAACAGCAAAAGTATTGTGTATGCCAAAAGGTAAGTTAATAAACTACAACATTTAGGTACGGAGATGATTTAGATTAAAGTCTACTAACAAAGGTTGTAAATTTCTTGCGTGCTCAATTAGGAAGATATAAAGTTCACCACATACAATAAAAACTTGCATGCGTCATGTTTTACACAGGTTTACAATGTATAGTTTTTATCGCCATATTCGAGTGTTTCTTATTCTGGCTGTATTAATTATTGGCATTCATCGTGGGTTAAATTGGCAAAATATCTTGATATTCTCACTCTCAAAAATATAAATTAAAGTAAAGTATAGTACAGTATTAAAGTATTAAAGTAAACAATAAATTCTTCGCTCTTTTATAGCTGAAATTAAATGAGAATTTGAATAATCTAAAAATTAATTGAACTACATTGCTATGAATTTGCAAAGTTACAAAATCAGGGTTTTGCAAAACTCCATATTCAACTGTACCAATTTAATTACCTTTTAATTGGGCCACCTATAAATTATTGGCAAAATTTGCTGGATTTCTCTTAGCATATAGTAGAAAATGATGCTAATATTTATCCACATAAATTAGAAGCGTTTATCTTGACATTATGGGATAGCAATTAATCAGAAACATCTTATTCCAATGTCGAAACACTATTTTTATTCACTATGTCTAACCACCAAAGATTATGTTCATTTTTGTTTAATATTGCACAAGTTGTAATGCATTCTTATAAGTAACAACGTTGAAATTAAATAATACTTCAAGTTCAGGATAACCTGCACAACTTAATATTTTTACGTATTTTCTTTAAAATGAGCAAATTGATTGTTTTACTATTTTTGATTTGTGGTGATGTAGTAAAAAGTCAGAATAACACGGATACGGGCCAAAATAGTGCATTCTGTAAAAGTCCCGAAACAGACGTTAATTTTGATTCCCTTTGGGTAAAACTAAGTTGTTTAACTTGTTTATACTTAGTGTAACAAATCACGTTTAAATCAAACATTTACATTTTGTTAATTTAAGTCCATGATTTACATTTTCATTTATTAAAATTTAGTAAGCAGGATTTTATCTTCTTCGTCAGCTATATTTAATATTTTACAGTTGGATACAAATACCCCACCATCTGGGTTTCATTTACTGAAAGGAAACCCTACAGCTCGACTTCATTTTGCACAGCTCCTAAAAGGACGAAATTTGACTAGCAATGAGGATTTTTCCAAAATGTGTGCGACTTCCGTTTTCTCGAATTCAAAAACTCAATTGGGTGGTCATTTTCGAGGGTATGAAAATTTGAGTGCTACAAGAAACTGTACAATTTCGAGTGGGGATATCTCATGCGAATTCAACAGTGTTACAAATCCTGACTTCAGTAAGTTAATGTAACATAAAGGTTCACGAAGCATTTGATTTAAGCTGTATCCAATATCCTAGTTAAGTAGTTATGGTCTTTTAATTCCTAATATCACCTTTGAAACAGTAATAATTGCAGGCTAATTTGAAAAAATAATGTTGATAATATTATTGGATAAATTTAAAATGCTAACTAAACATCATAAATGTTTTAGCAGACTGTTCATCAAATAATAATGCTTGTTTCCTTGTTCATTGCCAACAAAATAATTATTGTAATTGTTCATTACAGGCGAATCAGCAAAAGTCCACATACCATACTTTGGGGAAAAAAGTTACCTGAACTATCATATCGTAGTATACTGCTTTTCTAATGGGGATGTTGGCTGGATTCTTGCAGCCATAAGGAAATCTATATCTGTCGAAGAAAATTCTCTGGCTTTGAAAGAATTGAAGTTACATGGATTCGATATGAATGACGGAGTTCCAATGTATACTACAGATGCTTGTGATGTAAATGAATCTAAAAGTATATGGTTTCCCTCGGGTTTATGGCACAAAGACAGACAGAGCTACTTTGCACCGCCGTCCAGTCAACACGGATCTCACGGATGGCACGGATGGAATCGATGGTGAAATCGCCCTTGTTACTAAACATGTCATATTTTCATATTTTGTACATTTTTATTATCTTACGTATTTAAACGTTTTATCTACAGTATACTGCAATAAACTAATCTGTATTTCATTTGTCATTAGTAGTTCTGTTGTATTCTTTGTTTTGTCAGCGTAATAAATGCTGAGGTTCCAGCTATAAGGCTTTTTATAGCTCTCTAATATATATCTAGTGAGTAACCACCTTGACTCCGCCTTTTCTTATGGTTATTTAACGGAATTGAGGTAACTATATAGAAATATATAAATACCAACAATAAACATCCTAGGCAAATTATGTTCTCCGGCAGGATGAAATTCCCAAAATAATAGGCTAGAATTTCAGGCTAGGGCAAAAAAGTTTTTTACCATTCATAATTATGTCAACTATATATAGTATATCAAAATTTATTTCATATAACAGATAATAATTATTATTAGTACATTAAAAAACCAAGATTATTTGCACATACATTATGATTACTTATGAAATAATTACTTCAATTTGATTAGCAAATAAAATGAACCAATATTCTTGAACAATGAAAAGTACTTTTTTGAATCAATTATGCAATCGTATGAGAAATTGCATTATACTGCCGGACAGCAGTAAAAACAGTCCAGTGATCTCTAGTGAACTCTTAGCACCTGTAAATATATAAGGAAGAAAATTTATTGAACACTAACTGTACATTTACAGACTATAAAACAAGACCCTATACTTTTAATTTTAAAAGTTCTTGCAAAACGCATAAATGTAAATATTATGTTATTTCTAAATATATATACTTACGTTTTGCGGAATTGGTTTTGCTTTTGATGCCTTCAACGCAATTTCCCATTGATTGACAGCTATATCCAGGTCTGCAACAATAATATGGGCCGCAGCAGGTGTCATCGGGATCTGGACAGCAGGTTTCACTAACACTGTCATGACTGCAACAGGGAAGTGACCTACACATTACTGAGGTACAAGTTGCTCCTACATTGCTTTTTCCTATGGCAGAAGAATTTGCTCGTAATTGATGCCTTCTACCAAGGAATACATCCGACGATGGGTTTTTTGATTGAAAGGAGCCAGAATTGTCTTCAGAGTGGGCATCAAGTGAGTTAGCAAAAATTAAGAGCAAAATAATACACAGTGATTTGGTCGACATATTTACTAGTATTTAAAATAATGTCTACAACAGGAAAAACTTATATTAATTACAATGCGATAATTATTCGCTTGACTTTGCAAACTATCGAGATGATGAAAACTTTTACTTCAGTAACGTCTCTTACTTTATATATTGGCAAACCTACTCATCGTATCTTTTAAGCCTTATTAACATAGATTGGAATAAATAAACCAAATAAATTGAGGATGTGCTATTTTGGGTAGATAAGTTATTTATTACGGTTTACT
This sequence comes from Yoshiicerus persimilis, assembly GCA_020352615.2. NCBI lineage: Eukaryota > Metazoa > Arthropoda > Collembola > Entomobryomorpha > Tomoceridae > Yoshiicerus > Yoshiicerus persimilis. Next base: position 78,575,762 of record CM036940.2, read on the forward strand.
CCGGTTTCTTGCAGTATTTTGGTGTACCTTTATAAAAGTGTTCACACTTTATTAGTAAGTATTTACCTATTCGTTTATTTATTTCAAAGCTACAAAGATTAGTCGCATGGTAAAGATTAGGTAATACTACCAGCATCATTATTAAGTGGTTTTAACCGTTACATAATATTATTTATCTTTCCACATGCTAGGGATGACCGATAATAATAAAATCGTTAATCTCATTAAAGTGATGCCGATGAAAAAATGGACGCCTTTTCCTTGATGACAATTTTAAAATTTTCATACCGGCGTTTAGTATCTTCCATTTTTGTACTTACTAATACATATACCTTGTATATTTTATGCATTGCTAAAATATGTGTATTAGAATAAATTAACCAAATAAGTTGAGGTTTTTGTTATTTAGGTTAGAGAAGTTAACGATAGATAACTCGGAAAATTTTGCACTCTGCCTTACTTAGAACTTTTGGCATGATTAAATATTTAAGCAGTGGGTTTGCAACTCTTTACAACTTATTACTCTCTACAGATTGACTGCAGAGTAAATATTTAATAATACTTATGTCATTGTTAGTGTGGAGTTTCCTGTGGTTTTTGGATTTGTAAGCGTTGCAATATGTTTACACTTCGGGCAATGACTGATATAAGGTTGACCTCTTTAATTTGAATCCGTAGTTTTGGTCTTCTCGTATTATTCAGTTTTGCCCTGATACTTAATTATTTCACTATATTGCGTATATCTATGTAAATTTATGACCGTATTGTCAAGCTTTGGATTTTCGTTCCATATTGCAAGGATATTTTATTATTATTTTAGTTTTATATTTATTTTTATGGATAGTTTGTATTTCCGTATTGAGTATTGTGGAGTAATGGATTAATGAAAATACAACACCAAAGGAAAAATTTAAATAAATACAAATTTATAATGTTTATTTTGTTTTGAACTATATCGTCTTTTGTAGAGGTTCTTGTGATTCTTCAAAACTTTTGTTATCAATTCCACTAGAATTGTCATTTATATTGTCGATACAATTTTCAAAGTTTTTGTCAGCGTTTGGCTTGCTATAAAGGTTTAAAGTAGAATTATTGTACTTCCGAGCAATTATACCAAAGATCACCATGTCAATCAGCATAATTCCGGCAAACAGGAAAAATTCTTCGCTCTACAACAACAAAAAAATATATTGAAAACTTAACTTACGGAAATGGATAGTGTCACTGATAGGCATTATTGAGGAAATGTTACCATTTTCTGAAAAATATTGAATTGAGCAACAACAGCTACTAGTAAGTTCCCTACGGCACTCGTAAGAAGCCACATGGCGCTCATAATGGATTTCATGGTAGACGGAGCCTACAAAGTAAATATTATATATTTCATTCGAGTATATTGCATTTGTTAAACCATTCCCCAGTAATAAAAACATGTGTAGAACCTATTCACCATCATATTGTTGCTTACCACAACATATAATCTATTAAAAATTACTTGAGAATATGCAAACTCCATTCCTGTAATCTGAAACATGACTTCGGCTGTCGTCATCATAAAGTATTGAGGTAGTTGCCACATCATGTGAATTTTCACTGCTTCATTATTCTGTAAATGAAAAATGTTTTGGCACGATTAAGACTTCACTTAGGTTTAGTAAGTCTGAATAACTTCTTGTACAAAGAATAAAACTGAGGTTAACTTCTAAAGCATTCTCCACAATTCCCGAAGCTATGAATGCCAGGGCTGCTAAAATTCCCCCGATTAGCATTCTATGCAATGGATTTTTTAGAAGGTTACATTTAGCAAACAAGGGGTAAATGACATGATCAAATAAAGGAATAAATAAAAGAATCAATAGCCGGTTGATAACTTGAAACTGATCTGGTTTTATTGTGTAGATGTTGAATATTTCACCAGACATCCTTTCTGCTTGAAATGTCCATCGAGATCCCTGATTTTTTCCAATGAAACAGAATTGTAATAAATCCTAAGTTTAATTTTTAAAATTCATAAAGTAAAAAGAGGTTTAATATTTCGGTTAGAATTGCCTGTTGATCAAGAAGTGCCCAAAATATTGGAAGTGGTACATATAATAGTAGTACTCTGAGGACGATTTTTACGTCTTCTACCATTTTTTCTCCATGTGTGGTAATTGAATGATCAAGCCAATGTAATTTTTTATTTCCACTTTTGACCCATTGTCCTAAAGAATACTAAAATAGGGAAGAGCGTCAAACGTAGTATGCTTTAACATATATTAATGATAAAAAAGTAATTGGAAATAAAGTTTTGTACTTACCCCAATGCATTTGGAAACTTTCAAAAGAATATTTCCCTCGCGCTTTTTTAAATAAAAGTACTTTTTTCCAAAAAGTATGAAAACTGACAATAAATATTAAATTACAATTATGCATTTTGATGAAATCATTTGTGAAATCCAAAAGATTAAACGATTTTTGTTTACAAATAAAATCTACCCAAAGAAAAGATGAGAAATCCAAAGCCAATTAAGAAAAGCAATGAAAAACAGGAACTTTCACCAAAACAATGAATATCACTTCGCATAATTGGGGTAACGAACACGGAGAGTAAATAAGCAGCATTACTAACCCAATTAAAAATTGAGAAAAACAGTGAGAGTTTTAAAATGAGAGCTGGTGTATTGAATTGGTCTCCCCCTAATGATGATAAACAAGGTTTGATTCCACCGGAGCCAAGAGCAATCAATCCCAGACTCAAATACACGATTATATTCCTAAACGTAAATTGCAACTTTAGGTATAATTGGTGTTCCCGGGTATTTTACAATAAAATCGAATTTATTATTACTTTGATGGCAATTCAAGGATTGGAACTGCTGTTGCTGTTAAAAGACCTCCTCCGGTAATAAAAACAATGGTAAACCAAATAATTGTACTGCAAAAATTAGAAATGAAATTAGCATAATATTTTGTTTTCATAATGCACATTTAAATAATATAAAAAAATTAAAAACCTGTAATTTCCAATAAATGAGTCTGCTATAACTGCACCAACTAGTGGCGTGAAGTAACAACACACGAAAAACATATGGTAAACCACAGTGGAAGTTTGTTCAGTCATATCCAAAGCATTTTTCAAGAATAACGGTAGTAAGGCTAGGTAGAATTTCATTTTTTTAAATCAGTTGCTGAAAATTAAGAAATTTTAAATTTAAAAATTTCATTATAGACTTACTGCGTATTCCATAAAAAGTACACCTTTCAAAAAACAGACTTGTGAATAAGAAAAGAGTCGGCAGTGGAAATCTTGAGCTCTATAAAATAAGAAATTTCAATTTAAAACATTTGTATTGTTGTATAAATTGAATTCCTGTATTCTTTACTTTACGTTAGTACCATGTCTACCGCCATGATCTCCTTAGTGCTTGCGCTAAACTGCTTGTATAGTGAACAATAGAAAGCTTTTTTACTTTCATGAATTCTTCCAGGGATATATTTATTGCTTACGATTATTTAAATCATGACAACTGTATTTATAATTTCCTTACACTTCGTAGATTTTGTTTTAAAGGCTACTAGGTGGTTTACTCTAGTGTGAACATGAATGACCGTCCATTTTTTCTCTTTGATTTGTTATTTGCAAAATTGCAAATGAGTTATTACGTAACTGGATTGATATAGAATTATATTCCAATGTATCCGATAGTTTTCAATGAAATATTGTTTATTCACAATTTGCTTCATAACAAAATAACATAATTTAAGCCGAAATAACCGGTGGTTACTTGGTAAGAAATTACCATTAAGCATCACAGGATTCATTCAGTTAAGAGCAAATGTTCAAGAAGCCGGAGGTTTACTACCTGTATATCAAGGCATCGGAATACTTTTCAATAAGCTTGTTTATAAGACTTCCATATCACGAATATTGCAAATTGAATAAAAGTTACACCTGCTAATAAATTTTTTTTACTAAAGTACAATTTTTGTTAAAGACGCTAATAGTATTCATCTAGGATTAGAACAAATTTATAAAAAGATATTTTTATAGCACGATATTTTTGTTTCAATGTTTTTAATTTTAGTCATGATGATCATAATAGTATGAATTGGCGTCAGAAATTACTACAATCAAATTTATTCCAGCAACCTATTTGCTTATGCACATCTAAACTACACTTTTAGATTTGCGAGAATAATAATAATTTATTGCCAATTCCCTTATTACAAGGTTATTTGCATTGACAACTGTGTAACACTTGGTGTGTCATTGCCGATTACATCCAATTCAATACATTACTTAATTTGCCGATTACATTCAATTCAATACATTATTTAAGTTGTCGATTACATTCAATTCAATACATTACTTAAATTGCCGATTACATTCAATTCAATAGATTACTTAAACCTTACATATTGGTACGATAACATAATTACTCCTAAAAAAGAACTGCGAATTTTCATTTCTCATACACCTATTTTATGTTATAGTATAATATTTCACAACTTCATCAATCGTTTCGTCATAACTAGCAAAGTCGCTTATATTGTAAATATTGTCATCTGTTTCACATTTTTGTAGCTCTAATAAATAATCAAACAATTTTTTCTTAAAAATAGACATGGATGTAATGCATTTCAAACTATTAGGAAGTAATAACCATTCTGTACAAGCTTGATTGTAGAAAGACCTTTCCTCATATTTTGAGAAATGGTTTTTCTTTACAATGAATGTATAAGTTTTTGCACGCGTCGTTCTCATTGTGACATTTTCAATTTTCAAATAATCAGTAAAGTAAGGAGGACAGTCGATATTACAGATTATAGAATGAGCTAATTTCAATAACTCATATTTATACATATAGTTTGGGAAAAGCCAACCATTTGTTACAGTTATTTCTCCCTTTACATTATCAAATTTATTTTTACCTAGCGAGAATCTGCCTGCTCTACGTACTATGCTTTCAGCTGACTTTATATTTTGTTTCGAAGTAGTTCCCCATATTGAAAGCATATATCTTATTTTAGACAAAACAAAAGCATTCATTATTATTCTTTTATGATTATCATATAACAGGTTCCTCAGGGGGTACAGTGACCATATAATGGCATTACACTTGTTTACTACATGCGATACATGACTTGTCCATTTTAATTCTGGATCAATGACTAGGCCAAGTATTTTTAATTCCTTCTCAGGTACAATATCTACATTTTTGCATCTGACAGTGATATTTTCAAGCTTTTTTAAAATATTTGGACTAGCCACGATTAACATTTTTGTTTTACTAACATTAAGCTCCATTAAATTATCGCTCATCCACTGTACAACATTGTCTAAGTCACACGTAATTTTATTTATTAACTGGGTGATATTATTAGGGTGACCAGATATTATAAGTTGATTGTCGTCAGCAAACTGTATTATAAGACTATTTTTTACATGTAATGGGAGGTCATTTACAAGTATAGAAAATAATAAACTTCCTAGCACAGATCCCTGGGGCACTCCGAGATTTACATTTTTTGTCTCAGAGATATCAGAATCATTAATATAGACGAACTGCTTTCGATTTGAGAGGTAAGAATCGAACCACTTGAACCCAATTCCGTACCATGACATTTTTTCTCTCAAAATTTCATGATTTACCTTATCAAATGCCTTTGATAAATCAAGCGAAATAATTATGTTCACATTGCCATTTACAATATTCTTAAATAAAAAATCCGTTATGGCAATTTGAGCATGAACAGTTGAATGGTTTTTCCGAAAACCAAATTGAGATTTGCTTAGTACATTATTTTCATTTACATATTTAATTAACTTATTATATACACATTTTTCCAGTAATTTAGAAGGTACTGTTTGTAAAGATATCGGTCTATATTGACTATGATGATTCGGACTATTTATTTTAGGAACAGGAATCACCTTAGATATTTTTAAATTATTACTAACAAATCCTTCTTCAATACTTTGATTAAATATGTCATTTAGCGGTTCGTATATTATTGGTGCATGTATTAAATATTTAAAATAGATAGGCGCCATTTGTAAATAATCAGTAGTGTGAGAACTTTTTTTCTTCATCATCTTCCATGCTTGGAACATTTCTGGAATTGATATTTTTCCTAGCTGAAAATTTGTGGTCACTGTAGGAATAATGTCAGGTCTAACAGGCAGTCTTACATGTTCATTTGACTTAGTACATATACTTACAAAGTAATCATTTATAGAATCGGCACTAAATTCAATTGAGTTTTGCGATTTCGTTTTACCAACTTTAACTAGTTTTTTCACTGTATCAAATACACCTACTTTTTTTATGTCCTCATTTATCGAAAGTTTAGTGTCGTTTCTTATTCCAATAGATACATGCTTATTTAATATATTAAGTACTACTTTATTGATAACGCTTGGACATTTCTTATATTGTTTATAAAAGGAATTCCTCTGCATTTTAAGATTATACGTTACAGGAGACAACTTTATCCATTTCTTATCTTTTATAATTGTAAGCGATTTTTCGGGAGCACATATATTCACAGCATCAATAATAGTTTTACAAAGATTATTCACTTTCATTTCACTACAACTTATATTATCTATTGCACTTTTAGAATTACAAATGTGATTTGCAACATTACACATTGTAAAGTCATTAATTTTTCTTACAGTTATTACTTGTTTTTCCTTTTTAATTTTTTCAAAGTTTACCGAAGCAACTGTTAAACTGTGATCAGATAGATGCGGTTCAAAAACATCAACATTTATCCCTGTTTTTTTATTACTTATAAAGTAGTCTAATATTGCATTACCCCTCGTGGGTTTATTGACATATTGAGTTAAAGAATAGCTTTTTAAAATACTATCGAATCTATGCTTTGCTATCTTCGTCACGTATTTATCATTAAGGTTAAAATCTCCTACAATAAATACAGTTTTCCCAGTACTTGTTACTTCAGAAAATATTATCTCCAAACTAGAAAGGTCATTGTCAATGCATTCTCTACTGTAAATGGGACACCTATAAATACAGATAATTAGGAAAGATTTTTCATATTTATTCTGAATATTTACAACCATGTATTCTATATTCTTGTTGATTTTTAACATGTCTTCATTTTTAACGTTGATCAATTTACATTTAAGATTATCTTTAATGTACACACAAATTCCTCCTTGACCTTTGTAGCTGCGATCTTTTCTAATACTATTATATCCTTGTAGAATAGGTGATAGCATATTTTGTTTTAGGAATGTTTCAGTCATATATAGAATATCAAGTTTTTGATTGTCAATTAAATCATATATTAAGTGTAGCTTATTACTAATAGAACGAATGTTAATATGTGCAATAATTAACTTGCTTGCATTTTTGTGCTCTGTCCTTAGACTCTTGGAGGAAGTATATTGTTGACTGTTCCTAAAAAACTGGTTGTCGCGGTTGTTGTGTCTTCATTTTGCTGTTCAGTTTGCTCCTCGTTGCGTTCAAAATTATTAGAAAATTGAAAATGTTGAGCAGTGTTTTCCATTCGCTGTCTGCTTCTTTCTATTCTGATTGCTTTTGGAAGATCTTCATTAATGTAGACAGCTCCTCCAGTAGAATTTTTGAAATCTTTAAGACGATATCTGTTTCGGAAGACAACATTGCGATCGTATCTTAAAACAAATTTAACAATTATTGGTCTATTTTTCCCGTTGTATATATGTGGAATCCTATCAACAGTATCAATTTGAATGTTCTTTACTTTCAAAACATTTCTTATCAAATAATTAATTTTGTTATAACTTTCCTGCTCGCTTTCGTTATTTCTGTCATCCACACCCAGAAATATCAGGTTACTCCGCTTAACTTCACGTTCAAGTTTACAATTTTCCATTTCCAAGTTTTCATTTTTCCTTTCCAGCTGTTCAACCTTTACTTTCAGATTTTCGACTTCCTCAGAGAGCATGGTGGTGTTTTCAGTGATGGTAGTTAGCTGCGCCTTAATTTGGTTTTGTCCATGTATCAGCATTTGAAACATTTCTTCCGTGGATGGATTTTTCTTATGATGTTTTTGACTAGGTTCCTCCTCTGCATCCGAATCATTTTCTCCAAATCTGACTCTCTTTTCATGCTGTTTCTTTGGTGAATGCTTTACTGTTGTCATCCTTTAAATGTAGAGATTGTTGTAGTTGTATTTATTTATTTATTAATAATTGTAGTGAGCGGAATTATTAAATATTTTCTGTATTTAGAGAAGTTGTACTTATCTTTTTGGCAGCCCGGCCAAGCTGTTCCTTGTTATGCCTTCAGCGTTACAAATTTAATTGCTCGGACCGGGTAATAAAGACGTGTTATTAGGCGAAACACTACTCACTACTAGTTACTTAGTTCACTATTCTATCTTTTAAGTAAAAATTATGAATCCGTAACTGTCATAAAACTAGTCTTTTTTAAATTTTTATATAAAAATTCTGGAGTAAATGAAAGTTTAGCCCGCTCGCGCCTCGAGCCAAGGATCAAGCCAATGTAATTTTTTATTTCCACTTTTGACCCATTGTCCTAAAGAATACTAAAATAGGGAAGAGCGTCAAACGTAGTATGCTTTAACATATATTAATGATAAAAAAGTAATTGGAAATAAAGTTTTGTACTTACCCCAATGCATTTGGAAACTTTCAAAAGAATATTTCCCTCGCGCTTTTTTAAATAAAAGTACTTTTTTCCAAAAAGTATGAAAACTGACAATAAATATTAAATTACAATTATGCATTTTGATGAAATCATTTGTGAAATCCAAAAGATTAAACGATTTTTGTTTACAAATAAAATCTACCCAAAGAAAAGATGAGAAATCCAAAGCCAATTAAGAAAAGCAATGAAAAACAGGAACTTTCACCAAAACAATGAATATCACTTCGCATAATTGGGGTAACGAACACGGAGAGTAAATAAGCAGCATTACTAACCCAATTAAAAATTGAGAAAAACAGTGAGAGTTTTAAAATGAGAGCTGGTGTATTGAATTGGTCTCCCCCTAATGATGATAAACAAGGTTTGATTCCACCGGGCCAAGAGCAATCAATCCCAGACTCAAATACACGATTATATTCCTAAACGTAAATTGCAACTTTAGGTATAATTGGTGTTCCCGGGTATTTTACAATAAAATCGAATTTATTATTACTTTGATGGCAATTCAAGGATTGGAACTGCTGTTGCTGTTAAAAGACCTCCTCCGGTAATAAAAACAATGGTAAACCAAATAATTGTACTGCAAAAATTAGAAATGAAATTAGCATAATATTTTGTTTTCATAATGCACATTTAAATAATATAAAAAAATTAAAAACCTGTAATTTCCAATAAATGAGTCTGCTATAACTGCACCAACTAGTGGCGTGAAGTAACAACACACGAAAAACATATGGTAAACCACAGTGGCAGTTTGTTCAGTCATATCCAAAGCATTTTTCAAGAATAACGGTAGTAAGGCTAGGTAGAATTTCATTTTTTTAAATCAGTTGCTGAAAATTAAGAAATTTTAAATTTAAAAATTTCATTATAGACTTACTGCGTATTCCATAAAAAGTACACCTTTCAAAAAACAGACTTGTGAATAAGAAAAGAGTCGGCAGTGGAAATCTTGAGCTCTATAAAATAAGAAATTTCAATTTAAAACATTTGTATTGTTGTATAAATTGAATTCCTGTATTCTTTACTTTACGTTAGTACCATGTCTACCGCCATGATCTCCTTAGTGCTTGCGCTAAACTGCTTGTATAGTGAACAATAGAAAGCTTTTTTACTTTCATGAATTCTTCCAGGGATATATTTATTGCTTACGATTATTTAAATCATGACAACTGTATTTATAATTTCCTTACACTTCGTAGATTTTGTTTTAAAGGCTACTAGGTGGTTTACTCTAGTGTGAACATGAATGACCGTCCATTTTTTCTCTTTGATTTGTTATTTGCAAAATTGCAAATGAGTTATTACGTAACTGGATTGATATAGAATTATATTCCAATGTATCCGATAGTTTTCAATGAAATATTGTTTATTCACAATTTGCTTCATAACAAAATAACATAATTTAAGCCGAAATAACCGGTGGTTACTTGGTAAGAAATTACCATTAAGCATCACAGGATTCATTCAGTTAAGAGCAAATGTTCAAGAAGCCGGAGGTTTACTACCTGTATATCAAGGCATCGGAATACTTTTCAATAAGCTTGTTTATAAGACTTCCATATCACGAATATTGCAAATTGAATAAAAGTTACACCTGCTAATAAATTTTTTTTACTAAAGTACAATTTTTGTTAAAGACGCTAATAGTATTCATCTAGGATTAGAACAAATTTATAAAAAGATATTTTTATAGCACGATATTTTTGTTTCAATGTTTTTAATTTTAGTCATGATGATCATAATAGTATGAATTGGCGTCAGAAATTACTACAATCAAATTTATTCCAGCAACCTATTTGCTTATGCACATCTAAACTACACTTTTAGATTTGCGAGAAATATTTGAGTGACCATATGTGAACTAGCAATAAAAAGAAGAGGTCCTTCAATTTTGCTTCATGATTAATTGGTGTGCACGTTTGGCAGTGACATGTAGAGACGGAAGAATTTTATTACCTTTTTAACCTTTATTTGTTCATCGTGGTTTCTGTCTGTGAGGTCCTAACCTACTCTTGGGTCAAATTTATCATTGCTATATTTGACGTGAGTGTGGATTAATTCATTCTCCGTATAACGTACAGAAATGCTGCTCAGAATGTAATTTGATGACAGAAGAAAGAGTTATTACATATTAATCGTAAAATATAGCATTTCTTGTCCGTGTTCTTGGCTGCATAGAGCTTTTTACATGGGTGGCAGCATAAGGTTTTATGCATTTGTGGAGAAATTTTAAATGTAAAGGTATAAATTAAAATGTTATTAATAAAATAGAGTAAGTAATAATAGAGTAGTTTGAAGTAATTAAATAAAAAAGACGAAGATTTTATTTTCTTACATAATTTATTTCTTATTTCATTGTCAACAGCAAACTGATAGTTCCCTTTGAAATGGTATACAGGTATAAAAGTACTCCTTTTTTCTTTGCGAACCTAAACGGACTAAAATAAATTTTTATAGGAGAACATGATTTTGCAAATATTTTCATTTCCTGCCTGCCTCGTCGATCACATTTGTTTTTATTCCAAGATTTAATGGCGCTTTTAGAATAGTGATATACTGAGCCATTAATTCGTAAAACGGTAATCCAAAGAAGAAATGATAGCAAAGAGAGGAAAAGCATTGAAGAAACGTGTCTGAAGTCGAAACTTCCGTGATACCGTATAATAATAAAATTTAATGTAATAATAGACCTTCTCATTATACTTTGGCTTATCATTATACCCAATGGAAATTTTTCGTTGAGATAAGCGGCCATCAATTGGCAATATCTATAAACATTGTAAATATTTTTCCTAGCACCTCTATCCAGAGCAATCCCTTCATATACCCTGAAAAACAAGATATTCAATTTGTTACTAATTGTAGTTATAGTTATTTAATGTTGACTTTTATGATATACTGGTGACTTACTTTGTTGATTGTATCAAGTGATTGATATTGAAAATAGATATAGAGTTATAAGCTGTCTGGAAAACAATATTATTGACAATTCCAAATACTGTCCATGTTACCCATGTACATATGGGGTAAAAAACATATTTGTTTTCGTGCACGCTAGAAGGAAATATAGAAGTTATAAATCTCTGTGAGCTGGGAAGTTTCAAATTGGAAATCAAACTCAAAACCGGGTATGTAAGCATGGCAAATATAAGGATTTCTAAAAATTTATTGTAGGAATTCTTTGTGTGTTTTTTCTTGTCTTCCATCAATGTTCCTAAAATCACAAAATGCGTATACTTTTATTTATCAGACGTTGATGATAAATACAATGAACGTTGACAGTTATGAAACTTACAACTATTACAAAGTTGACATTATTGTATAAAAGCGCTTACAATAAGGTACACTCTTTACATAACGCTGGCTCCCGAAAATGAGATACTTAATTCTTTTCCAAACAATTCGTTAATGCTGATTCTAAAAATGAAGGCATTTCTCTGCAGAAATAATGCATTTTGCATACAAGTACCGAAAAGACCCTGTTGTGTGAAATTGTATTTTATTCGACTCTTAATACTAAAAATACTTCGATATTTTTGGGTATTAACCAGGGCTGAGCATTTAACCCGCTATTTGTGAAGATTTTTGAAGTGATCGCGTTTCACAAAATTTTGAATATAAATCACCCTAGTTTTGCGTGTAAAATACTGGGCATAAAATAACTCAAAAATTCAAAAATTTTACGAAATTCGGATTACAATTTAAACGAATTAAGTATTACTAAGATAAGAAAAATATGCACTTTCACCCACCAGGATAAAATCGGTTTTTTCTGTGCATACCTCAGAAAGCTATGATTCCTGCAGATGAATTCCTTCATTTTTGAAATCAGGATTGTTCGAAAATTCGGAAATCGGAAAAAAATGTTCAATATCTGGTTGTGATCGTCATGTAAAGGAGCTACCTTGTTAGTAATGTTGTAAGCTTTCAAAATTTGACACACCACAATCGATAACGATTAAATCTAGGATATTGTAAATCTTAATATTATGCGAAAAAAGCCATAATCGTCCCAAAAAATTATGAAAGTATGCTTATCGTAAAATCGAATTAAGTATCCCATTTAGAATAATAGCCTTAGTAGTGGCGTTATTTCAATATTCCATAAAAATTGTACTATTAAAAATAATACCCCACCATGAAATAAACTATCTGTCCCTGATTACAAGATTTTTCTGGTATGTGGAAATTCCCACATGTTTGAATAATATATCATTTTTGTAATTATTATTTGAATTGCATTTGAATAGGTAAACTAATAAATTAATAGTCAATTATTCAAAAAAATATTACTAATAATTCCACAATCTAAGATGAACTGTTGCCTTCAAAATCTTTAACATTTTCAAAATGCAGAATGATTGTTTGAAATTTATTTCTGCAAAACAATGTATTCGTTTCTTGATGTAATTATTTCATATTTGAAGCAGCAGCGTATATCTTATAAAGTACATATTGCTTACCTCTGTAGTTAGTAACACAGCTCAAACTGTCATTCATGATTATCCGATAGTGTTCGATTGCGTAAACCATTAGAAGTTGCCAAACCAATGCATTTAACCATAGAATACCGAATGAAAGAGAAAATACAAATTTAACTGCGTCGCGAAGAATAAAGATGTTGTACATAGACCTCACCACAAAATAAAAGGCGTGAATTGCAGTGGAAATTATGAAGAACTTCCACTTTAATGATGATATTGTGTTCCTTTGAATTATTTGCACACGGTTTTTTCTGCACTTCGTATTTTTAACGTTGATCAATTTACATTTAAGATTATCTTTAATGTACACACAAATTCCTCCTTGACCTTTGTAGCTGCGATCTTTTCTAATACTATTATATCCTTGTAGAATAGGTGATAGCATATTTTGTTTTAGGAATGTTTCAGTCATATATAGAATATCAAGTTTTTGATTGTCAATTAAATCATATATTAAGTGTAGCTTATTACTAATAGAACGAATGTTAATATGTGCAATAATTAACTTGCTTGCATTTTTGTGCTCTGTCCTTAGACTCTTGGAGGAAGTATATTGTTGACTGTTCCTAAAAAACTGGTTGTCGCGGTTGTTGTGTCTTCATTTTGCTGTTCAGTTTGCTCCTCGTTGCGTTCAAAATTATTAGAAAATTGAAAATGTTGAGCAGTGTTTTCCATTCGCTGTCTGCTTCTTTCTATTCTGATTGCTTTTGGAAGATCTTCATTAATGTAGACAGCTCCTCCAGTAGAATTTTTGAAATCTTTAAGACGATATCTGTTTCGGAAGACAACATTGCGATCGTATCTTAAAACAAATTTAACAATTATTGGTCTATTTTTCCCGTTGTATATATGTGGAATCCTATCAACAGTATCAATTTGAATGTTCTTTACTTTCAAAACATTTCTTATCAAATAATTAATTTTGTTATAACTTTCCTGCTCGCTTTCGTTATTTCTGTCATCCACACCCAGAAATATCAGGTTACTCCGCTTAACTTCACGTTCAAGTTTACAATTTTCCATTTCCAAGTTTTCATTTTTCCTTTCCAGCTGTTCAACCTTTACTTTCAGATTTTCGACTTCCTCAGAGAGCATGGTGGTGTTTTCAGTGATGGTAGTTAGCTGCGCCTTAATTTGGTTTTGTCCATGTATCAGCATTTGAAACATTTCTTCCGTGGATGGATTTTTCTTATGATGTTTTTGACTAGGTTCCTCCTCTGCATCCGAATCATTTTCTCCAAATCTGACTCTCTTTTCATGCTGTTTCTTTGGTGAATGCTTTACTGTTGTCATCCTTTAAATGTAGAGATTGTTGTAGTTGTATTTATTTATTTATTAATAATTGTAGTGAGCGGAATTATTAAATATTTTCTGTATTTAGAGAAGTTGTACTTATCTTTTTGGCAGCCCGGCCAAGCTGTTCCTTGTTATGCCTTCAGCGTTACAAATTTAATTGCTCGGACCGGGTAATAAAGACGTGTTATTAGGCGAAACACTACTCACTACTAGTTACTTAGTTCACTATTCTATCTTTTAAGTAAAAATTATGAATCCGTAACTGTCATAAAACTAGTCTTTTTTAAATTTTTATATAAAAATTCTGGAGTAAATGAAAGTTTAGCCCGCTCGCGCCTCGAGCCAAGGATCAAGCCAATGTAATTTTTTATTTCCACTTTTGACCCATTGTCCTAAAGAATACTAAAATAGGGAAGAGCGTCAAACGTAGTATGCTTTAACATATATTAATGATAAAAAAGTAATTGGAAATAAAGTTTTGTACTTACCCCAATGCATTTGGAAACTTTCAAAAGAATATTTCCCTCGCGCTTTTTTAAATAAAAGTACTTTTTTCCAAAAAGTATGAAAACTGACAATAAATATTAAATTACAATTATGCATTTTGATGAAATCATTTGTGAAATCCAAAAGATTAAACGATTTTTGTTTACAAATAAAATCTACCCAAAGAAAAGATGAGAAATCCAAAGCCAATTAAGAAAAGCAATGAAAAACAGGAACTTTCACCAAAACAATGAATATCACTTCGCATAATTGGGGTAACGAACACGGAGAGTAAATAAGCAGCATTACTAACCCAATTAAAAATTGAGAAAAACAGTGAGAGTTTTAAAATGAGAGCTGGTGTATTGAATTGGTCTCCCCCTAATGATGATAAACAAGGTTTGATTCCACCGGAGCCAAGAGCAATCAATCCCAGACTCAAATACACGATTATATTCCTAAACGTAAATTGCAACTTTAGGTATAATTGGTGTTCCCGGGTATTTTACAATAAAATCGAATTTATTATTACTTTGATGGCAATTCAAGGATTGGAACTGCTGTTGCTGTTAAAAGACCTCCTCCGGTAATAAAAACAATGGTAAACCAAATAATTGTACTGCAAAAATTAGAAATGAAATTAGCATAATATTTTGTTTTCATAATGCACATTTAAATAATATAAAAAAATTAAAAACCTGTAATTTCCAATAAATGAGTCTGCTATAACTGCACCAACTAGTGGCGTGAAGTAACAACACACGAAAAACATATGGTAAACCACAGTGGAAGTTTGTTCAGTCATATCCAAAGCATTTTTCAAGAATAACGGTAGTAAGGCTAGGTAGAATTTCATTTTTTTAAATCAGTTGCTGAAAATTAAGAAATTTTAAATTTAAAAATTTCATTATAGACTTACTGCGTATTCCATAAAAAGTACACCTTTCAAAAAACAGACTTGTGAATAAGAAAAGAGTCGGCAGTGGAAATCTTGAGCTCTATAAAATAAGAAATTTCAATTTAAAACATTTGTATTGTTGTATAAATTGAATTCCTGTATTCTTTACTTTACGTTAGTACCATGTCTACCGCCATGATCTCCTTAGTGCTTGCGCTAAACTGCTTGTATAGTGAACAATAGAAAGCTTTTTTACTTTCATGAATTCTTCCAGGGATATATTTATTGCTTACGATTATTTAAATCATGACAACTGTATTTATAATTTCCTTACACTTCGTAGATTTTGTTTTAAAGGCTACTAGGTGGTTTACTCTAGTGTGAACATGAATGACCGTCCATTTTTTCTCTTTGATTTGTTATTTGCAAAATTGCAAATGAGTTATTACGTAACTGGATTGATATAGAATTATATTCCAATGTATCCGATAGTTTTCAATGAAATATTGTTTATTCACAATTTGCTTCATAACAAAATAACATAATTTAAGCCGAAATAACCGGTGGTTACTTGGTAAGAAATTACCATTAAGCATCACAGGATTCATTCAGTTAAGAGCAAATGTTCAAGAAGCCGGAGGTTTACTACCTGTATATCAAGGCATCGGAATACTTTTCAATAAGCTTGTTTATAAGACTTCCATATCACGAATATTGCAAATTGAATAAAAGTTACACCTGCTAATAAATTTTTTTTACTAAAGTACAATTTTTGTTAAAGACGCTAATAGTATTCATCTAGGATTAGAACAAATTTATAAAAAGATATTTTTATAGCACGATATTTTTGTTTCAATGTTTTTAATTTTAGTCATGATGATCATAATAGTATGAATTGGCGTCAGAAATTACTACAATCAAATTTATTCCAGCAACCTATTTGCTTATGCACATCTAAACTACACTTTTAGATTTGCGAGAATAATAATAATTTATTGCCAATTCCCTTATTACAAGGTTATTTGCATTGACAACTGTGTAACACTTGGTGTGTCATTGCCGATTACATCCAATTCAATACATTACTTAATTTGCCGATTACATTCAATTCAATACATTATTTAAGTTGTCGATTACATTCAATTCAATACATTACTTAAATTGCCGATTACATTCAATTCAATAGATTACTTAAACCTTACATATTGGTACGATAACATAATTACTCCTAAAAAAGAACTGCGAATTTTCATTTCTCATACACCTATTTTATGTTATAGTATAATATTTCACAACTTCATCAATCGTTTCGTCATAACTAGCAAAGTCGCTTATATTGTAAATATTGTCATCTGTTTCACATTTTTGTAGCTCTAATAAATAATCAAACAATTTTTTCTTAAAAATAGACATGGATGTAATGCATTTCAAACTATTAGGAAGTAATAACCATTCTGTACAAGCTTGATTGTAGAAAGACCTTTCCTCATATTTTGAGAAATGGTTTTTCTTTACAATGAATGTATAAGTTTTTGCACGCGTCGTTCTCATTGTGACATTTTCAATTTTCAAATAATCAGTAAAGTAAGGAGGACAGTCGATATTACAGATTATAGAATGAGCTAATTTCAATAACTCATATTTATACATATAGTTTGGGAAAAGCCAACCATTTGTTACAGTTATTTCTCCCTTTACATTATCAAATTTATTTTTACCTAGCGAGAATCTGCCTGCTCTACGTACTATGCTTTCAGCTGACTTTATATTTTGTTTCGAAGTAGTTCCCCATATTGAAAGCATATATCTTATTTTAGACAAAACAAAAGCATTCATTATTATTCTTTTATGATTATCATATAACAGGTTCCTCAGGGGGTACAGTGACCATATAATGGCATTACACTTGTTTACTACATGCGATACATGACTTGTCCATTTTAATTCTGGATCAATGACTAGGCCAAGTATTTTTAATTCCTTCTCAGGTACAATATCTACATTTTTGTATCTGACAGTGATATTTTCAAGCTTTTTTAAAATATTTGGACTAGCCACGATTAACATTTTTGTTTTACTAACATTAAGCTCCATTAAATTATCGCTCATCCACTGTACAACATTGTCTAAGTCACACGTAATTTTATTTATTAACTGGGTGATATTATTAGGGTGACCAGATATTATAAGTTGATTGTCGTCAGCAAACTGTATTATAAGACTATTTTTTACATGTAATGGGAGGTCATTTACAAGTATAGAAAATAATAAACTTCCTAGCACAGATCCCTGGGGCACTCCGAGATTTACATTTTTTGTCTCAGAGATATCAGAATCATTAATATAGACGAACTGCTTTCGATTTGAGAGGTAAGAATCGAACCACTTGAACCCAATTCCGTACCATGACATTTTTTCTCTCAAAATTTCATGATTTACCTTATCAAATGCCTTTGATAAATCAAGCGAAATAATTATGTTCACATTGCCATTTACAATATTCTTAAATAAAAAATCCGTTATGGCAATTTGAGCATGAACAGTTGAATGGTTTTTCCGAAAACCAAATTGAGATTTGCTTAGTACATTATTTTCATTTACATATTTAATTAACTTATTATATACACATTTTTCCAGTAATTTAGAAGGTACTGTTTGTAAAGATATCGGTCTATATTGACTATGATGATTCGGACTATTTATTTTAGGAACAGGAATCACCTTAGATATTTTTAAATTATTACTAACAAATCCTTCTTCAATACTTTGATTAAATATGTCATTTAGCGGTTCGTATATTATTGGTGCATGTATTAAATATTTAAAATAGATAGGCGCCATTTGTAAATAATCAGTAGTGTGAGAACTTTTTTTCTTCATCATCTTCCATGCTTGGAACATTTCTGGAATTGATATTTTTCCTAGCTGAAAATTTGTGGTCACTGTAGGAATAATGTCAGGTCTAACAGGCAGTCTTACATGTTCATTTGACTTAGTACATATACTTACAAAGTAATCATTTATAGAATCGGCACTAAATTCAATTGAGTTTTGCGATTTCGTTTTACCAACTTTAACTAGTTTTTTCACTGTATCAAATACACCTACTTTTTTTATGTCCTCATTTATCGAAAGTTTAGTGTCGTTTCTTATTCCAATAGATACATGCTTATTTAATATATTAAGTACTACTTTATTGATAACGCTTGGACATTTCTTATATTGTTTATAAAAGGAATTCCTCTGCATTTTAAGATTATACGTTACAGGAGACAACTTTATCCATTTCTTATCTTTTATAATTGTAAGCGATTTTTCGGGAGCACATATATTCACAGCATCAATAATAGTTTTACAAAGATTATTCACTTTCATTTCACTACAACTTATATTATCTATTGCACTTTTAGAATTACAAATGTGATTTGCAACATTACACATTGTAAAGTCATTAATTTTTCTTACAGTTATTACTTGTTTTTCCTTTTTAATTTTTTCAAAGTTTACCGAAGCAACTGTTAAACTGTGATCAGATAGATGCGGTTCAAAAACATCAACATTTATCCCTGTTTTTTTATTACTTATAAAGTAGTCTAATATTGCATTACCCCTCGTGGGTTTATTGACATATTGAGTTAAAGAATAGCTTTTTAAAATACTATCGAATCTATGCTTTGCTATCTTCGTCACGTATTTATCATTAAGGTTAAAATCTCCTACAATAAATACAGTTTTCCCAGTACTTGTTACTTCAGAAAATATTATCTCCAAACTAGAAAGGTCATTGTCAATGCATTCTCTACTGTAAATGGGACACCTATAAATACAGATAATTAGGAAAGATTTTTCATATTTATTCTGAATATTTACAACCATGTATTCTATATTCTTGTTGATTTTTAACATGTCTTCATTTTTAACGTTGATCAATTTACATTTAAGATTATCTTTAATGTACACACAAATTCCTCCTTGACCTTTGTAGCTGCGATCTTTTCTAATACTATTATATCCTTGTAGAATAGGTGATAGCATATTTTGTTTTAGGAATGTTTCAGTCATATATAGAATATCAAGTTTTTGATTGTCAATTAAATCATATATTAAGTGTAGCTTATTACTAATAGAACGAATGTTAATATGTGCAATAATTAACTTGCTTGCATTTTTGTGCTCTGTCCTTAGACTCTTGGAGGAAGTATATTGTTGACTGTTCCTAAAAAACTGGTTGTCGCGGTTGTTGTGTCTTCATTTTGCTGTTCAGTTTGCTCCTCGTTGCGTTCAAAATTATTAGAAAATTGAAAATGTTGAGCAGTGTTTTCCATTCGCTGTCTGCTTCTTTCTATTCTGATTGCTTTTGGAAGATCTTCATTAATGTAGACAGCTCCTCCAGTAGAATTTTTGAAATCTTTAAGACGATATCTGTTTCGGAAGACAACATTGCGATCGTATCTTAAAACAAATTTAACAATTATTGGTCTATTTTTCCCGTTGTATATATGTGGAATCCTATCAACAGTATCAATTTGAATGTTCTTTACTTTCAAAACATTTCTTATCAAATAATTAATTTTGTTATAACTTTCCTGCTCGCTTTCGTTATTTCTGTCATCCACACCCAGAAATATCAGGTTACTCCGCTTAACTTCACGTTCAAGTTTACAATTTTCCATTTCCAAGTTTTCATTTTTCCTTTCCAGCTGTTCAACCTTTACTTTCAGATTTTCGACTTCCTCAGAGAGCATGGTGGTGTTTTCAGTGATGGTAGTTAGCTGCGCCTTAATTTGGTTTTGTCCATGTATCAGCATTTGAAACATTTCTTCCGTGGATGGATTTTTCTTATGATGTTTTTGACTAGGTTCCTCCTCTGCATCCGAATCATTTTCTCCAAATCTGACTCTCTTTTCATGCTGTTTCTTTGGTGAATGCTTTACTGTTGTCATCCTTTAAATGTAGAGATTGTTGTAGTTGTATTTATTTATTTATTAATAATTGTAGTGAGCGGAATTATTAAATATTTTCTGTATTTAGAGAAGTTGTACTTATCTTTTTGGCAGCCCGGCCAAGCTGTTCCTTGTTATGCCTTCAGCGTTACAAATTTAATTGCTCGGACCGGGTAATAAAGACGTGTTATTAGGCGAAACACTACTCACTACTAGTTACTTAGTTCACTATTCTATCTTTTAAGTAAAAATTATGAATCCGTAACTGTCATAAAACTAGTCTTTTTTAAATTTTTATATAAAAATTCTGGAGTAAATGAAAGTTTAGCCCGCTCGCGCCTCGAGCCAAGGATCAAGCCAATGTAATTTTTTATTTCCACTTTTGACCCATTGTCCTAAAGAATACTAAAATAGGGAAGAGCGTCAAACGTAGTATGCTTTAACATATATTAATGATAAAAAAGTAATTGGAAATAAAGTTTTGTACTTACCCCAATGCATTTGGAAACTTTCAAAAGAATATTTCCCTCGCGCTTTTTTAAATAAAAGTACTTTTTTCCAAAAAGTATGAAAACTGACAATAAATATTAAATTACAATTATGCATTTTGATGAAATCATTTGTGAAATCCAAAAGATTAAACGATTTTTGTTTACAAATAAAATCTACCCAAAGAAAAGATGAGAAATCCAAAGCCAATTAAGAAAAGCAATGAAAAACAGGAACTTTCACCAAAACAATGAATATCACTTCGCATAATTGGGGTAACGAACACGGAGAGTAAATAAGCAGCATTACTAACCCAATTAAAAATTGAGAAAAACAGTGAGAGTTTTAAAATGAGAGCTGGTGTATTGAATTGGTCTCCCCCTAATGATGATAAACAAGGTTTGATTCCACCGGAGCCAAGAGCAATCAATCCCAGACTCAAATACACGATTATATTCCTAAACGTAAATTGCAACTTTAGGTATAATTGGTGTTCCCGGGTATTTTACAATAAAATCGAATTTATTATTACTTTGATGGCAATTCAAGGATTGGAACTGCTGTTGCTGTTAAAAGACCTCCTCCGGTAATAAAAACAATGGTAAACCAAATAATTGTACTGCAAAAATTAGAAATGAAATTAGCATAATATTTTGTTTTCATAATGCACATTTAAATAATATAAAAAAATTAAAAACCTGTAATTTCCAATAAATGAGTCTGCTATAACTGCACCAACTAGTGGCGTGAAGTAACAACACACGAAAAACATATGGTAAACCACAGTGGAAGTTTGTTCAGTCATATCCAAAGCATTTTTCAAGAATAACGGTAGTAAGGCTAGGTAGAATTTCATTTTTTTAAATCAGTTGCTGAAAATTAAGAAATTTTAAATTTAAAAATTTCATTATAGACTTACTGCGTATTCCATAAAAAGTACACCTTTCAAAAAACAGACTTGTGAATAAGAAAAGAGTCGGCAGTGGAAATCTTGAGCTCTATAAAATAAGAAATTTCAATTTAAAACATTTGTATTGTTGTATAAATTGAATTCCTGTATTCTTTACTTTACGTTAGTACCATGTCTACCGCCATGATCTCCTTAGTGCTTGCGCTAAACTGCTTGTATAGTGAACAATAGAAAGCTTTTTTACTTTCATGAATTCTTCCAGGGATATATTTATTGCTTACGATTATTTAAATCATGACAACTGTATTTATAATTTCCTTACACTTCGTAGATTTTGTTTTAAAGGCTACTAGGTGGTTTACTCTAGTGTGAACATGAATGACCGTCCATTTTTTCTCTTTGATTTGTTATTTGCAAAATTGCAAATGAGTTATTACGTAACTGGATTGATATAGAATTATATTCCAATGTATCCGATAGTTTTCAATGAAATATTGTTTATTCACAATTTGCTTCATAACAAAATAACATAATTTAAGCCGAAATAACCGGTGGTTACTTGGTAAGAAATTACCATTAAGCATCACAGGATTCATTCAGTTAAGAGCAAATGTTCAAGAAGCCGGAGGTTTACTACCTGTATATCAAGGCATCGGAATACTTTTCAATAAGCTTGTTTATAAGACTTCCATATCACGAATATTGCAAATTGAATAAAAGTTACACCTGCTAATAAATTTTTTTTACTAAAGTACAATTTTTGTTAAAGACGCTAATAGTATTCATCTAGGATTAGAACAAATTTATAAAAAGATATTTTTATAGCACGATATTTTTGTTTCAATGTTTTTAATTTTAGTCATGATGATCATAATAGTATGAATTGGCGTCAGAAATTACTACAATCAAATTTATTCCAGCAACCTATTTGCTTATGCACATCTAAACTACACTTTTAGATTTGCGAGAAATATTTGAGTGACCATATGTGAACTAGCAATAAAAAGAAGAGGTCCTTCAATTTTGCTTCATGATTAATTGGTGTGCACGTTTGGCAGTGACATGTAGAGACGGAAGAATTTTATTACCTTTTTAACCTTTATTTGTTCATCGTGGTTTCTGTCTGTGAGGTCCTAACCTACTCTTGGGTCAAATTTATCATTGCTATATTTGACGTGAGTGTGGATTAATTCATTCTCCGTATAACGTACAGAAATGCTGCTCAGAATGTAATTTGATGACAGAAGAAAGAGTTATTACATATTAATCGTAAAATATAGCATTTCTTGTCCGTGTTCTTGGCTGCATAGAGCTTTTTACATGGGTGGCAGCATAAGGTTTTATGCATTTGTGGAGAAATTTTAAATGTAAAGGTATAAATTAAAATGTTATTAATAAAATAGAGTAAGTAATAATAGAGTAGTTTGAAGTAATTAAATAAAAAAGACGAAGATTTTATTTTCTTACATAATTTATTTCTTATTTCATTGTCAACAGCAAACTGATAGTTCCCTTTGAAATGGTATACAGGTATAAAAGTACTCCTTTTTTCTTTGCGAACCTAAACGGACTAAAATAAATTTTTATAGGAGAACATGATTTTGCAAATATTTTCATTTCCTGCCTGCCTCGTCGATCACATTTGTTTTTATTCCAAGATTTAATGGCGCTTTTAGAATAGTGATATACTGAGCCATTAATTCGTAAAACGGTAATCCAAAGAAGAAATGATAGCAAAGAGAGGAAAAGCATTGAAGAAACGTGTCTGAAGTCGAAACTTCCGTGATACCGTATAATAATAAAATTTAATGTAATAATAGACCTTCTCATTATACTTTGGCTTATCATTATACCCAATGGAAATTTTTCGTTGAGATAAGCGGCCATCAATTGGCAATATCTATAAACATTGTAAATATTTTTCCTAGCACCTCTATCCAGAGCAATCCCTTCATATACCCTGAAAAACAAGATATTCAATTTGTTACTAATTGTAGTTATAGTTATTTAATGTTGACTTTTATGATATACTGGTGACTTACTTTGTTGATTGTATCAAGTGATTGATATTGAAAATAGATATAGAGTTATAAGCTGTCTGGAAAACAATATTATTGACAATTCCAAATACTGTCCATGTTACCCATGTACATATGGGGTAAAAAACATATTTGTTTTCGTGCACGCTAGAAGGAAATATAGAAGTTATAAATCTCTGTGAGCTGGGAAGTTTCAAATTGGAAATCAAACTCAAAACCGGGTATGTAAGCATGGCAAATATAAGGATTTCTAAAAATTTATTGTAGGAATTCTTTGTGTGTTTTTTCTTGTCTTCCATCAATGTTCCTAAAATCACAAAATGCGTATACTTTTATTTATCAGACGTTGATGATAAATACAATGAACGTTGACAGTTATGAAACTTACAACTATTACAAAGTTGACATTATTGTATAAAAGCGCTTACAATAAGGTACACTCTTTACATAACGCTGGCTCCCGAAAATGAGATACTTAATTCTTTTCCAAACAATTCGTTAATGCTGATTCTAAAAATGAAGGCATTTCTCTGCAGAAATAATGCATTTTGCATACAAGTACCGAAAAGACCCTGTTGTGTGAAATTGTATTTTATTCGACTCTTAATACTAAAAATACTTCGATATTTTTGGGTATTAACCAGGGCTGAGCATTTAACCCGCTATTTTTGAAGATTTTTGAAGTGATCGCGTTTCAAAAAATTTTGAATATAAATCACCCTAGTTTTGCGTGTAAAATACTGGGCATAAAATAACTCAAAAATTCAAAAATTTTACGAAATTCGGATTACAATTTAAACGAATAAGTATTACTAAGATAAGAAAAATATGCACTTTCACCCACCAGGATAAAATCGGTTTTTTCTGTGCATACCTCAGAAAGCTATGATTCCTGCAGATGAATTCCTTCATTTTTGAAATCAGGATTGTTCGAAAATTCGGAAATCGGAAAAAAATGTTCAATATCTGGTTGTGATCGTCATGTAAAGGAGCTACCTTGTTAGTAATGTTGTAAGCTTTCAAAATTTGACACACCACAATCGATAACGATTAAATCTAGGATATTGTAAATCTTAATATTATGCGAAAAAAGCCATAATCGTCCCAAAAAATTATGAAAGTATGCTTATCGTAAAATCGAATTAAGTATCCCATTTAGAATAATAGCCTTAGTAGTGGCGTTATTTCAATATTCCATAAAAATTGTACTATTAAAAATAATACCCCACCATGAAATAAACTATCTGTCCCTGATTACAAGATTTTTCTGGTATGTGGAAATTCCCACATGTTTGAATAATATATCATTTTTGTAATTATTATTTGAATTGCATTTGAATAGGTAAACTAATAAATTAATAGTCAATTATTCAAAAAATATTACTAATAATTCCACAATCTAAGATGAACTGTTGCCTTCAAAATCTTTAACATTTTCAAAATGCAGAATGATTGTTTGAAATTTATTTCTGCAAAACAATGTATTCGTTTCTTGATGTAATTATTTCATATTTGAAGCAGCAGCGTATATCTTATAAAGTACATATTGCTTACCTCTGTAGTTAGTAACACAGCTCAAACTGTCATTCATGATTATCCGATAGTGTTCGATTGCGTAAACCATTAGAAGTTGCCAAACCAATGCATTTAACCATAGAATACCGAATGAAAGAGAAAATACAAATTTAACTGCGTCGCGAAGAATAAAGATGTTGTACATAGACCTCACCACAAAATAAAAGGCGTGAATTGCAGTGGAAATTATGAAGAACTTCCACTTTAATGATGATATTGTGTTCCTTTGAATTATTTGCACACGGTTTTTTCTGCACTTCGTATTCCATTGTAAAGGTACACTCCCTAAAAAATGTCCCCATTGTACTATACATTTCACCAAATTTATTGTTCTTGCATTTAACATTTCTGAAGATTGTCGTTAATACAAAAATATAAAAACTATCCAAAAATTATTTTTATGCTTAGTCAAAAATGAATTTCTTTGAGTATATTATGACAACTTAAGCAAACAAAGGACTGCCAAAACAGTATTTTATAATTTTATGTTACGCCTTCAAAAAACAGCTTTCCTTTGTGATGTGGTGCCGTGGTGTATGTTGTGTGATATTATATGGATTGAAGTTTTTATTCAACTGTAAGATCGTAATAACATGAATACTAACATTTGCGTACACGTCAAAATTACAATTTAATAGAAGGTGTGCTAAAAGTTTACTCAAGTATGTCATAAATTGCTATTTCATGAAAACAGTTTTGAAAGTCATGACACTACTAATATCTAGCTAATAACTAATCTCACATACCTAGCTATTTAATACCAAAATCAGTATTCCGAAAGTACTAAGCAAATTATTTCTTCTGATTTCCTAATATCCTTATTCTAAGTAAACTTTTGATAACTTTAAACAAATTTACAATAATACATTGTTTCTTACATAATTATTAGCAATCATGGTTATGAAGTGGAAAGCTAAAATTATAGGGACAATGGGTTGTCGATTGCCTTAATGGCAAAAATAAGTTGTGTTAAATTCCATGCAGATATTAGCCAAGTGTTAATTCAAAAAGGTGCCAGAATAAATGGACACTAGTATATTCACATTTCGAATTCAACAACGCCCCGTGACAAAAGGAGAGCTTAATAAAATATTTTCTTGACATTTATCAAAATTAGATTTCGGTCGTAGTAGCTACTACCTATACAATTACTCCTTTATTTCTTATTCTAATTGTCAATGTTAGGTGCTCCCATTTGGTTTTTATAAAAGTAACGTAAAGTGTCTAATAAACGTCGGGGTCTCTAATAAACATTGGGAGAAATTTTAAACGGAAATTTTAAATTTTCAACGCTCACTCGGCGCTAATTCATTTGTCAATTCACTGTAGGTTGCTCTAAGAGATTTCTTACAATTTCAATAAACGCCGGTTTCCATTACAAAAGGCAAAAAATTGTGGCTTGCATAAACGCCGGGGGTGTCTAATGCAATGAAGAATTTACGGCAGTATAGCTGTTTTCTAAATGATTGCTAGTAAATACCAGTCTGGTATCCTGAACGGTTTTTGTAGTAATCCGTTATTTTGAAAGGGGTGTAATCGTTGGGTACGTTGCTGAGACACTTATCAATTTTTATGTGTTAATTTTGGAATTGCCTAAATAAATGGGAAAGCATCGTAAGATTTAAAGGCTTGTGCATAATAATAAATGAATACGCACATAAAAATTAAAGGAACGTTATCTTATAATGAAACATGGAATGCACAAATGAGTCTAGGTAACGCAAATAGTACGGTCAAACGTCTTGTGCTTATCTTTAAGTAATCGGATGGTCACACTGAATTTTACTTTAACATTGAAATAACTTTTTTAACAAAG
Source organism: Yoshiicerus persimilis (assembly GCA_020352615.2). Taxonomy (NCBI): domain Eukaryota; kingdom Metazoa; phylum Arthropoda; class Collembola; order Entomobryomorpha; family Tomoceridae; genus Yoshiicerus; species Yoshiicerus persimilis. The sequence continues at coordinate 78,603,367 of CM036940.2, forward strand.
CTTATGAATATATGGCATTGAGTAAATTATTCTTTTACTAAAGTAAAGACTCAATAATATAGTTCGCTAAATGTGTTCTCGAAAGTTGGAATGGATAGGTTAGCAAACAGTTGCAATTTATTATTTACGCCCAGGTAATATGAACCGAAATGAATTAAAACTAGACAAACGCTAACGGGAATTTTGGGGAAAGTATTCTTTGCATATTTTTGCCCTAAACTCATTTCGTTATTGTAAATGTCTACGACTTATATAATTCTTTTAGCACACAGTAACACTGTATTTAACGATCCTTGCGTGTTGTGTATATCACTAAATTTTACCATTAAAATCTTTATTTTTGGCTTACGTAATTAAATAAAAGTGGCATATCTCTTCGTAGTCATAAGGAATATAAATACTAAGAACTCAGAATTTCTATTAAAAACATAATTGATAATTGCCCACGTTGCTGCAAAAATTGCTATAAGTATGAATTTGAATTTATTTCCACTAAAAAAGAACAAAATTATTTCCTGCTGTTGGCAACATTTTTGGATCGCTATAATACTCTTAGTAGTGTCTCCCTTCAGCAATCCTTCCCCAACAAACAAACAAGAATTTGAATTTAAAGGATTAAATTTGATAATTACAAAGCTGGCTATAAACTACAAAGTTTCAATACTTTATGACAAAGTGATTCCCTCCATTCCTAAAAGTACTCTGCTTTCTCTGATGCACACTGAAAAGGTTATTCCTTTGATAGAAAATAATCATTCAATCAGTTTTGATTAGAGTAAATGGATAACTTTTTATGCAAGAATCTATGCTATTACAAAAGAGGGAGGATTAAGTTTTATTCAAGACTTCAATTATCAGTGTTCGCAAATTAATACCTTGGTGCGCAATAAATATTGTGGAAACAACATAGGGTACAACATTATAATAACTCTTCAACAGAATATTGGAATGGGGTTGGATTATGATACTTTCTGGTACTTTAATAATATTTACTTCCCAATAAGGGATTCCCAAAGTTTGACAAATAATTCCTATGTGCTTGATAAAATCCATATTTATTGTGATAGCTGTGAATATTTGTGTGCACCAGGAGAAAAGGTTCTTTTGCTAGAAATAGTGTTTCAAAACCTCTCCCTGGAAAATTTTAACATAGCAACTGATTTTATGGACACTTACCCACAAAAAATGTTTCCCCCTCCTCAATACTGCGTCAGTGGATTTGAAAGCGACGAAATATTTTTAAAACCAATAGAATATAACAAAACGCGCTTCAATAATTACTATCGCCAGATCAGTTCAACCCCATTCCGATCTTTAAAAAACCAATCTGTTGATTTTAAAACAGCAATAGATTTAGGTTATTTAGCTAATGTAAATACAACGTGGTTAGTTACACTGTTTTTCTTAAATAGTGGATACCAGCCACGATGGGCATCTTCCCTATTCTTTTCTGATTCCGAAATTACATGCTTCATTATGCTTAACGAGGACGGTTGGAATTTCGCCACTTGTGCAGGAATGCAAAGAAATTTTGATTGGGAAATCTATACCATAGTTTTTGACAAGATAACTTGGATTTTGATATTTGCTTCCAGTTTGCTATTATCCATTATGTATTTTTTTCAAAAATATGCAAATTTGACTAAGTCAACTTCAAAATTGAAATTTGGTACACGGGAAGTATTGTTGCTGCTAAACATAATGTTTAACTATTTCGTCGTTTTACTAGAGCAAGCAGTATCAATATCAATAATATCAAATAAATAATAATAACAAATAATAATATCAAATCAATAACGCATGGCGAAAAGAAGATTTATCTTCACTTATGGGATATGGATAATTTTTGGATTGGTTTTAAGTAATGCTTACAAATCACTTCTAGTGGCTAAGGTGTCTTCGCCTCAGAGGAATAAAACTAGCATTTCGAAATTCAAAGATCTTGAAGGTTTTGCAATTACAAGCACCACCAAGACTTTATTTACTGAATTGCTTACAAGATCCATTGGTACAGGTGTGCTAGACTTGAAAATAGATAAATCTCTTAATAATATTTCTGCTTTGTATTGCACGGATTCACGGCTACCAGAAAAATTAGAGTGGTTTGGTGAAACTTTCAAAAGAAATGTTACTTCTTGTGCCGATAAATACCCAGAGGAAACCAGAAGACAGGAAGTGATTCAAGAATTAATTGGTTATGATAAAAATTTAAAAGATTACGGAATTCATGGATTGCCAAGATACACATTTTCGTTTCAAAATATGATAATAAATAAACGTAAGGCAAACACTATTATCGAGGCTACTGGAGATGCAGATGTGAAATTAAAACTGAAACCGCTTTTGGAATCGCCAGCGAAAGTAATTTTTGCTGTAATAGAAGGGAAACAAAGGGAAGATGTTCTGCTTTCTGTTAAAAGTAATATTGCATTTCTGGGGAGCTGTGAAAAACGGGCATTTGTTGATAGAAAGTTCGCTTTGGACGTTTTGACGAAATATTTCTTCTTGGGTATGAGCTATGTTAAAGGAACGGAATATTTCTTGTCTAGACGGAGTTTCTATTCAATTCCGCACTCTGCTTTTCAATACTTTTTCTACTTCAAAATGCAAGTCATGAAGAGTTCTGGAATCTACGATTTGTTTGAACACTGGAATATATATTTTACGGAATTAGAAATTAGAACTATAATGAAAAACGATTCTGATTTTACTTCAATTCACAAAAATGAAGTTTTCAAGAGAAAGGTGTCTTTTGCAAATTCTAATATTGTGACATTGTTTTATGCTTACGTGGTTGCTATACTACCTTGTTTGGCAATATTTTGTTTGGAAACTCTTGCAATTTATTTTTAATTAAGAAGAGGTCACAAAGTATTACTAACTATGTCTTGGAGGTTAAGCATGGAAGTTCTGCTATTTCTTACCCTTCTTTGAATCCTATGCCAGAAAATATGGTGCATTTTGTGGTAGCATGAATTAGAAAACTTTTTTTCTTTAAAATATTCCAAAAATTAGTCCAATTTAGAATTACGATCCGCTTTTTTAGCACTTTATGTGGATGCAAACTTTTATTTTCAAGCCATCTTATTTAAACTAGTGTCATTCAAATTTAAAACACAACCTAACTCTATTCAACTTAAACCTATTCGTTTTGCTGAATTTTTTGATCAATAATTTACAAACATTGGCGTAAAAAGAATTTGTATTTGTATTGTATATTGTAATGTATTCATCTACTACATTGCAGGTATTTATAAAAAGGCAGCAAAAAAGAAAAAAATGATTTAGCAAGGAATTTACATTTATGGCTTGCATTTAAAGAGTGTTGGAACTGATTGTAAGTAACGTTAAAATAAATAAATTCTTAAAATAGAGCAAATAGTATTTTAGTTACTTCAATGCCAAAAGGACACTGATGGTTGCCTTTGATATGGTGTACAAGTAAAGGATTACTCCTTTTTTCTTTGCGAACTTAAAAGGACTAATATAAATTTTAATAGGCGAACAAGATTTTGCGAATCTATCCATTTCCCGTTTTCCAAAAGGCCCGTTGTATTTGCATATTCGCCATGATTTAATGGCACCCTTGGAAGAATGGTAAACTGAACCAGTAATTCGTAGAACGGTCATCCATACGATAAATAGTAAAAAGGAAAGGCAAACCATTGTAAATGTATGCTTGATATCTAAACTTGCATGATGACGAATGATCATATAATTTAATAGGATAGTAGATCTTTTCATTAAACCCTGGATAATCATTCGGCCCAATGGGAACTTTTCGTTTAACAGTATTGCCATTAATTGGCAATATCTATAGACGTTGCGTATATCTTTCCTAGCGTGACTATCCAGAAAATCGGTTTCTCTAACACTTAAAAAGAAATGGAAATTACAATTATTTTCATTTGTTATTGACATTACGACTAGTTAAAATAATATATAAGTTTGATAAAAATATTTTTACTTTCCATAATCTTTTAGTGACTTACTTTGTTGTTTGGATCAAATGATTCATACTGTGGACAGATAGTGAGATAAAAGCCGCCTGAAAAACTGAATTATTGATAACTCCAAAAACTGTCCATGCTACCCAAAGAGTTATCGGGTACAAAAAGTATTTGTTTTCATGTAAGGTGGAAGGAAATATAGAAGTTAGAAATCGCTGTGAGCTGGGAAGTTTCAAATTGGAAATCGAACCCAAAACTGGATATACAAACATGACAAATGTCATTATTCCTAAAATGTTATTTAGCGAATCCTTCGTAATTTTTTTCTTCTCCGCCACCAATTTTTCTGAAATAAAAAATACTCAAAGCTAACTTCTATATTTTAAGATAATGATGAATATGAAAAATATTCATAATATTTTAGTATTTCACAATTTTATTAAAACTAAGACCATATATAAGATAATTCGGATTTTTACAAATTTGTGTAACCACTACTATGTACATCTTATCACAGTTACTTTTAGTATTGCTTACCTCTGTAATTACTAACGTAGTTTAGAATGTCATTAGTAATCTTGGGATAGAGCTGAATTGCGCATACCATTAATACTTCTAGAGTCAATATAGTTAGCCACACAACACAGAAGGAAAGAGAAAATGCAAATTTAGCTGTGTCGCCAAGAACAAGGAGATTGTAAAGAGTCCTCACCACAAAATAAAGAGCGTGAATTGAAGTAGAAATTAGGAAGAACTTCCACTTTAATGATGAATTTGAGTTCTCTTTTATTATTTGTATCGGATTTTGACTGCAATTCTTATTCCACTCCAAAGGTATACTCCCTAAAAAATTTCCCCATTGTACAATAATTTTTAACAAATGTATCGTCCTAGAATTCAGCATTTCTGACGATGACTGACTCAAAAAATCTAAAAATCTACTCAAAATATTTTCTGGCTAGCTAATGATGAATTACTTAGAAGTTATGTCTACTAAAATCAACTAAACAGCGAAATGATTAAAACCGTTTTCCAAGTTTTATTTGTACCTTCCAAAAGAATTTACCCGAATATTAAAATTAAAGTGACAATTTCATTGCAAGACTATAATTATATAAATCCCCATTTCTAGTATAAAAGGAAATTGCCCAAGTATGTCATAAATTGATAATTCACGAAAGTATACCTGTGCTAACCAAAAACGCCTATTCTATATAAGTCTGCATCTTAAATTTAGTGTGAAAATTGTTCCTTCTGATTTTTCTAGGTAAACCCTTGATTACTGTAGTATTATTCCATTCAGATTTTTTATTTTGTACATAATTATTGGTTGGTTGTTATGAAGTAGCAAGTTCAATAATTAGAAGAGCTCTGACTTTTTGTTGCTAACATACACTGTAAAATGTATAAATTCAAAACGGTGTCAGAAAACCTGATAATGGTTTGGAAAAGCGGATACGAGAAAATAATCTTTTTTGACCACTCCCAGTAACATTTTTAAGGTTTACCAAAAATTAACCAAGGTAGTGGATTTATTTTTTGCTTTAGTTTTTAGTGCTGTTATTTGACACTGGTGGAAAATAAAACCAAACGCATTACTCTGCATTTAGCAGGCCACTTAAATAAATTGGTTATCCAACGTTACATCTAAAATACTTCCCTGCACTTATTAGGTTATGGAAACATATTAATGACAGGATACTAAAATATTGAATCATGTTCTTTTTCTTTAATAAAACTTTGATATGACTTTAATAAGATCTGCCTGTAAATTATACTGTATGTTGGCGTTTATTTGGAACCGTAGTATAGTTTGGAAACCAACCAAGCGCTTAGGGTTTAGAAACATACAAGTCATTGGCTATTTGTTACTTCAAAGCGAATTGAAGCATTGCAGCATACTAGTATATATGTTAGCGGCAAATCGAGAAATCATGCAATTTCAAAAATGCCTAGGCAAATTGAGAAATTTGTACTGAGTTTTGGTTTCTGTAGTCAATTTTGAAGAAGACTAGTTAGCAGGCCATTTTAGACCAACTGGCATAATTCAAAATTTACGGCTGAATCAGAAAAACCTCACTTGAATTATGTGGACCATTTCATTTGTAAATTATGACAATTATTAACTTTGAAGAGCTACGTCATATTAAATGATGTAACTTAGAAATGAAATGGTCCACATAATTCAAGTGAGGTTTTTCTGATTCAGCCGTAAATTTTAAATTATGCCAGTTGGTCTAAAATGGCCGGCTAACTTTTCTTCTTCAAAATTGACCACAGAAACCAAAACTCAGTACAAATTTCTCAATTTGCATAGGCATTTTCGACATTGCCTGATTTCTCGATTTGCCGCTAACATATATACTGTAAAACAAACGATGGTAAATGTAGCTATATGTGTAATCAATCACGATCAATATTTAGTACCTCATAAACCATTACAAATGGTAACAAATGCCTAAAATAGCATTAGTTTCATGCCTCTTTTCTAGAAAAAGTGAAAAGCCTTTATTATAAGATTTTACTAAAACATTTGCTTTTGTTTTACCTCCACTTACTCTCCAAACCGTAACTAAACAATTTTGGAAAATTTCTTTCCAAATACGGAGTAAATTACAATCAGCAAAAAGAAAAAATTGACATTTTAATTATTGTCTTCTAATTAAACCTTATGATAAAGTAAACAAAAAATTATTCCTATGTAAAAACTTTTGTTTTACTCAGCTCATTTATTTTACTTTCTATAATTATATTCTATATTTTGTCAGCGTAATATGTATTCTCATAGTATAGTTACGAGGAATCGTATATGGAACCCACAGGGTGAATGCTAAGTCTAGCCTGAGAGCTGTGTAATGCATTGAGAGAATACATAGGAGAATATATCGGACAAATAACGATAGGAATGACAACCGTACGCGATGGCCAGTTGTATGATCGTGTACTATTTTTTTCGTCTAATTTGTCCGGTAGTAAGTTCTATTCTCACAAGTGGTGTGAGAGAAATAGTGTAGCCGGGGGAGGATTGGCTGAGTGTGCGCCGTGAGCGAACCTGTGAAGACGAAGCCAACGAACTCGGGAAGACGGAGCCAACGGCCAACCAAGACTTTGAATGCTACGTGTTTCTATGATACTGTATGGTCTTGTTTGCGGTGTAATACTTAAGTAGTGTGTTCTGCCATTTTCATTGATTCTCGTACGTCTAGAGCTTGGGAGCAGACCAGATCTTTTCTTTCTCTCGTATTATATATTTTGTAAAGTAATTTATCATCTTATTGTACGATTTATGATCTCGTAACTGTTCCTGTTGGGGATTCCATCATTTTGGTAGTGTATCGTAAGGTTTATTGTATTGTATTATATTATTCCTTATTTGATATTATTTGATTATTGCGTAATGACTTATTGGGTTATTGATTAATTGTATGATGAGTATTGAATTGAATATGTGTTGATTGTATATAAAGTTATGCTGTTCATATTCTCAATTATAATCTGCCTTTATTTAGCACCCTAATCTGATTTGGAGATACGCAGACAGGTAGCTAATCATCTTTCCACCACCGGGCAGTAGGATTACATAAGAGGACGCAATCGTCCGATTTATTCATCTTATAAAAGATGCGGGGTATTTTCTTCCCCTCTATTTCGACTGGCCCAGGAACAGCAACCGGAGAAGGTAAGGAGAAATTTCTATCATTTTCGGTGTAATAAGGGGGTCAGACGTAATAGATTTTGAACCTCTCTGTTGCCTTGCAGTTCTTTACCCCAAAAGCGCGTATTACATTTCCCATAAATTTTGAGATTCAATTTTAATAATCATTTGTCATTTTGAGTTGGAATTCAATGTACGGTTTAATAGTTTGTGAGGTACAATTTACGTGATCATTTTCGTAATTGATATTAATACGTAATAGGTAGTACATTTGTCTGTTTTAGAATATGTGTACTATTTGTTAGAGGAAATACGTGATCATTTCTAATTATTTCTAATTTCTTTAATGTATAGATCTGCTGTGGTAGGTACGTGACCATTTTCGAAATCACTGATTCTAGTAGCTAGCGTACGAGAACATTTTTCTTTTTGGGATTTATAGTTAGTTAGTAATTTAGTTGTTAGTTTTGAAAGTTAATTTTCTGTGGGTATAAATACAGAAAGAAATATCATTTATAAGGTTAGAGTTCCGAAAAGAAAAGATAGTGACATACATTTGATTAGTTTTATTTGGTGTAACAGTAACAATTTTGGTATTTCATTTGAGCCTATTGTAGATGTTAAAAGTAAAAATAAGGCGAACGATTTATTGTACGAAATATTTGCTCTGGTTGTATCATGTAATCCGTCAGTTAGAGGCCGAGTCGTTTACGTCATTATAATTTTCGTTTCTGTCCCAAGCACCACACTTAACATTTCTGCGAATTATTTATTTATTTGAGTGGCATATACGTAACGTACTGCTAATTGCCATCGAATCATAAGACGCCCATGCCTCTTCGTTATTCGGCACCAACTTTACTGCGTAACGTATTTAAAAGCCTCCTGAAATATGGAGGACTTGCAAAATCAAATTCTGCAGTTAACTGCGGAGGTCAATGCGTTACGTGGCGCAGATAATAATGCTCGTCGTGTCGTACACAACGAAGCAATAGCACAGTTACGCCACTACGACGGAACGTCTAGTGTCCAAGAATTTTTGGCTAGACATGAAGCAGATTTGCTTTATTTAAATCTGGATAAAAAGTGGTTACTCACGAACTTGGACAGAGTATTGGACGGGGATGCGAAAGCTTATTTCTCATCAATATGGCCTAAAGTACATACTTCAATGCAAGTAGAGGATGCTAACTTCGATGATATTTGGCGTGACACGCGAGCATCTTTCGTACAATTCTTCGATCATACGAACCAGAAAGCTAACTACAGAGCGCAGAATAAGGCATTGAAATACCGAATTGGTGATGATGCACAGAAGTATGTCACTAATAAAATGAAAATTTTGGTTCTTATTGACAACAACATGAGTGAGGAGCAGAAGGTTAGGCAATTACTACAGGGTTTGCCGGAGCATTTACAGATTTCTTTAGCCCCACAAACAATTAATACGTGCATGGAATTTCTGTCTATTTTGCGTAAGATTTCGGAAGCGGTGGTAGCACAGAAGGGCATAGAAAAGCAAAGCAATCAGAGTAGTAATAGTAATACTATTTCTCAGGATTCGTACCCAGCTACACCGATGATGATGGGGGCAGCTCCTAATAATTTTATGAAACCGGGACCCTGGGGTAATAATCATAAGAATGCGGGAGCGGGTAAAAATATTGGCGCAAACCCAAAGGGCAATGCACCCAACAGAAATGCGGATGGGCGTCCTATTTGTTTTTATTGTAATAAGCCCGGACATATAAAGGTCAATTGTTTTTGGAGATTACAAGGCCGTCCTCCGTATATTCCAAATGCTAAACCTGATGTTCAAAACTCACAGGACCAGGGAAACGAGTAGGAACTTTGACGAAACATAGTAATTTTTCTGTGTTGACTAATATCAATAGGTTAGTAAAATTTTGTAGTTATAAGTTTTTCGTACCATTTAAAGTCAATAGGTACGGGAGCATTTTCGTTCTTAATAGTGATAGATATGGTAATTCGGGATTAGTTAGTAAGGAAGGCGCCCTGCAGCAACAAAGTAGTAAAAAAGTGGATACGTGTATATTCAAATTAGAAGCGAGTAATGAACTCGCGAGTTTAGAGGCCCTTCCTTTACCTGTGGAAAGTAATTCGATAATCACAGAGGTAAAGGAGGACAAAGAAACTCAAGTAGTTGAACTTGTCGATTTGCCTGCAGAGACAAATGACTTTGTTCATAATGATAATGTAGAGATTAAAGATGTGACGGTTCAAGCATGTAAAGTAGAGAAGTCACATACAGAAAATAGAACTATACGTACGAATACTAAGCTTGGTTTATTTCCTGCAAGATATAGGAGCATCTTAAAAGTAAAAACTCCGATAATGTGTACAGTTTGTGTAGGTGAACGAGCTCTGTCAGCATTAGCAGATACTGGCGCAACTATGACAGCCATTAACGAACAGTTGTTCGAGAGCATAAAACGCGACAGAAGGCTTTCGATTTATATTCATAGAATCACTCAGATAAAACCTTTCACTATCAGGTTGTCAGTAGCTAATGAAGATACTAATGTAGTCAAAGCGAAGGTCGAAATGATTGTAGCAGTTGATAATAATATGCCCGTATTGTATGAATTTTATGTCGTCGCTGCACTCTCAAATGACTTCATTTTGGGCTTAGACTTCTTAAGTATTTATGACGTGCACATCGAATGTTCGACAAAGAAATTGGTGTATGGTGTTAATATCAATAGCGATGCACCGTCTTCCTATATAGATAACGAGAACGCACTCCTACGTGAACTCAAGGAAATTAACTACGCAGATACTACGGTATCTGAATATGGTTCTACAAGTAACCCAACTGTTTATGCAGAATTAGATTTCACTTCATTTAATAGTAGTCCTGCTACTAGTAACGATACGAATAAAACAGATTCACATAATACGAATGTACCTAGTGGCAATGTCATACGTTTAGCCAAGACAGTTTGCATTAAGCCTGGTTATGCATTACAGGTACCGATAACTACTGATAGTTCTTTAGATGGGGACATTATTTGCAAACCCAGAACTCAACTCGAACATTCCAAGAAAATAGGAATAGGAAACGTAGTACTATCAGTAAGACAAGGGCAAGGCTATACATATGTACTTAACTTGGGTAACAAGCCAGTACGATTGTACATGAACACAGTATTAGGTACATACGATAATTTTACGAATGAGCAGATCATGTGCAATTTGGATGAAGTCGACAAGGAATTAAGTAGTAGCAAGTCTTCTTATGAGCCCGTTCAATCACTATTGGACGATGTTGAATTCATGAATTCTTTAACACCTGAAATGAATGAATACATATCTAAGATCACTATTGGGAAAAATTTAGAAGTAGAGCAGAAGGAGAAAGTAGTTAATTTACTTAAGCAGTACTCATCATTATTTGGTGGTGACGGTAGAGATATAGCGAGGTGCGATTATGTTGAGCATATTATCGAAACAGGAGATGCAGCTCCAATCAAGCATAAACCATATCGTGTTTCATATGCTGAGAAGTGTGAAATCAATAAGCAGACGGAAGAGATGCTTAGGAAAGGTGTGATTAGTCACTCTGATTCTCCGTGGTCCTCTCCAGTGGTATTGACTAAGAAATCTGACGGCAAATGGAGATTTTGCGTCGATTATCGTTCCTTGAACAAAGTTACGAGGAAAGATAATTATCCTTTGCCGAGGATGGATGACGCGTTCGATAGGTTTGCTGGTTGTAAGTATTTTTCGTCTTTTGATTGCGAAAATGCTTATCATCAGGTTCCCATGCGGGAGGAGGACAAGGAAAAGACAGCATTTGTGACGTCAGACGGTTTGTTTCATTTCAATTACATGAGTTTTGGCTTGTGTAATGCTGCCCAGACATTCCAAAGGTTGATAGATGCTGTGTTAGGGGGATTAAAGTGGACTGTAGCATTAGCATACTTAGACGACATAATAGTTCATAGTAGGGACTTTGATTCGCATTTACAGCATGTGGAGTCAGTATTCAAGGCACTTCAATTAGCCGGTTTACGATTGAAACCGAGTAAATGTACAGTAGCTGAAGAAAGTTTGACGTATTTGGGACATGTCATATCTTCAGAGGGTATTGCACCCAATCCAAATACTGTCAACTGTGTAAAAGATTATAAGGCTCCAACGACTGTCAGACAGATAAGACAATTTGTTTACTTAGCCGGATATTATAGGAGGTTCATACGTAATTTTACCCATATAGCAAAGCCATTAACAAAATTAACATCTAAGAACATGAAATTTTGTTGGGGAGAAGAGCAACAGTCCGCATTTGATCAGCTAAAGCAGGCATTAACTTCAGCACCAGTCATGGCATTTCCTCGTGACAATGCAGAGACTCGCATTTACACAGATGCAAGCAACGTTGGCTTAGGCTGCACATTGGAACAAAAGGTTGATGATTCTGCATGTTTGTCTTTAGGTGCTGATCCGAAAAGCCGAGATAAATGGAAGGTCGTTGCATATGCTTCCAGGGCATTACTCCCTTATGAACGGAACTATAGTGCAACAGAACTAGAGGGTTTAGGAATTCTGTATGCAGTAAAAACGTTTAGGCCCTATGTGCATGGTAAAAAGTTTACTATAGTTACTGACCATTGTTCGTTATGTCAGCTCTTGGAGATGAAAAATCCCCAAGGAAAGTTAGCTAGATGGGCAATGCGGTTGTCACCTTTTACATTTGACATAATATACAAATCAGGTGTAAAACATAGTAATGTAGATGCATTATCTAGAAATCCTGTTAATCCAGCTCCTAGCGATGGCGAACATTTAGCTTTTGAGGAGAGATTATTTTCTTTGGAGAGAGACAGAGAGTTTGGAGTACTTCAGCGCAATGACCCCAAGCTCGAACATATTATTTTAGCATTAGAAGCATTTCAGGCAGATCCAAGTCAGCACTTGGAGGGCAAATATTGTTCTTATAAGCTAGAGGACGGTATATTATACAAAGCTGGTTTTGATGAAAATTCGAGATTATGGCTAACAGTTGTACCTAGAGGGATGAGGAAGGAAATTCTGGACTTAGTCCATATTACATCTGCAGGTCATTTGGGTTTACATAAGGTTTGGGAATTAGTTAAGCAACGATATTTCTGGCCAAGTATGTATAGACATACGAGACGGTATATTTTAGGCTGTCAGGTGTGTCAGGTACATAATAGAAGGACAACATCTAGCCCAGGACCTTTGCAACCAATTCCTCCACCTTTACAACCATGGGAAAGAGTAGGTATCGATTTCATTGGACCGTTTAAAACTAGCCATCCATTTCGAAATAAGTATATTTTAGTTATCATCGACCATCTTACGAGATTTGTCATTATACGTCCAGTAAAGAACAATACTACCGAATGTGCAGTTAAGGCGATAGAAAGTAGCTTAATTTACGGTTTTGCATGTCCTAGGGAAATTCTAGTAGACCAAGGAACGCATTTTACATCCAAAGAGTTTTCTGAGTTTTGTAGTAAGTATCACATAAAGTTAAGACATACGACACCTTATAATCCTACTACAAATGCCGTATGCGAACGTGTCAATGGCACCATAAAAAGTCTGATAAAAAAGAAGGTAAACGCCAATCATAACGATTGGGACAAAGAACTTTTCAAAGTTCAGTGGGCCATTAACATCACAGTACACTCAGAAACTAGCTTTAGTCCTTATTATTTAATTTATGGGAGGGAACCTACATTGCCTTGCGATGTAAAACATCCATTGTTGAATAATGCGTTAAAAGATGAGGATACCATAGAGGTAATTGAGGATAAATTACGTAAAGCTAGAATTCAAGCTAGGAATAACACTATTGAACGTCAGCAACTCCGTAAAATAAAATGGGACGCCAAACATCCGGTAAGAAATTATGCGCCTGGGGATAAGGTACTTCTTGCTAATTTTGCTAGAGTGGTGGGGAAAACTACTAAATGGCTTGTACATTGGAAGGGTCCATTTAAAATAATTAAAAAGATTGGGCCAATTAATTATGTAATTGAGGATTTGAGGAAAGGTAGATTGGGATTCCGGAGAAACGAAAATGTGAGGCACTTGGAACCTTACTACGACGAATATAACTCGGACTTTGATGTCGATGAAGAAATGGAGTACGACGAAAACGAACTTCCCGAGGACATCGGTTATCACGGTAATAATGTCCGCGTAAGTTCGGATATGGGTTCTTGTGATACAGTAATGACCGACATACAACACCCTGTGGAAGAGGAAATTCTCCATACCGGTATTTCGGATTTGACTACCATTTATTCTGATTCTATTAATCAAAATGAAAATTTATCCTCGGATTCGGAAGGGTCTGAGTATCATTTTGCAAATAATAATCATAGTTTACAGGAACCAGCATCTCCTGAACGAACAGAAAATTTAGGCCGACATTCAACAGAACCAACAGCTCCGAGAAGACGAGAATCCTTATCTCAAAATATGACGAGTATACCATTGTCACTCCAAGAAGAGGAGGATGACACAGACAGAGACGAGACTGACCCCGAGACGGATTTCGGTACATGTCAGGAGGAATTAGAAGAAGAGGAAGAAACTGCCGCTACGGCTCCTCCTGCATCAGTCGTTCGTACGAGACAGAGTAAACGAGTTACGAGACCACCAGAAAGATACGACCCATCAGCTGTCATAATTACGGAAAAGTCTGAGTCGAGTCGCCGTGGAAGAACGGTAGCTCGTGGTAATACTTCAAGAGGGTCGGTAAAAAGTATCAGTAGTAATAGTGGGAGATCTACTATAAAAACTTCACGGGGAGCGCTTAAGGTTATGTCGCCTGACATATCTCACAAGGAAAAGATGGCAATGGCTCTCATTGATTCTTATAATGCGTTATGGAGCTCGATAACGAAAGAAAATTAATTATGTTGATATTACAGGAAAATGTAATTTTGTCTGGTTAACCGGTTTTTGAAATACTAAGTGGAAAAGTAATTTTTGTTTATAGTTAAGCTACAAAAAAGCCATCAAGGAAAAGTTTAGATGCGCACCCCATAATAATAGTATAATGGTTAGTTATACATTATTTGATGCATATTACTAATGTTTGTTGTTCAATTTTGTTTGTTGCAGGGAGGCGAATTTTGTTTTGTTATAAGACTAAGAGGAGTACAGCGCTTACTGATGCAATGGCTAAAATGATGGATGATTTCAGAGGACAGTTAACGGTTAAGGAGCAACACCATCCCGTAAAATCAACGAAGGAGGAAAATTCGACGAGACGAGACCATTCATTCCGTGATCACTCGAAGACGCAACCTCAGGAGGAAATTCGGGACCATTCTTCACGCTTCGTGGTGTCTTTATGGGGAGCTACCTTGTGAGTCGTCACGAGGACGTGACGAGTGACCATGGGGGTTGTGAGAGAAATAGTGTAGCCGGGGGAGGATTGGCTGAGTGTGCGCCGTGAGCGAACCTGTGAAGACGAAGCCAACGAACTCGGGAAGACGGAGCCAACGGCCAACCAAGACTTTGAATGCTACGTGTTTCTATGATACTGTATGGTCTTGTTTGCGGTGTAATACTTAAGTAGTGTGTTCTGCCATTTTCATTGATTCTCGTACGTCTAGAGCTTGGGAGCAGACCAGATCTTTTCTTTCTCTCGTATTATATATTTTGTAAAGTAATTTATCATCTTATTGTACGATTTATGATCTCGTAACTGTTCCTGTTGGGGATTCCATCATTTTGGTAGTGTATCGTAAGGTTTATTGTATTGTATTATATTATTCCTTATTTGATATTATTTGATTATTGCGTAATGACTTATTGGGTTATTGATTAATTGTATGATGAGTATTGAATTGAATATGTGTTGATTGTATATAAAGTTATGCTGTTCATATTCTCAATCATAATCTGCCTTTATTTAGCACCCTAATCTGATTTGGAGATACGCAGACAGGTAGCTAATCATCTTTCCACCACCGGGCAGTAGGATTACATAAGAGGACGCAATCGTCCGATTTATTCATCTTATAATTTGTAGCATTAAATTGTAATATAATTTATATATTTATAACAATTAAAAATAGCAAAACTGTCCAAATGTTACAATACTGTACTGATGATTTGCAAAATGATAACTAAATCGACACAAACTACTTTACGAACATTGTGAATTTTTTATTTTACCGATTTTTATTTCGCATGGATAATTTGTTGTAAAAATTAATGGCGATTATTTCGGACCACAATGAATACTTATCTTGTATTTGTTCAGGAAATGGTAGTTAGGAAGAAGTCAATTTTGAGTAATTGACTTTGATGTAATCTCTGAAATATTACATAATTGTAGCTAAAGCTCCTGAGACAGGAAGTATTTCGAAAGCTATGATGGTAGTCATACAATTTCAATTGAAGTTGTGTAATTTTATCTTGAGTTGCGAAAGTCTTACTATAATAGAAGTCTTGGTATATTACACTAATTGCGAGTATACTTAAAATTTAGACAAAATATTCAGACAAAGATACCAAGACTTTGGAGAAAGAAGTTGCCTTAAGAGCCATACGTATTTTATTCTGTTGTGTAGTATTACGGAAACTCTGTATCCGTTCGCTTATATTTCCACTGGTGTGTCAAATGTTTGTTTGTCATAAAATTGTCATTACTAACTTCATTTATTGTATTTCGTAAGGTCCTAAAATTAGGTTCTGTAATTTGCGTTACGCCATTTGGCATAGCAGAAGATCAATCATATTCAGGTTTTAAAATTGTTAGCTCAAGGACCAACTGTATCCATGTATTCACAATTTGTATTGGTCTTTCGCATCTCGTGAGTGCAATAAAGAATGAATTGAGTTCACCTTTGATACGTGGTACTCATGTCATCTACTTAATTACGATTGTCATTGGTTACCTGATATTGTTGATTTTGCATTCGTTTGTGACATTTCATCGAGAAGAAGTCTTGAAAATAATAAATTCTTTTATGAGTTTCGTAGATAAAAGTAAGTATTTATTTATTTTGCATGCTTTTAATTGAATAAATTAATCTTACCGTATGCAAAGAATTAATTTTCACTTTTCAATTAATAATTGCAAATTCATTTTCTGTGAAGCAGTATTTACTGCATATGCTCTTTCAGAGTTGGCAAACATTTGGAGCTTTAATTGGTTATATTTAATTTATTGTTTACAGGTATGTCATTAGTGAAACGAAAACACAGTGGCAAAATGTTCAAAAATGGATTGATAGGGATAGTCTGGATGATCTGGGGTTGCGATTATTTCTTGTTCATTGCACAGTTTGGTGGCACATGGAGATATCATTTATCTTTCTTCTCGAGTTTCTGAAAACAATAGAGATGTTTTAGTTATTCTTTTGCACTGGTTACTAATTCTCTGGATTTGCTTAGGAGCCTATTCCGTCGGTATGTTCTACTTCATTTGCCTTACTTTCAGTGTGTGGATAATAAAAGAAACGTCATCTTCAATCATGTAAGTTTCTGCGTACATAAACATAAATTAACATTTCCGCATCCTAATTAACGCAATTCTAATTTTACAAAGGGTTTCATTGTGCTACTCTTCTTCTTATGGTGGCAAAAGCAAAGTTCTCGTCGATGAAGTTATAAAAATATTCAGAACACTGCAGATAATGATTTTATGGATAAACGATGCTTTCAGTTTATTGGTTACATTGTTTAAATCTGCAATGTATATTATATGTCCATTATCCTATTACTTGGCTATTAGAAAAAGAGATATTCTTATGATCATGATTGGCAATTTATGTACTTTTTATTGGTTTTTGTTGTTGTTTTTTGGCGCCTTGGTAGAAAAGAAAACTAAAAATATTATCTCTGCATTCAATAGACATCACAATGCAGCCGAACATTCAATGTTCTATAGAAAATATTTTCTTGCGTTTAAGAAGTCCTGCAAAGCTAGTTTATTATTCGAAATAAGAAATATGGATTCTGTACAGTTTCTTAAGGACATAGTAAGAACAGTCTACAAATTGCTTCTTTCGAATTGAAAAACCATTTCTGTATTTCTTCCAATTACATTCAGTAAAATAAATTATGCATTAATATAATAAAACATTATTCCAAGATTCGTGTTGTTGTTGTAGTGATTTTGCTCTTTAACAGGTTGACTCTTAAGAGGAATAAAAAATTAATACTCCCCACAAATGAAAATGCACTTTATCTAATGGTTAAAATATTCAATCAGGCTCTGGCTTCAATTTCATCAAATATGGGGTTAAAATGGAAAAGGGATATTTTTATTTTACTTATTTATGAAGAGTCAACCTGTTGAAAACCAAAACTGTATGGATTTTGGTTTTATTTTATTTCCATATAAGAATGTTTTGTAACACAAAGAAGACAGATATTTCTGATAATATCATGTTAGCCTCAACCTTGCCTTAGTATATCTACCTCCCTTTGCTCAATTTCTATTTCGACAGACATAACCTTCTGTCAGATTGCAAGAATCGATAAATGTTTCCATTATACTATGTGCAATGATTTCAGCTTTATTTTGCAAAATGATATCATCACCCATCAATGGCAACGTAAAAGTACCAAACTACAATCATTTACCAGGAAGCTTTGAATGCCTAGTACACTAATATTGCTATTCTTAGAGAAGAAATATAAAATTTGAAAATGCTAATGAAGAAGACTTTCTTAGCATTTCGACTTGTAATAAGAATAGGCCGTGCTCTTGGTGTAAGCCCTTATGATGTTGTTCAGGACAGATCATATTCTAGCTTTAAAATTACAAATCCGGTAACAAAAAGTTTGCACTTTTTCACACTTTACAAGTGCCTCTGCATTTTGTATTTAATTTTTGCCTACAAAAGAGAGACAACCACAAAAATGGAAACCAGTGTTCGGGCTATTTACATGTTTACATTGGCCACTATTTGTGTGATTGTATTAATCTTACATTTGTTTTTGGTATTCCATCAAAAACAAATCATGTACATCCTAAATTCATTTCTAATTTCCGTAGACAGCAGTAAGTTTTTACTTTATCCTTAATTTATTAGATTTAACATATTTTTCTTGAAAATGTAATTTAAAAAAATTATATGAACATCAGTATTGAGTTTTGTTTTGATATAATTTGATATTTTTAATCACTGTATAATTATTTAACATTGCAATGTTCTTTGAAGAACATTATAAGAATTATTTTTAACTGTTTTTTAAAGTTATAGGTAAATCAAAGAAAATCGGAAGAAACAGAGAAAACCTTTGGGAAATAGCGCTGCAACTGGTTGTTGTGTTATCTGGCGTTTTGCTGATTTCTGGTTCCTTTCGAAAATTATTCGCTCACGGAGATAGTATTTACTTGTCATCTCTCTTTCCAGAAGACAAGAGACATTTCCTAATAATTTATTTTGATTGGCTGCTTTCACTGTGGCATTTCTCAGGAATCTATTGCATCGCTATGTTCTACCTCATCTGTTTATTTATTGCTATAATGATGATAAATGAAACTTCTTCAGGAGTCATGTAAGCTTCAAAGTTTTCAAAAATTGAAATAATTGGGTTGTCATTATCGTAATTAATTATTTTGATTTTTATTTCAACAGTATTGCATTTTGCTATTCGATTTCTTATCGTGGGAGTAGTATGGCTCTTGTCGACGAAGTCATCAAATCCTACCGAACACTGCAGTTGATGATTTTGTGGATAAATGATGTATTTATGCTATTGTTCACATTAATGAAGGCAAGTGTGTACATCATTTGTCCTCTGTCATTTTATATGGCGATTAGAGAAAGACATATCCTTTTGATGGTTATTAGCAATTTGAGTATTTCGTATTGGTTTCTGATTTTGTTATTTGGTACGTTAGTAGAAAAGAAAAGTAAGGGTATTATGGATGGATTTCATAGACAGCCCAATGTAGTTGGTCATTCTAGTTTATGCCAAATATATTTTTCTAAATTTAAGGTGTCCTGCAAAGTTAGTTTGTTGTGTGGAATAAGAAAATGGCACTTAGTTCTTTTTCTTGAAACTTTGATACGATGTGTTTACAAATTACTTCTTGCACTTTAAAATCTAGTAGCTAAATTGCCAAACCCTTTTGCTATTTTCTAATAATTGAAATATTTACTGTACCGTCTTGCCGTGCAATGTATTTAAACGCAAATATAATTCCAATGTGAATTAATTTAAAAATCCCCAGGAAATCATTTAATTAATACACGTACATCTTACACATGTAACAGATTAAAAAGTATATGTTGGCATTAGATTACTTAATATCAATGAAAAGCTAAATCAATAACGGAATAAAAGACATGATTGTCTATTGCAGAACCGAAAGTTTTCTCAAACTTAAAATTTCTTCATTTTGTGTGACAATCAGATTGACCTTACTAGGTTTTGCAAAGCATACTCTTTAGTTGAACGGCCAATATGATAAATATTCAAAGTTTTACTGGATTAAGGTTTTGCTAACCTTGTCGATCTCTGCTCTGATAATTTCTATAGAAGGGGCAAGCCAACGGAGAAAGTTCTTTCCTTTCGTAATAATGATATGAGTATAGTATTCGCATGACCCTGTTCTGCGTAACACCATTTTTTATTTCATATATACTGATTCTGCTATTTTTATTAAAGAGTCTCAAAATCTTTTTGCAAAATACTTTCATTGAACACAGGTTGATATTGATGTGTTCTGCAACACATAACACTCTAATCGTGTTTAGCATTTCTTAAGCGGATACTAATTTAAGTTACTAATTCCTTGTTTTGACACATAAAGAAAAGAATCTGTCATACAAAAGGGGAATGTATTATTGGCAACCCCTTTTATTTGTAGCACAAAACAATATGTACTTGCTATCTGGATTTTCATCTTTCGATTTCTTGTCTTTTCTTCTGCCAGGACTTCTGGTAATACTGTGAGTCAAGTGGTATTCCGTTCATTGATTATAATTTTGTCCTGTTTTTTGAAGTTCCACTTGTTGAAAAAACATTATGTGGTAACGCATAATGAATATGCATACAAGCAGAGTGGTTGATTTTCATGCTTGTTTTCTGTCGAAGGAAAGCATTATTATGTTATTGTAATTTGACACCACAGATGGTCCTCATTTTTCATTTTAAAGTTCAATTTAACTTATTTATGATGTTGTTTACAACAACCGCTTTGTCGGACCGCACAATTTCATTTATGACAGAATTTGTAATCCTAGCCTTAAAACGAAAACTCGTATTTGCAGATTATAGTTAAAAGATTAGGTATCGTGAGCTTATAAGTGTTGGACGTAAGCGAATTAATGGAATCCACCTCGTTAATCTAGCGACATTAAAGACGGATTTATATTTATCGGGACTGGAATAAAGGATTAACTTAGATAGGAATTGAAACTATGATTAGCATTATAATCCTAATATACTGCTGAATACTGAAATGCTCTAATAGGTGTATTAGGGATGTTAGGGCACCATAAAGTTTTGTTAATAAATATTATTGACCTTAACGTTATGGTGATTTCACTACATCATATTATTTACAATTATATAATATATACTTACAACTCAGAAGTAAAATCGCAGCACTAATGTACAATTTATGTTTCCAAAGTACTGCAAGTACAATAGTATATGCAAAAGTAGTGTGCAACTGCTTTAGTGATAAAACAATAAAACTGGGTTACATGTGGTGAAGTAATCTGGTGTTTGCATATTTTATTGCAGCTTATCTAGAGGTAAATTGTAAATGTACACAAACTATTTGTCAGAATGGATAGGTATACATCCGAAAGTGATATCATTGAGAGCGCCAGGGTTTCTTGTTACTCAAAATGTACACCAAAAATTACTGTAAAAAGCCAAAGGACTTTACTTATTTTTACCGTTATCGAAAAATTATTTCCAAACTGTCATGAAAACTGTTAAGTAACTTTGTTTCTCAAATTGTGTACTATTTTAATTTCTTACCATAGCCCATTTAATTTGCTCTCCTTCATTTCAAATTCAAATTCCTCTTTGTAATTGCAAAAATAAAAAACTGCACTGTTTTACCGTAGTGGGAATTAAACCCTGCATTTCGCTTACAGTATTTTCCTTAATCCTATTGACGTTTAATTCTCCTCGTCGTTATCATTTACTTTTAGGTAACCAATTTTATTATTATTTGAGTTCGTAAATACTACGACGCAAATATGCGATGCAATCCTGCTAAGTTAATTTAATTGATCACTCTGTTCAAAATCTCTCTGAAAAGGTTTTTCATTGCTTCCCCATTTAAATTTTTGACATCATGGTTTCCGAATTTCGAAAAAAGAAACTCAATTTTATCTTTGACACATTTTTCGGTTAGTTACATACTATACGTTTATTAACTAAATTCTTGAATGAAGTCTCTACACCAGTTCTTACTTACTCTTTTAGATGTCAACAAAGATGGTACGATAGAAAAGGACGACTTTGAGCTTGCTATCGAGGTAAATACTATAATTTTACTTGTGTTGATCCTGATTGTATTCATGAGTAAAAAGATAATATTTTCTATAACTATCAAAATATTTTCAATAAGAAAATAGCTCAATGCAGAGGTTATACAAAAGGAGACGATAATTACAACGATATTAGTGAAAGATTTATTCATATTTGGGTAATGCTGCAGCGGTCTGCCGACGAGGATGGGGACAATCAGGTAACTATAAGATTTTAAAAAGTTTGTCCCGTAAAGTACATAGTAAAATAAATTCTCGTGCTTTTTAACTCATGTGTAAACAAAAGACCCGTGTTAGAATCATTATTTTGTACTTCTTATTAAATAGATAAGTTTGAATTTAAAATTTTAAAATTTTTATTAAAGAAGAATGATTGCTTTAAAGTTGAAGAAGTGTATTCTTGCTAACATTCCGACTTAAGTAATCACAGTACTATTTAACACCATAAGTAATTGAAATCACCAGTGCTTAGGAAGGATATATAGTAGAATATAATTATTTTCATTATATTTATTCAGCAGTAGTAGAAATTCCAAGGGTGGGTGTGGCGACTTTTCGTAGCGAAATAAGAAAATAATATTTGCTTTACTTTTATTTTGTAATTTTAGGTCAGTCGAGAAGAGTGGGTTAAACTATGGGAAACGTCTGTGACAGATGATTGGAAGATACTTTATATGGAGTTTATGTTCCGCCTTCAGGACACATCGGGTAAATTGCTAATACTATTAATTATGTATATGTCGTAGTTAATCGAGGCAGTTGGTTTAGAGATGTAAGGCAAACTAGAGATAAAGAGGGATTACAACGGTGGCATATGTAGGTATACGGACACGAGCTTTTAGTTAACAAGTAATCAAGTAACACTTTAATCCTAAATGAGGTTGAGTGACCTTGAACAGACATTACTCGTTAACTAAAAGCTACAGTATCCTTCGTCATCTCCATTGCTAATCCCTAATTACCTAGTTAGGCATTCATCCCTAACCGACTGCCTTGACTATCTACGACCTATGTACAACAATACATGCAAATATTATACTTATAAATATTCTTCTTTCCGTAGGGGATGGCGTTATTGAAGTTGATGAATTTACACAAGTTTGTGAAGCTTTTGGAATACCTGTTAATGAATGTAAAACTGCTTTTGATACACTGTCCAAGGTGCATATATACTGACATTTACTCATAGTGGAAAATTATTATTTTTAATATTCTGATATAACAATTAAAAAATTAAAACAGAATGGATCCCAGGCTGTAGACTTCAGTTACTACAGCGAACTATGGAAGGAATATTTTGCTTCTGATGATGAGGCAGCTCTTGGAAATTTTTTGTTCGGCAAAAAGTTCTGAAAATGCTTTCCTTTGGGAAATAATATTATTATAACTATTTAAAACTTTTCTTTTTTGTCTATTTGTAAAAGAATTTTCTCCCATCAATGAAAGAAAAAATCTATTATTTAAAGATGATACTGTATCATAATTGTGGAATAAATGAATACTGCACATTATAATTTTCATTATTTAATTTTTGGGTGACGCTATTAGTTGATAAAATTTAGTAACTTTAATGGTAAACATTTTAAGACTTTCAACCGTTTATATAATAATCTTCCTTGCGTATACAATAATAATCTTCGCAGAATACAATTAATAAGTATTTAAAAAATTAAAAATTGCTAAGCTATCTCTAGAGAACTTTCGCCTTTCTCATAGCATTTGTAAATTAATAGATATTTAAAGACTGCAGAATAAATATTACAAACGCGCAAGTAGAAAAATAATATATTTTGAAATTTGACTTGATGATGATTTAACGAGATGAGTATTCTCGATGTACGGTATTATCAATTGAGTGGTAATAAGAAACATTTGTAATAATAAAGTCTACACTAGTTCATTAAAACTATACCTATGTATATGTTAGCGGTAAATTCGCAAATTAGGCAATTACAAAAATACCTAGGAAATTTCGTAATTGCCTGAAGACTGTCCGGCTATATTCATTTAGCCGAGGCAATTATGAAAATGCCTAGGCATTTTCGTAATTGCCTAAACATCACTCGGCAGAAAGCTAAATGATTTTACTTTTTCCGGGTAATCACTCGGCAGAAACGAAAATGTCTCACTTGTATGCTATCATGGTGTTTTAAGGATAGGAAAAGGTAAGTCAACTGTGTTGTCTCACTTCTTATGCTAATCACTAATGTACGGATAAGCAGAAGTAATCTAGTAACTGTCAGTTAGCCTTCAGTCGACATTGAGAAACACAAGGAAAGACATGTATGTCTCAAAAACCAAGTTTGACTAATTAATATCTGAAAAAATAAAACGCAAATTCAAAAGTACAAGTAAAATTAGTGACATACAATTAATTGTTCGATTTATGGAAGTAAAAGATTGCGATAGCACTAAAAAATCTCCTATCATATTACTCCAATCTCAGAAAATACAAGTTTGGACCAATACTGAATCAACTACTGGTGAAGAATCCTTTATTGTATTAGATACAGATTCCATATGTTAATCAACCCACCACGAAAATCACCCCACACGCTTACTACTCCAATGAAAATCACCCCGCACTTTTACCACCCCATACCAAAATAACCCCACATGACAATCACCCGGCACGATCACCATGATTCATAAAAATGCCCTCATCTGAGCTTATAGTTTAAATAATTTATATTCTTTGTGCTCTTTATCTATAACAGTCAACAGAGATGTCTCGCAATTGTGACCTTTTTCGTCATTCCTTATATTTTTTCCTTGTCAATCAGTTGTGGAATAATTTTAGTGCTTGGGGGGTGACCGTGCGAGGTGATTTTCATGTGGGGTGGTAAGCGTGTGGGGTGATTTCCTTTGGGGTGGTAAGCTTGCGGGGTGATTTTCGTGGCGGGGTAATAAAGGTGTTACCTTACTACTTCCATAAATCGAACAATTATTTGAATGTCGCTAATTTTACTTGTGCTTTTGAATTTGCGTTTTATTTTTTCAGATATTAATTGGTCAAACTTGGATTTTGAGACATACATGTCTTTCCTTGTGTTTCTCATGTCGACTGAAAGCTAACTGACAGTTTCAGTGACTAGCTTGCTTCTGTACAATAGTGATTAGCATATGAAGTGAGACAACACAGTTGACTTAACCTTTTCTTATCCTTAAAACACCATGATAGCATACAAGTGAGACATTTTCGTTTCTGCCGAGTGATTACCCGGCAAAAAGTAAAATCATTTAGCTTTCTGCCGAGTGAAGTTTAGGCAATTACGAAAATGCCTAGGCATTTTCATAATTGCCTCGGCTAAATGAATATAGCCGGACGGTCTTCAGGCAATTACGAAATTGCCTAATTTGCGGATTTATCGCTAACATCTATATACTATACGCTATTCGTGCATTCTTATATGTACTATTTTGTGCATTTTGTGCAGATGAGTACATGAAAACCATTTCATGTGTACGTCGGCGTACTGAGATACTGTCGGAGTACTGAGATAATATCATATAGTCAGCAATAGCCTGTACTATCTCATACCGTTTCTGAGGTTCCTCTAAACTGCCGTTACTTAAATGTAACAACTCTTTTTTTTAAATATGCTCACCTCCATACACCATTATTAAATTGATTAAATTGGAAGTCAAAAATATTGATTTTGTAGTAATTCGAGATTATTCAAGGCTAGTGCTAAGTCATTATAATATTATAAATTGCAAAATTTCTTGATTGACGCCTTCAAATGCTTTCTAAAAAGTTTTTCAAATTTTTACATGATAAATATTTCATTAACATGAGTTTTATTATAATATCAATTATTTATAAACACAACATCTCTACAAGCAGTGTGTCCCAAGCACCGTACAATTACAATTACCCAGAGTATATGTTCCAATAGGTTTCATTTAGAAAAGCAGTACAATTCGCTTCTACTTCAAGGGTTGGAGCAAACCTGTAAGAAAACATTATTTAAGGTTGAGAGCTGAACTCCATAGTAACAAAATTAACATGGGTAAAGTTCATTGTTTACTCGTTTATAATATGCACATTAAATTTAAAAAATTCTTGAAACTAATATTTTATATTAATTAAAAAATAATGGCAACAAATTTTAAGTTTACGTAATATTCATTTAAATTTGCAATATTTGTATTGAATGAAGTGAATGAAATCCAGTATTTATAATACCCTTGAGCAGAAGGTACGTCTCTGATACAGCTCGTCCCAACCATTATTCTGTACAGATATGTAGACCCTGATTGAGTGTACGTCAACTTCCACAGCTGAGTCGCGGCTGGAGGATTAGCGGCCCCCTTGGTGTTACATAATCAACGAAAGTCTCAATTTTATATTATGAAAGACCATTTCTGTGTAAACTAATTTTTCGAGATCAAAATATTTATTGTATTTGAGTTCATGCGTAATATAATTTTTAGTTGTCTAGGATTTTGCCTATATGAAACTTGAAATTCATTACCAAAAAGTATCTAGTACTTACAATGTTATATAGCATACCGGGTGAAAGTACGAATTAAAACTAATTATAAGAAATACCGAATAACAGTATTTAACTCCATTCCATTAATGAAGGTTTATTTTTAGTGTATTCAATTTTAAGTTAGAAATAAAAACACAATAAATTCCTTTTCGTAATCTCTGGTATGTTGAGTCAGATAATTTAAATATATAAGCCAAATTAGGCATTTAGGAAAATGCCTACGCTAATAGAAAATTGCCTAGGCAAATAGGAAAATGTCTAGGCAAATAGGAAAATGTCTAGGCAAATAGGAAAATGTCTAGGCAAATAGGGAAATGTACATATAAGCCATTAGGAAAATGCCTAAGCCATTAGGAAAATGTCTAGACAAATAGGAAAATGCCTAGTCAAATAGAAAAATGCTTAGGCAAATAGAAAAATCCCTAGACAATCAGCAAAATGCATTGGCAAATAGAAAAATCCCTAGACAATCAGCAAAATGCATTGGCAAATAGAAAAATCCCTAGACAATCAGCAAAATGCATTGGCAAATAGAAAAATCCCTAGACAATCAGCAAAATGCATTGGCAAATAGAAAATTGCCTAGACAATTAGTCAAATTTGTAATGAATTTTGGTTTTCGTGGTCAATTTAATAGGAGACAAGTTATAGTGTTCATCAACTGATTTAATTCCAAAGTCACTGATGAATCAGAAAACCCTCACATCAAGTATGTGACCCATTTCCTTTCTAAGTTACCTCAGTTAATATGACTTGATTCTTCTATGCAAAAAGTTGCCATAATTAAAAAATATAACGGTGCATATATTTTTAGACGTAACGGCGCATGTAAGTGATGTTATTCTGCTTCATCGGGGACTTTGGAATTAAGTCAGCGATGTGCAGTGGCCCACTGACTTGTCTTCTATAAAATTGACCACAAAAGCCAAGATTCTGTACACTTTTTACTAATTGCCTAGGCATCTTCGTAAGTGCCTAATTTGGCTTATTACCGCTGTTTTGTCAAATAACTTTTTGGGAAAAAAATAAATGAAGCTTACTTCAATTTTAAGTGCGTTACCAGCGGAATCCAACGATGAATTTTGAGCTCCGTTCCACATAATGGTAGAACCATTGCTACCAAAAGCTGCATCTAAAGATATATGATTTATGGTGTCTAAGTACACTGAGCTATTGTAAGTTGTACTTCTTGGGAATTAAATATTAATTAAGAAATTTTAAAGTTTTTACCCCAGTCAATCGTCCATTTATGGTTTATGTTTACTGCAGGGTTTGTTACTGTCACATTGCCTCCTGGAGCAGCGGAACCAGTGAGCAACTATAAATGTACAACGCGTACCCGATTTTATTTAAATTAAGTTTAGAAATGCCAAAGGAGTGAATAACGGTTTAATCTCGTCATTTATAATTCAACTGTTATGATAAATTATAATGCATTGTAAGTACAGTAACTAGTTATTGCCCTCATTGATATTAAATAAATAAATATTTTGCATTTTATGCATTTCATTTAAAAATCAGCACATGCAGCAGCCATTATACATATCTTATCTGGTTTTTGTGAACTGTGCTGATTATGTTGACAAAATAAATTTTTAGTTATTCAAATAAATTTTGTGAAATTTTACTATTGACACCTTAAAGTTTCTTATTTAGTTGATCAAAAGTTTTTTAAGATAAGCTGAAGTATTAAACGCAGCTAAGCTATGAATTGCTGAATTTGATACCGTTGATTAGTTGAAAATGTAGCTTGATATTTTGCGTTATAACTTACATGCCCGTAGTAGCGATGGTTAGAAAATACAATTGTCCGGAGAACGGCAGTGGTTGTGGAAACAACCACTAAAAGGCAAACAAACTTAATCATGTTTGACAATAGTAATATCAAGAACTGCATAAAATGTTTTCTGCGGACAATGTTTTATATGGAATTGATATACGGCTTGGATACAAAGCTTCACATCATTTATGATTTTATCTTACATTATGCAGGCACTTATTACATAGGTAATAAAATGCTGATAAATGAGATTCCTTCGTTTTTAATGACTTTTAATTTTAATCCCGCAATAATAAAATAAATATATATTCATATTACAAAATACGGAATGAAAAGCACAAGATTTAAATTGCAACAATAAAATATGATCCGCATTTTACATCACATTTTACAACTGTTACGACGTATTAATAAACTTGCGACGTATTCGGTCAATAGCCATTTTTTCTAGTTATGAGATTACATTTTTTAGTCTTGTACACATATAGATGTGTGCAATAAAAATCAGTATCAGTTATAATTTTTTTTCTGAAAATAACAACTGGTCGTAGTTGAAACCTAATACTTCCTTTCAATAATTTTTTGAATAAACCTGGATTACCTGTTAAAAATAAGATTAAATTGCAAATTACTTTTAATGTAGCTATTAGCATAATTGTAAAATTGGAGTCCTTTGTTTTGGTCAGAAAAAGTCTTATTAATAGAAAGAGGGATAATGGGGAAAATATTGCAGATAAAGATAAATAATACAATGCAAGATCTGCTTTCAAGTTTTAATACCCATTTTATTAACTTTAAGTAAGTCATGTTTAAGCATTATCGCACAAGCATCAACAAAATATCGTACTACAAATTAGGACTGCAGAATTTGGTAATCAAATTGAATGTCAACTAGGTACTAATTATTTTCATGACTTTGGAGTAAACTGCCTGTAAAAGGTCATCGCTATCTATGCTCTGAAAAACATTAAGGTACATATGTTACAGGTTTATGTCAAAACTCAAAACTAGAATTAAATTCGGTTTTGTCAGCCACAACTTTTATTGAGAACAGTTTTCACTAATGTTGTGGAGCACCATTCGGAGGAAAATTTCAAAAGACATCAAAATGTTAGAACTATGGTTGCTAGAAATTTGTTGTAATTAGCTACAAAACTTGTTTTGTATTAGGATACGTACAATTTTAAAGTATAGGCTTACAAGTAAAAACTTATTTTTATATAGACACTTGCATGTGATTCATTTTATAATTCTGCGTAGATATTGGTGAAAAATAATCTCAAAAAAAGCTGTCGCTGAAAAACAATAAATGTATACTAAATGCCTGTGCATTTTGCGAAATTCCTGTTTTGACATAATGCCTGCAACATATACAGTGATATCGCACTTCGCACTACAGCACAAAGCACAACATCACAGTGTAAATAGCAGTATCACATTATACAGAAGGAAAACGCTGTTTTCATGAAATGGCTGATATGATAGTAGTACGCCTTTACTGTCTACGTATGAATTTTTCATGTGAGACATTCTGCTAGCCATATGATTCATACAGGATGATAACATCCTTGAACATGCTATTTTCGTACATCAATCTACCACCGTAAAATACAAACACTTAATGACCTCGTTTGACTATACTCAGCAGAATATCTCTAGCGTGTGTCTGTAGAATATCGATTGGCACGGTATGCTATGTTGTGCTTGCAAACTTCTTGCTAAGTAACCTTTTCTCGCTCCAATCCCAAATAAGTGCATTGCACTTTCGGCATTCGCATTGTAAACATCTCTTATTTGTTCTAGTCTGTGTTAAGTTGTATTAAATCATAATCATGACAGTTTTTTACCAAATGAGTAGCAGATTTGGTGGATTTTGTCACGTATTCTTACGTTGGAAAGGCAGTATATTTAAACTTGTTTGGCCAGACTTACTAATATTCCTTTTCCTTTATTTTTCGTGCAGTGCAGTGTATAGATTCATCCTAAACGAAGAACACCAAATAATATTTGAAAAAATTGCAGTTTATTGTGAAAAATATGCAACTCTTATTCCCGTTTCGTTTGTTCTTGGGTTCTACGTGTCTCTAGTCATTGGGCGTTGGTGGGCACAATACAAGGCCATCCCATGGATAGACACACTGGCAATTTGGATCACTACTACAATCAAAGGTGACGGAGATGAGGAAAGATTACTTCGTCGCACAATTTGTCGCTACGTTGTCCTTTCCATCACGCAATGTTTCGTACTCATCAGCAGCCAAACCAAAAAACGATTTCCGACAACAAATCATTTAATTGCCTCTGGATTACTAATGCCTGATGAAAAGGAAGTCATGGAAAATCAAGTCGTAGGGATTTCCAAATATCAAACACACTGGATACCGTTAGTATGGGCATCAAGCCTTGTCAGTAAAGCACGAACAGACGATAAAATCAACGATGCCTGGATGAGAACACTCATTGATGAAATTCAAAAAATCAAAGATAATCTGAATTTGCTGCTATGCTTTGACAGAATTCGCGTCCCTCTTGTTTACACTCAAGTTGTAACTTTGGCTGTCTATGTATACTTCTTTTCCGCAATTATGGGAAAACAATGGGTTTACCAAAGAAATATTGTCGGGAAAGGTAATTATGCTCGTTTATACATATATATTTATAAATTAATAGCTTTTGAAATTTTATTGAAAAATATTCCCTTCTTTCACAACTGCCTGAGTATCATTATTTAATGTAAATTTGCATTTTTGCATTTGTAATTGCATGTGGAATTCTTCTATTTACTCATAGGAATGCTTTTTGAGAACCATTAACAAATATTTAACCCCGTGAATAATAATTACTGGATTTTTTTATTACAGCTAATGGTCGGAAACTAGGTGCAGATGAATTGGACTTAATTGTGCCTATTTTTACAATCCTTCAATTCTTGTTCTACATTGGATGGTTGAAAGTTGCCGAAAGTTTAGTCAATCCATTTGGGGAAGATGACTACGATTTTGAATTGAACTGGATGATTGATCGCCATTTAAAGGTAATACCTTTGAATAGTAACACTTGGAAACAATTATGAAGATATATTTACAGTAATTAAAACTTTTGTTTGAGTTTTAGGTTTCCTATTCAATAGTGGACAAAATGCACTTTCAACAACCAGAAATGAACAGAGATGTTTATTGGAATGAAATTATTCCAGAAGAACTTCCTCATACGATTGCGTCATTGAAATGCAACAATGACATCCCTGTAACATCAACCGACGCCGTTGTTGTGTCAAATAAGGAAGGTAAGTTCGTTAATAATATACTTATACGAAGAGTGACCAGACCTTATGGTTCTCATTGTAAATCTGGTTTTTATATTTTATTTTTCCTTTGTGCACATTTAAAAGATGATAATGTCAGTTGTTGGCTAGCTGATAAAATTAGCTACACTAGCATTGCTTTTAGTTCGTATAACAGGACAAATTTACGGCAGCACTAAGAAAACTTTTAGATTTTGGTAAAAACTAACATTTTAAACTTTAGAAACCCAGAATGGTCAATTAGCCAATAATTAATGTTTTATTGACTTATTATACATTTCGGTATTAGGATACAAAAAAATGATTGATACATTTAACAATGTAAAAATACACCATTCCAATTTTAGGACTTGTTATTTTGCTAATGTTCTATTTATGAATGTTGTCTTTGTCATATTAACAGTTGAAATAACGGGGAAAGTATTCACATTTATAACTACTACAAAATTCTTTCCTTTGAAACGAAATTAATGGCATTTCTGAAATTTTGCTACTTACTTACCAATTCTAAGGACTGTTTTACTGTTCCTATTGAGCACAAGTAGTATTTGATATCATTTGAATACTGATTAATAACTTACGGTATTGTTTTACATTATTTGCTTATTTTAACACCTATAAGATTTTAGGTTTTCAAGTAATCTAATGTTCAATTTGTTTAAATTTATATAGGCACTACAATTTTTTCGGCTCTTAATGAACCAAGGAGTGTGTAATTTATACTAATCATAACAAAAGTACAAGCATGTGATAAACGTGATAAACTCTCGGTTTATATGAGTATGCAGATATCTGGTCGCTTTACATTATTACTATCATTCTAATTATTTAAACATTCGTATTGAATTTTCGTCACATTTTCAGCTGTAAATCTGCTACCTAGTCAAAATGAAATTATTCGAGAAAAAGAAAATTTGGTAGATGAAAAAGGCAGAAAAGATGAACAATCAAAAGAAGACCTAATCATCCCTCCCGATTCTGACGAAAATATTGAAGCCACTGAAAATAATACAATCTCTAAAGTGGAGATAAATAGTCGACTTCGAATAAATGAAAAAGAGGACTAGATTACTTACTTCGATTATATATTTTAGACTAACCAAAGAAAAGTATTACAACAGTGATAGATGATATCTAGAAATTACTACCAAGCCACCGATTGTACTTAAGCATAAGCATGATAGTAATTGAAAAGAATTCAAATTCCGAGAGCTGTCTCATAATAATGCTTTGCTTATTTTATTAGCCAAACAATTAATTGCACCGAAATCAATATGCCTTCAACACACCTGAAATAATAAAATGTATTCTAAATGTAGTTAACACTGAAGAACTAGTATTTTAAATAATGAACAATCTATGCCTGCCATGAAAAGGGAATCACTGAATAAATATAATTTATTATACTATCCAATAACTCATAAAATGTACACTCAATGTTGGTACTTGTAGTGTGCGTTTTGATGAGTAGTCTTTTGTTCTTTCTAAATCTATTGTGAGACTATATACCCTTTTTATATATTAATTCAACGCAATATCATTTGAAAGTTCACTATTTTATGAAGTGTGTGTCAATTTTTTTCCTTATTTTCTTAATTTAATTTTCGTAATATATACTTTTGTTCATATACTTTTAAATAATTTTGTTACCAATTAACATTAGCAGCGTGATTAACAAAATACAAGCAATAAAGTTATTCCTCGTTACACTACTATGTTTTATGTTTAGTAATGGTGCTAATAAAGGAATTACAAATACATATATATGTGCAACTTTTAAATTAGCGTTTTGTAGTTGTGGTGCATAGATACATTAGTATTACAGTATACACTTACATGGTTACTGGCAAAATAATTGTAAAACCATAACTCAAGAAGGTAGGAAATTCTTTTTCTAGTCACCTTGGAGTGATGATTTGATTGAAATCCCTGAATTTTGACCATTTACCAGTATTTTCTTTTATTGTGTAGTTCTGTTGAGGAAATGGCAAAAGCCAAAAGATTCAGTTACCTGAACAAAATAAACAGAAAAGGAAAATCATTATGGCTATACTATTACGACCAATACAATCACACATCGTTTGTAATTCATTAAAATGTGTTAATACATTCTTGTAGTTGTTAATTATCCATTGTTGCAGCTGACGTGGTAACGTTCCTCTACGGCCCAATTCAATTGCAAAAAAGGACTTTAAATGTTTTTCAATGGTGATTACAACTGCATCTTTGAAATAACTGCATCGCTTAAAATGGTGAGATCGGAGCGGGTGCCATTCATTGGGTCTGTCATCAAGGTTGTTTATTATTCTAACAGATTTTGCTTTCGGTAGAAAATATTCACTTCCGCTTTCTATTTTTCTTGAACCTATAAGTTCAAGATGCTCAACAGTGTCACAAATACTTGACGAGGAAAATAAACATTTTTTCAAAATTAAATGCTTGATTTTCATGTTGTTAGAAAGTGAAAAATTCATTCTTTTTACAATTAGACATTGGACATTCCAAGATGATTGTTTCCAATTTTTCACAATGACTTCATTCAAACTAAGGTACTGTAAAGAAATATTTCCGCTCACATCCAACTCCAAATGGCATTTCTGGAGATTTATACTTTTTATTCTGTCCATGTCAACGTAATCGTTAATTGTGAAAGTTACTACATTTTCCCCATCCTTATTGAATCTCACAGCATGTAGCTCTAGTGAAAGAGGACGGATTTTTGCATCCAAAGTAAGTACACATCTGGACAGTTTCAATTTTTCTATTGAATCCAAGCAACTGAGAGGGACCACAAGATGAGTATGCGACAGATAAAGGATATTCTGTGGCGATTTCCAGTTGGGATATTTGTTTGCTTAGTAGACTACTGATTTCAAAGGTCTCTCTCATAGTTTCACCATCCATCAAGCAAACCGAATAAAGTAGAAGTTCGCGAATACGGCTCTCATTTGTCTTTAAAAATTGGACCATAGAACTCACTTGGGTTTCAGACTGGAATTTAATTGCATCGATATTGAAATACGGACTTGTCCATTGTACTTCAGCGTATCTTTTGGAAATGTCCTTGTCTTTGTCATTCAGCAATGAAATGCATGCCTTATTTCTAAACAGGATGTTAATTGATTCATTCCAACACTTTGAAACCAAACGGCAGTTTTTCAAAGTTTCGAAATCCAGGAAACTAAAGATGGTTTTCAAAATCTATTCACCAAATACAATATTTGTTAGATTATTCACATATTTTTATTAAAATTTGAAATACATGTATAATTTATTTAAAGCATGACACTATTTTAATATTCCATTTAATGCTTATCGTATCTTCGATTTATATGTCTGAATATCATGCTTAAGCATTCTAGAAAATGTTTTTAGACTACATCATTATTGCAATTTTAAAATTCTGTGACATCTAAACGTGTACTTAATTCTTAAATTCGTAATCATTATGCTTACTAAAAAATTACTGGCCCAGGGTGCAGTTTCTGTGTTTTTTGAGATTTCCGATTGGGTTGACTTTTGCAAAGCAGAAATACCTACGGGATTGCAGCTGGAACTCCAATTTAGTTGTCTGGAAATCCATTTCTGTGCATAAATTAAAGTGTATTTACCCCAATTAACTACGTCATCAAATAAAGAATTTCTTATAATTTTGCACCTTAAAAATAATGATTTACCGCAAGTCTTCTTTTCTTCAAATAGCGCTGCGAATACCTGGGAACGCATCTGGTTCTCGCCATAGTACTATTTATTATGAGAATCTGTACATGTGGATAACAATAATAAAGTAGTGTTACTGTAGGGCTGTAATGTTGTATCAATGATTTCTGTATTCATAATTTAATTATGAAGAAGGATTAAATAATTAGAATAATATATTATTTAATACACTCAAACTTTAGTTCTGTAAAAACGGAGAAAGTTTTCAGAGACAAAATTTCTTTTTTCAGCAGAATTATTGCCGAGCGATTCAAATAGATGTCAATCTGCTAAATGCATTGCTATATAAAATGTTCAATAATAATCGCAATGTTTGGTAATTGAAACATCATCGATACCCTAAGGTCACTTTATGTTATTTAAGTATGGAATGATAAAGATTTGCGAACGAATACTACAACAATACTACGTATAGAATTATGTGTACACGTTACACCGCGGTGATTCATTCGCAATCAGTAATTATTACAATAAGCCAACACTAACACACAATTCTCACCATTCTGAGATTCAGTCAGAATTTGAAGGTGCACAAAAATAATGTATTGATTGAGGTTTTGTTCCATTATCAGAAAAGCGTAATGAAATAGATAGTAAATCCTATATATTTACACCGAAATGTTTTCGAGGTACAAAGTTTAGGTCACGACTGATAAAAGTGTCAGTTGGAGTTAGAGATTCTATTTGCCAACCGTTATCATTAACGAATTGAACTTTTCGTTGGTGCTGCTATGTAAAACGTTATTTAACAATGTATTTTATCTGTATAATGTTTAGCAATTGAAGTATTGATGTCGTAAGGTTTGTCCAGTATTTATTATATACATTGTTAAGAAAAAGATGTTTTCGCATAGACGAATTTTACATTAGTAATCCTTCAATTGACCCTTTAACAAGCACCAACTCTAACAAAGTGAAGATTTGTTGGTTGGCTTTAAAACGTATTTCAGTATTTGCAAGTCACATTGACTTGGATTAAGAATTTCTATTTCATTTCTTTATTTCTATCTATAAAAAGCAATGCAAGTCAAAAAATATCGTGTGATATGCAAATAAATTCTGATAATGTGCTTAGTTGGATTGATACGGAAAATTCGCTTATGATGGGGTAAATTCTGAAAAAACTAAATTATGACGGGGTGCATTTGGTATTGCCTAGGTGTTGTTCCTGTCGCTGTACAGCAATGTGCCACAGTCTAGATATTATGTATTTAACTGTATTGAATGCTAATCTCGTTCTTTGAAGCAAAATAATTTTCTCTTGTCTATTTACTTAACAGCTTCAGTGGTAAGTGCTAAAAGCAATATGTGGAACTAAATTGAAAGTCTTGACATGTATCTGGGAGTATAATAATATGCATGGTTCTTTTATTTGTCAAATAAGAAGCCTATGTCACCGATCACAATCTCAATATCTTTCTAATGGGAATAACCGTGATAATTTACGATAACAATACTACAATGATAATTTTTGATAATTCATTTAAATACACACATATGTACTACAAAATCCATTGAAGTATTTGAAATGTGAAATGATACGTCAACATAATCATCGCTTGGAATAATGCTGTATATAATAATTTTACTTTTTTCAGTTACAAGAATACAATATTTCGTGAAGTAAAATAAATTTTTCGCATTAACTAGTCATTACTAGATAAATGTTCAACAATAATATTGTTTGTCCTATCTTAAAGTGAACTATTTGCAGTAAGGAATAAGAATTTTTCCGCCAATTTCGTCGCTATTTAGTACACCGGTCAGCCAAATGGAAGCATGCAGCACACCCGACATTTAAGCCGACAATATAGTAGTATAACCATTGCATGACTATCGGCTTAAATGTCGGGTGTGCTGCATGCTTCCATTTGGCTGACCGGTGTACTAAATAGCGACGAAATTGGCGGAAAAATTCTTATTCCTTACTGCAAATTGTTCACTTTAAGAGTGAACATACACATATGTCGCATGTCGTCAACAGTTTCTTTTCCATATATCCATAAAATATTTTTACACTTTTGAAATAAAATCAAGCGACATTACACCATGAGATCTGTCATAATAATTTTGTAAAAATGTAACCATCTGTTCCCATTGCAGGGCAACAGACCTATGACTTCTGTCGCCACCACTGTGCCTTTCCAAATCTTTTAGTCGTTTTTGCAGTACATTCTGCGCCAAAAATATAAGTTCTGTCCAATCGGCTTCATTCACCCTGATATCATATAACTTTTTTATTATCATGTCTAATGCATTGGCATATGAACGATTGCTTTCATAATCTTCAGGAAATAAATGTGGAATTTCGGCCCAAGAGATATTTGTGGCACCTGCAATAAAAAAGTAGGTATATCAAAAATCAATTGCGGTATTATAGATCACAAATTACAATATCATATTATAAATTGTTAAATTTTACTCCTTTTTGTTAATTTCTCAAACTTGTTTTCCATTTCACGATTAGGGAAGATGGCCCATCTACTTTTATCTAGTAGTGAAAATACTTTTTTGAAAAATTCCCATTCCGTTGAATTAGGGCGCACGCTTGAAATTGCGACTATTGAATCCGTCACAGATAAATCGGTGTACTCTGTGGAATCGCTTATTACCACGATTGTTGTTTCGTAAGTTTTGTTAAACCATTCCGGTAAACACCAAAAATTTTTGAAATGCCATTTGATAATTTCCGCTCCTTCTCTTAAGCCAATGATTTCAAGTACGGTATATTGTCTGCCAATAAATATGGGATTGTAATAATTTTGTCTAAAACTGATTACACCATTTCTATTTATGTCTCGAGTATTTAAAATTTGGATGTCCCAAATAGCCCAAATTTTCAAAAATGTACTGCAGGAGTTTGGAACGAAAACTGTTCTTGTCTCCACTGGTTCCATTTTTAAATTAACTTAATTATGCAAATCGATTGCCGCTTATATAGTAAATCAACGTAAGTTTATTATACGACAGCAAATAAAACCGTAATTTTTGTAATAACACCCCCAGTTAATATAATAGTTTCCAGCTTGTTTGCTAAAAATGCAAAAGTAAAATATAAGCATCGTCAATTTAGTATGAATTACTAAAAGCATGCGTTTATTTCGGTAAATACGTGATTTTAATGAGAACTTGATTATTGGTCCACGTAGCATTAATATAATAATTGGACAATTCCGATTCTACTGAGCCACTCGACCTGTTAAGCTTCATGAATTGTTTATCAAGGTGATACGATTTATCAGGGTAAATGACTGATTGCATAAAACTGAATGTGAATATAATTGTCTTCCACTTTTTAGTTACCAATCACCCCATGCAGTTAATTAGACATATGAGGAGATCCGAATATCGTTTCTTAAGGGGCATTGGATTTTTAATGCCCAAAGGAGCACGAATGCGATATTTAATAGGGGAAATAAATGTTCAGTGCATAAGAAATTTACTTTTTTTGGTTCGTCAGACACAGTAACTTGAGGCATGCCGTATCTGCAGAATCATTTTCTAATATTTTAGCTCATGCCCAACGTATTAGCAGTATAAATGTCTCCAGTTAAACGCGGGGTTCATGGGAATGCTTGGAATTCTTAAAAATCCTTGTAATTTTCATGCTTCAGTGGCAGCGCTTGAACTGATATCGCTCTAAACTCTAGTTGCTATTCTGAAAAGGACTTTGGCAGCGAAGAACATAATAATACTGTACAATGTGTCGTAGTCTTTGAGAGGACTCAGTCATTGAGAAAACGCGGTGTATACTTAAATGTTAATAACTTATTTCTATTATACTTAGCAATCTTGAATTTGGAACATAAATCAATGCTGACATAATAAATAGTTTCAGTAAATTTCATCCCCTAGTTCTTACAGAAAAATATTATTTGTGTTTAAGTTCAAAAATTGTTCAGGTTATTAACTTTTTGAACTTAAATATAAATAACATTATTTCTGTGATAGCGAGGGGGATAAAATTTACTGAAAGTAATTATTATGTCAGCATTGATGATTGCTAAGCATAGCAGAAGGAAAGTTATTAACATTTAAATATACATCGCGTCCCCTCAATGACCGCTTCCTCCGTTCCTCTCAAAGATTACGACATGTGTGCCATTTCGAAATTTGGGAAATGACCACTCCTTTTTAGTTAAATTTGGTATAAAGCAGGGTGGTAGAATTACATAGGTAATGTGAGGCCTTTCAGCCACTTTCAGCCACTGGCTTACCAAAGTTAGGCAGACTTCTCGTTCGATCTTAACGCCAAGCTGACTATGAACGATGCAAATAAATACGCAATAATAACACTGAGGTTGGGAGTACAGAATTAGTTCAAGAGAAAAAGATTTAGTTTATTCTGGTGGAGTTCTTGTTACAAAGAGAATGCAAGCTCGCCATTAGAGAATAGTTGGTAGACAATTCAGGAGATAACTTAGAGTCTACCTAGAGTCTACCTGTCATCAGGAGGATCTGGGGGATCTGGAATCAGGAGTACTACAGGACACCATCCCCTAATCAGGAGCAGAAATGATAGGAATTCTCATACATTTGGAGAGTTATGTCTCTCTGACATCTGAGGTGTCAACCTGTCAGCTAAAAAGAAAGTACTCCTCAAAAACTTACTCCTTGTAGGAAATTGACATCTGGCATATCATTTACTGAAAAACTTTATCCAATATTTAATAATGCTTGCAAATATTTTTACAATGCAAATGCATCTACAGTTACAGTAGTAACCTCCGGAATAAATAATTATTTTGCTTTGGTGTTTACTTATATTGATGGTATATTTTAGGACATTATTCAGCAGAACTTACAATAGAAAATTATAACGAAAACGAGCTATTTACCTATCGCCAGTGCCATCCGTATTTTTGCGGTTTTCAGTAAACATAATGGCTAATATAATGATACTGTAACTAATAGCATTCGTAATGTCCTAAAATATAACTGAATTTCAACGAAAGGGTTGCGTTCTGAAGGTGAGTGCTAGACGTGCATTATTTCCGGTGCGAAAGCTTTTATACCCGCATTACTAACTTTAGTAACAATTTACAGGGTCGGTAATCAAAATAAATCACAAAACAGTAAAATACTAACGAAGTATCGCATCGTCAGCAAACTATGTAAGCCCAGTAGTCAATAATCTTAACTTATTGAACCTATTCACATTTCATAGGATATTTGGATATGTAATAAGTAAAGTGACTAAAGCATTCACAACGTTGTCGTAAAAGATGAATATTCGTTCATATTTAATAGCT
This sequence comes from Yoshiicerus persimilis, assembly GCA_020352615.2. NCBI lineage: Eukaryota > Metazoa > Arthropoda > Collembola > Entomobryomorpha > Tomoceridae > Yoshiicerus > Yoshiicerus persimilis. The sequence continues at coordinate 78,644,013 of CM036940.2, forward strand.
CTGATTGGGCCAACACGAATTCCAAATGCTCTAGTAGCTTTTAGTTGCTTTACCTGCAATTTACTCTTTTTAAATGAGAATGTCATTTCTGCTAGGACTTCATTCGAATGCTTCCAATTAGTAGCCAACCCAACTGTAACTGAGACGAGGAAATTAAATGATAAAACAAATAATACGATACAGAAGATGTATAATTCCAAACTGATTTTGTTGAAGGACCGAATGCAACCAAAAGCTCCAATCAAAGAATAAAATGTGTATGAATTAATCAGATGAGGAAAAAATAACTTAATAAAACTGTCGTTGAAAGCGGTATTCAAGAGATAGAGTTGTTTGTACACAGATATCTGTATTTGTAGATCTTCTCGTCTAAAATACAAAAAAATTATATTGTTATATTTCGCCTAATATTAAATTTATCTATTTGGTTTCATTGCTTTTCACAATTGAATTCGGGTGTTTTAACTCCATAAAGTTTAAACACGTAAAGAATATTTTGGCGTATCACTAAAATCTGCTTTGAAAAGATTTTAGTTATTAATCACTATTTTAAATAATTTTATCTGGTTATTTTTAAACAATTGTGTGCTATCTTGAAAGTTTAAACTGTAATAAGTAAATTGTGTTTACCTGGCACGATGTAAAATGAAGAAATTTCGAATAATATAAATCAAAACGTATGTTACGTGAATGGGTACTATTAAACTAGTTCCCATCGTGTACATTTGACAGAAAAAGAGTAACCCTCTTGCTAAATGATTCCTGGTTTTATCTGGAAACACGACTTCAGACATGTAATGCTTTCCTGGGACTAGAGCAGTGTATATTATCATAAAAATGGCCATTGAGAAAGACATTGGACAAAACCATTTGGAAACCCATATTTCAACAGCGCTGTATTTTCCACTTGCTAGTTCTTCCTGTTTAAAACCTGCGTACAAATCAATATGATATTAACATAGAAGATCCCAAAATTTCCATACAGTTGTATTTATTACATTTTTCTGAATTGGCATTCTTTCTCAAACAGTTCAGCACGTTGACAATTTCATTTCTTTTAAACTGCACGTTGGTCATGCAAATGGCCCACGTTAAATACGAAACCAAGTATATTAGGATCATTGCAAGTTCCAGAATTTTCAGATCTGGGTTCTTCGCTTCAAATATCAGCTGAAATATTTCGTAGCAGGTAAATATTAAATTCAGAATTATCAAAACATTTACTCCAACAGATTTCGTAGCTTGGAATTTCTCTTTTGAGTTCCTCCACGAGAAAGGTAAAACAGAGCCGTAATGTAAGATGTTGATATACATCCCAAACCATTGAAAAATGTCTTCGCTAGAAAAAGTTGCTTGACATTGCTTAATTAACTTGAAAACTTTTGACATCTTAAGTGAATTAACGGTTAGGTAGTACTTAAAATTGGAAAAACAAAAGCCGTCACAAAATTTAAAAATCGTTATGCAAATATTATTAGCTTTCCCTTTGTAGTATAATTTTTAACATTGAATTTTAAGGTGCCTAGATATCTTGTAAACTATTGCTTATTGGCTTTGGCCAGGATTTGTAAAATTATAATATGCTATCAAGAAGGAAATTTTCACACGTGCTTCCTTGAAATTCTACCAAAACTGACTGGGAATCACTCTCTACAAAATAATGGAACGAACGGCTAGAGCTACTTTAACACACGTATATTTTCCATTAAAATTATCCATTTTTTATGTTATTATGCAAATCATGGTAACATGAACGTAATATATGAATCGAAAGTATTTTTTTGTGTTCTCAAATTCAAGTCGGGCTCATTTTATATCCTCTTAAACAACATCGAAGGAAGTTACGAAAATTATTAATGATGCGACACAAAATGAAATCATTCGTCTATTACTATACAATACCTTGCCATAATTTACTAATGTTGTACTTTCGTGAGCAGAATGTAATATATAATGGTGCACTGCCTTATTGCCTCGGAAGAATTTACTGATTTACTGGCATTTTCTCATTACTATCGACTCATGCTTAACTTTTCAGTGCCTAAACTTGCCGATGCTTAATATTGTTTATTCATGCACCTATTAAAGTATGTCTTTCCAAGAAACCAAATTTTTAAAGCAGTAGCTAAATCTTAGAAACTACAGAATATCGTATTTATTGAACAGTAATTAACAGTATACCATCGATGTTCTTTCAAGCCCCTATATACGGCTTGCCCGATATACCACTTACCAAATACTTTATTCCAAATTCTTATATTTTTGAAAAACCGACAAAGTTGTCATTGTAATTGTTAAGGATTATTTACTGAGCGAGCGGTTCAGTGGTATTCAGATAGTATCATGAAGTCTGAGCATTTATAGTTTCTATAGGTACATGTGAAAAGCTTTATATTTGACGGGTCCAGAATTAGAAGTAACAGTTACAAATTTATTTCATGGCAACAAAAATTAAACAAAATTTTAAGGAAGTTTCATATTATAATGGCACATCAATTTATTTGCAAATTCTGCGAAAAAATTAATTCTTACCTTAATTACCTTAATCTTTAAAAAATTAGTAAGCTTGAATGCATTGCAACTTATGAATATTTTAACTCGTTTTAACTTAAGAAAACTGATTAAAGCTTGATTTCATTATTACATTAATGTACGCCATTAATCGAGTTTGGGATAATAACTTTCTAAAAATCATTCTTATAATTTGATTAATCCTAGCACCTGCACAAGCCGAAATAGCTTCAGTTTATTGCATTCAACATTGTAATCTTTATTTTTGGAAAAATTTTCTTACTTTGACAAAAGTTAGATAATTTACTTTATCAATGCGTTACGTCATCATGTAGTCATGAAAATAAAATATTTAAGGCTTTTACAGCTACAGCTCAAAAGTGAATATTCAAATTCTTACGAAGAAATTAATTTAATGAAATTGATATTCCGTGTATCCAATGTAATCTCACAACCCAACTAAATGTAAATATATGTAATACTATCAGTAGTTCATTGGAAATCTTAAATATTGATAGAAATGAAGATTACAGCAGAAAACACTTAAGTTTCTCCTGTTTCGTTGAAATAAAAAGTGCAAAAAGATTGTTAAGATTGCCAGTATCTGTACCTGTGGCCTGTACCGGACGAACCGGAAGTGAAACAGCAAAACTGTTACCACCAATGCAAAGCCAATGCAAAGTTACATTGAAATATCTCAAGACGAGCAAAATCGGTTGAAATAAAGTGGGTCAACTAATTCAGTGAAAAGCAAAAGTAAAAAAATGTGCACGGTTTCGGATTTTTCCCGACCGAGAAATAAATTTTTCTGAAATAATATTTTCACAGCTGTAATCATGTTATATGAGCAATTTTTCCTAAATTTTTTGTAATAATCGAACTTTTCTGGAATTTTTTTCCAGATTACAGAAATTCCAGAAAATTCCAAAAAATTTGAAAATTCAGCCTTGTTTGATTATTATGAAAAATTCAGGAAAAATCGCTCATATATCATGGATTGCAGCTGTGAAAGTACTATTTCAGAAAAATTTACTTTTCGACAGGGAAAAATACGAAAACCGGGCACATTTTTGTACTTTCAGTGTAACTTTGCATTGGCTTTGCATTGGTGACAATAGTTTTGCTATACCACTTCCGGTTCGTCTGGTAAAGGTAGGGACATTACTTTCGATACAGGGTGGGTAATACAGCAATGTTAATTTAAATGGATCCGTGCTGTTTTTCATTATAAAAATATTAGTAGCAGCACTTTTACATGTAAAATTCGTTTGTTTCAGGCAGTCACTATATTGTTGTTTTGCCAATTAATTTTAGAAAATTTTGTCCCTAATACACGTTTTTCTAATTTAACAAAAATAATGAAAACAACTTAACGATTTATGTTTACTGTGCCGGTGCCGGTGCTGAAATCGCCCTCCGGTTTTGGTGATTTTTCAATGCAGTGGTTACTAACACCCCTTACACTCAAATCATTTCATTGAAATTAGTTATACAGTTTAAGTTATCCATTTACATTTTTTTATAAATTTAAGAAAAAATAACTTTAGAATTTTAATGGTTTGTGTTACTCAAATGTCCATTCTATTTTAAAGCGCTTTTTCGATTTTTCTTCTTTGTTTAATTTGCAGAATTTGCAAATAAATTGATGTGGCATTATAATATGAAACTTCCCTAAAATTTTGTTTACTTTTTGTTGTCATAAAATAAATTTGCAACTGTTACTTCTAATTCTGGGCCCGTCATTTATGGAACACATTTTCTGCCCTTTATTTGCGTATTTGCGTTCTTCCCTTACTTGTTATTTCCCTATATCATTAAGTCCGACTAACTCCAAAATCTGCATTTCGGAAATTGTTTCTGCGTTATCTAATCGATTATCGATCTTTCCATTTTTTTAAATTGTCAATTGTTTAATTTCACTTATAACTTGAAGAATATAATTCAGGCAAAAAACAAGTTCCACCTCAGTTGAGCCGGTCATTCAAACTTCTACGTTAACTTCAGTTTACAGCAAAAAGGCTTGTTGAACACGTTAAATAACTAACAAATAGCTACGCTGCCAATCTTTGGTGGAGAGTTGGTGTGTCAAAGCAATACAGAATACTTTAAATTTATTGGTTTACTGAATTGCTTTAAGAGTATTGATATCGTATCTGTAAAATCCATCAATCATAATGCCCAACTACTCGATACTCGCTTAGCGTTCATACTTTTTCTCCTCATTTATAAGTGTATTTACAATATAAGTACTAACAGTGAATTATATGATATAGGTATGTATGAGTTAACTTGTAAATTGATAATAATGATAATACTAATACTCAATATACCTACAAAGTACAAACTTGCATAATTGGTTTAATTTCTCTAAACGGAATAGCTTTTCTTCCTATATAAAATAGATGTTACATTTGACTAATGAATTAGAGGTCTATTACTTGTACTTCCTGCAGACCTTGTACAATCCATCTCCGAGATAATAAATATTCAACAAAATCACAATATCAAATGTCGTAACTTGTGCAACATTATTTATTTACGTAATAATTAGAAATTGAAAAACGAAATTAATTTTGGTATTTAAAAATACAGGTTAGGTTATTCCAGTTACAGTCTGATTAGTTTATCGGATAGAAATATCAGCGCAAGCTCTGAAGGTCTGTTGCTCAGAGCATCCCATTCCACCGGGAGGATTTCCAGAGTTGGGGTCACATTCACAAGTCCTGGAATTGTCGCAAGTTCCCCAATGTTGAGCCCCACGGTAGTGCAAGCGGATGACGCATCTGTCACAGGTGAGACCTTCTGGAAGTTGAGCTGTTGTTTGAATGTCGAAGTCACCATCTCCTAATCTCATGGGCCAGAAAGTATCTCCGTTTCCAAGTACTAGAGGTCTGAAGCAACCTTCGGTTTCTGGAACGGTATTGCAAAGTTGGATCTCTACACCACCACCGTGAGGGGCATAAGATTCAAGATGGATTGGGATTTGCTAAATAAATAAAAAAAACACTTTAGGATATACAATATACTGTAAAAATAAAAAGCTCGTTTAGCAGTCTGCAATATTTCAGACCAATAACATTTGAAATTTCTTAATTTTTTATTTAATTTCTATGAAGTTCAAGCTTTGCGGTAAATTTTGAATAATGATTAATGAATTCAATGTTAATATGATAGAAGGAATCTGACTTTAAACTATTGTATAGACTTTTCCTTCTTTTAGATTTTAAAACTTGTGGATAATTTCTATATTTATAAGAAAGTTGGGCTATTTTATGGCAAAATTAATCCTTATTTATGGAAAAAGTTAATTTTTTGTCATTGATTGATCTATAAATGCAAACGCTTAGAAATCTTGAGTAGAAATGTAAGCCATTTTCAGAGTAAACGCCATTACAAATTTATGTACCCAAACAAAATTAGAGTTCTCTATTTGTGACAATGATTTCTAACGATAAAAACAGAAAAAGTGAAAAGTTACCTGTCCAGCACGGTATGTTCGGACTGCGGCATCTCTCCAGTATCTTCCTCTGTATTCGTTGGCTCTAGGAGTTGGGTCTGTAGCTGGATCTCCGCAGACACCACAACGAGTGTCTTGTTCGAATTGGCGGATATTTGCACACCAAACTTCGTCGTCGGAATGGTTTGGTTCAGGATTAAGGTGTTGGTATTCGTCGAAACGCCACATAGAACTACGACCTGCGGGTTCGAGCATCCTCATGTGACCCAGGGCACCATGCCCAGCAATGGCCAAGACTACGACGGCAAGAAGAACTTTCATGTTGACAATTTTTTGGTTGTCTGTAGCAAGACTGCACGAGATTCTTCTTTTATACCCCAAATTGCAATACTTGAATTCCTCATTTTGTATCATTGATTGACATTATGGTGCTTGAATACAATTAAAGAAATCACGTGTACACATCCGATGAGGCCGTGTTCTGTAATACCACTCTTAATATTAATTGCTTTTTGAAGTATTGGTTGTAGCAGTGTGTAATAAAAATGTTTTACATTTATTTCGGAATTAATGGATACATGTTTATTTATCACACGCGCAGTATGCGCGTATTTAGGAGGAGGGGTACGGGGGCACGTGCCCTCCATAAATTTCGAGAAAGAAAAAAATTTTTCATTAAAATTGCAAACTTTTTCGCGCTATGAGCGAATTTGTACTTTTTGGCATATATTTAATGGTGTGCCCCCTGGACCTTATTTCTGGATACGTGTTTGTGTGCAGTACAATCCTTCTTTTCGTTATCAATGTTGATGGTTGCCTGTTTCTCATAAGTCAAATCTAAATTTAGAAACATGAGGTGATTTATTATTATTGACACCATTATCGAAATCACAGTATTTAACATCATGTTAATTGATTACTTCACATGACCAAGATTAAAAGGAATGCATATGTGTATCTGCCCATAAACATGCCCACAATTAAATTACCACTCGACACAACTGCTTCAAACTAACCGTATCTGAATTATTTATTGCCAATCTTTAATCAAGTTAAAAAAACTTTGGTGAATCAATGAAATATATTTCTCAATAGGTACCGCTGCGAGAATTTATTCATTCCAATATGAATTACCAAATTCATTTAATCATTAACAGTCCTGGTATACATATATGTGCACATTTGAAACATTTTGACTTGATTTAACGGTCATGCATGTCATCTGCAGTGCATAATGACATCTCAACAATTTTGGTATTTTGTTCTTTGTATAAGACTGGTTTCTTGGATCATCTATTCGAAAATGTTAACCGACATTCAAAAATAAAGTTGATGCTGACATTCGTTTTGAATTTCATTAAAAACTTCAATTTCTTAACCATTTTATTAAAATGAACCATCTTATGTCCCAAGATATATGTTAATGTAAATTGAACACATTTTAATTATTAGAAGTATTGTTTAATGGATTGTATTCTTCGTAGTCTGTGGCAGTTAGAAGCATTCCAGCAATGCAACCATTTAAAAGTCCTGCTGCAACCCCAGTGAATAAAGCTCTCCAAACTGCCTGAGCCAAATCTGCCCTCCGACTAGGAGCCATGGCTCCAAGTCCTCCCAGTTGAATTCCCACACAGCCAAAATTAGCAAAGCTGCATAATGCATATGTAGCTATTCCCCTGCTTCTGTCCTACAAATTTCGAAGACACTTAACATTTATACATTCCATCTCTTTCAGACTGTACAAAATGTATTTGGTTAGTACAAAAGAACTCGGTTGAAAAGACTTACTGATAAGTGTGGCATTCGATTGGCCAATCGTTCATACGCAATGAATTCATTGACGGCAATCTTAAGTCCTAAGAGAAGAGCAACATCTTCGCATTCTTCCCAATGAATTCCCATTGCCCAAGCCATGGGAATCAACAGTTTTCCCAAAATCAGCTACAAGACCCATTAGGAAAACATTTCTTGCAGTAAATATTTGTTTTTATAGTCGGAAATGAAAATTATTCGTGAAGAATAGAAAGTACCTCAAAGGATAAATAATCGGCGCCTACAAGTCCTCCAAACCAAGATATGACAATGTTCAAAAAGTGAATGAAAGATATGATCGCAATTAAGTTAGCAATGACGCCTCCTATTAATGTTATTCCTTGAACCGCCCCTTCAGCAGCTGCGTCCAGTAAAGTTCCATCTTTTCTGATTTTTAAATTCACATTTATTATTTATTATTCATTACTCATTTATTAATACACTTATAAAAAATAATTGAAAAACATTAAACTTACTTTGTTTGAAACTGTTTAATATGATCGGAGGTAGTTTTTGAAACCTCAGTCTCTGGATAAACCAATTTTGCCAAGCTGAGTGCAGCGGGGGCTGCCATTACAGCCGCAGATAGCAAGTAGGCCGCGTCTATTCCAAACGATATATATGCTGCCATTGCACCTCCTAGAATTATCCACAAATAAAAAATATTCTTTGATGAAAATTTTACTAAACGGGAAACAATGTTCGAAGTCACAATAGAAAGCATTTGTAATGTTTTGTCTTTCTTGAATAGCGAATTGTACCAGCAATTGTGGCAAATCCTCCAGTCATTACCGCATGTAGCTCCGAAACGGTCATATCCTCTAGAAACGGCTTAACAATCATTGGAGCCTCGGTCTTCATTTTTGTCGGCAGAAAATTAGTTATACAAGGGTTTAGTGAATGCTTACTTGAAAATTGCTTTTAAATGTTTAGTTCGACTAAGTTTTAAGCTTCTCTTACCGGTCCTAAAAATATGTTCGCTGCAGCGTTCATTGATTCACATGCAGTGGTACCAATAGTTATCTGGTAATAAAAAGATCTTTTAAGAATATTTATTTGCACCAAACTGAGTACTGTAGTAAAATTACGGTTTTACTTGAAGAAGCCATCCAAGCTTCCTAACGACCCATGTCATTGCTCCAATGTGATACAAAAGAGATATAACGAATCCAATGAAGTAAATGACTGACAAGACCTGAAATTAAAGGGAAATCTATTGTGTTCCTCAATTTAGTACTTAAGAAAGGAGAAAATGAAAGTCATAGATTTATCGCTTACTTCAACTGTTCAGATTATGTTAATGTTAATTACTAATTGCTTCACATTCCCATTCCCATACATTAAAGATTAGTAAAATGAATTATTTCTGTTTACAATTTACACAGAGAAATAAAAACTGACCACACACTGCGATCACACAAAAGCAGTTCTTTGTCTACGGCAGTATATTTCATAATAATTGCTTACCTTAAAAGCAAATACACCAGGCATTATTATCTGAGCGCTTCTTATGACTTCTGACGTGTCGTTAAAAGTAATTTTGGCAGTTACTGAACCTGAGGCCAAATAACCATAAATAAATGAAGACCCCGCTATAACCACATGAAGGAATGTAGTCACCTGAATTTTAAATTAATTTTTTGAATGCTTTGAAATAAATATTTAAATTTCTGTAATTTAATAACAGTTTTTAATATTACCTTTGAACTAATACAATTCAGAGCATTTCTGCCACCATCCCAACGGAGAATTGCTAACGCAAAGGTAAACTGTAAAGCTAAACCCCACACTAAATGTCGCCAAACAACTCTCCTAGGGTGTTTGGATACCAGAAAGCACAGGAAAACAACAACGGCTAGTCCAAACGCAGATATCAATCTTCGTTCTTGTCCCCGGGAGTCCAGAATTAGAAACGTTACTATTCCTCCAAGTATAAGAACACAAAATCCAATTTTGACAAACCTTATTAAGAAATAAAAGTAATTATTGGACAGAAAAATATAGCCATGTAAATCAATTAGGTTCTGCGGTTTACCTTTTGCTCCATAATGGTTTCAAAAATGATATGAAATTTGAGAATGCTCTCGCTGTTTGGTTTCCAGCATATTTCTTAAGAATGAAGTAGTAAAATAATGACCAATATACAATAACCGTTAATATAATCAGAAATCCTACGCCATCGCACCAAGACACATCAACCATTCCGTTTAAGGCTGAGTATCGAATTGCGAAACCTAAATAAATATTATAAAGCACGAAGAGCGTAGCTACAAAAATAATCTTGATGACATTTGCATTTCTTTTCCAGAATTTATTCACTTCGTCATTCAAATGGGCAATAATATCCTTAGGGTCGGCTTCTTCGCACTCCATTTGGTCTTTTGCAGTTTTTTGATTAACAATAATGTCGCAATTGATATTGGGTTTTTCATTGTCGGACGTCTTGTGAAAATCTTCAATCTTTACACCAGCAGAAATATACAAAGTGCAATTTATATTTATTTCATTGTTATCACACATGACCAATAAACCAAATTTTTGATATATAATTTTTATATAAATATATAACCTTTGTTTCATTTTGCTTCTCCATTTGAAAAGCCTCGTTTACGTTGTAATTATTACTCATGATGAATTTTCACTGAATTCTTCAAACTAAAATTTTCTATCAGAATTAAGTTGAATAACACGGAACTTCACAAGTCAAAAATTTAATTTAATTAGTCCTCCACATTTGCATTTTTTAGATAGTTAATATAACCCAAAATCTAAATGTAATTAATTAGTTTTTGCGAATAACGATTAGTGCAATCTGCAATGTACTAACTTTGTTTGCTTTCTTGCATCCGTAAACACAGAGTTCATGAACCTTCGATTATATGGTTTAATAATATTCCTGCTTTTATCTCAACCCACAGGAGAATCATGATTTACACTTCGACGTATACGACCAATGTAGAAAACATCTGAGATGTTTTTCACTACTACGGATTGAATGACGGCAGGATCGTTTCTATGCATAATTACTGTTTAAATGAATACCAAATAAGAAGTCAGGTGAAATATCGTGTTGCACTTCTACGATAAGTAGAACGTGCTCACTGAACATGCCGCTTCCTATTGCCAAGTTAAGTGATTTCCAAAAACCAATGCATTATGCATGGTTAAACGCAAAAATTTAACAATGGCATGTATAATGGTTAGCACTTTAGCTCACATAGTAAATGTATTAGCATTCCTATTCTGGAAAACGTTAAATAAATACAAAGTTTTCATATTTAAATCATATTTTCATGTGCTTCACAAATTTCAAAAAATTGAAGTGTCCTCCCTGCAATTCAACTTTGAATCCGCAACTTGTCAAATTATTCTAATTCGTTGTATACGTACTTTTAGTAGAATATAACATTTATTTGTATTGTCTGATAGGTGTTTCATTTCGCTAAGAGCAATAACCTGGGCAAAGTAGGGTGGCCACTTTTTTGTCTAGAAAAATAGGATATCTTGTAGGCGATCGCATTTTATAGAATGAAAAATTAGTCAATGTGGAATGAAGAACAAAAATCATTAATTCTTACACCTTTACAATTTTCAGTCCAAACCTCATACAGTTTCAACTCCTATGAGTGAAATCAGCCTATGAGTGTACTGTATTAAGTAAAGTTTTTTGAAAAATTAAACTTCTGGGACACCGAGTTCTAAGGGATTCATCTTTTTCATATAGCGCACATGGTCACCCGGTAGTAGTAAACTTTTGCAGCATGTAAATGTTATCATCATTTTTGCCTTTTAGTACTACAAAAGTGAGCCGAACTGTCAAATTAGTTATTTAAACCTCACATTATGCATAGAACATCGCAAAACTGAATATAGAACAATAAAGTATACTGGGAAAATAGAGTGTAATCCATCAGATATATGGTGTGGTGCAACACTTGGTTAGGTAATTGGCCCAAAGTTCGATTTTCGTTGGAGGAGTCAGCTTGTCATTGCTGAGGATTTTGAGAAGTGAGCAAAGCAAGCTGACACAATTTTTAGAAATCATAAATTCCAGGCACTATGTCATTGCTATACAATATGACTTCAGAATTAATGTTGAAATAAAAGAGTTCATTGGTATTGGTATTTTGGTACCTAATAAGGAAAGCATTGTTTACGGTTTACTTGATTAAAGCTTAAATAGTATATTGCAGGTCTGTAACAGTGTATTCTAAAGGTTGTCCAATGTTATTATATACTATTCCTTTGTATCACCTATGCTTTGTAAAATTATGGCACACTTGAAACAAAAAAGCACCTTATCTCGTTAACCTACTCTTAATTTTCTTAGCTTAGCTTTGCTTTGCTTTAAGTTCTCGTAATATCGGAATTAAATCGACCACTTCAATATTCCATCTATTTTATTAATGTAACATCGACACCCTTGATGCTGGAAAGATGTAAGGCAAGGTGAAAACATTATCATTTTGAAATACGTTTTATATAGCGAAAGATAAAACTATATTTCGATCGGATTAAATTATTCACAATTACAAGCACTGCTCTTGGTAATGGCTTACCTATTCATGAATAATTTTTGTACGTCTCACATTCGTATTGGTGATTAGCTCATCAAAATTAAGCTGCTTTCACGGATGCTTACTTTATTTGCGAACTATACCTTTTGGCACGCAGCAAATAATGGATTACTTTGTAGTGGCTTACATGCAAGAAGTTTAAATTAAATTTCGCTAGGGAAATTAATATTATTATTACTTTTACTTTTTAAATAGGATTTGTTCATTAGCGCCCGAGCAAAATAGCAAAATCTCAATAATTTTAATGTTTCGAAGAAATAACCTTTGAAAACGAAAAATGTGAAACAAATGTTACCACATTTTACACATATTTTAGCGTTCGCATTGAATTCACCAAAATGGTGAGAGTAACGAGGGTTTCACAGCTCGTTTCAGTTCGTTTGCTTTTTGCTTAGAAAGGTGCCCGTATATTATTATCATTACGTACGTAGGTTACTGATCGAATCAACTGTTAAAACCACCAATCAAGAGAATAGTGCGATGAATGAATATACAGAAATCCAGAGATGTTGTCATTTTTAGATTTATTATTGATTTAGTGATTTGAACAGCTGCCACAGTCAATGCATTTCCTTGCACTGCACTTTATGCACACATACAGCGTATTACCTTTACCTATGTAAATTATTAATATTTCTGTAAGCAGCAAACTATGTAAATTGATGTAAATCGATACGTCAATATAGTATTTAAATCCATTAACTGACATTCATACAATGAATGTCTTTGTATACCTTAAAATTGAATATGAAGACCCACCGGTGTGCAAATTCGTCGTAATTATACTCAAGAAGTTGCAGTTAGTAGATAAACAGAGTCTTTATTGTGGAACACAAAAGGCGAAGCTGAAAGTGAACATTTCGCAAAGGTATAAATACATTTACCTCTGGCATAAAATAAATTGTTGAACAGCTTAAAATCATACTCTTATCATCATCATACATACATATATATCATACATCAGTGACTGAATTACTCATAGCATTTTATTGCTGTAGTAAAATATTTTCTAAAATGAAATTTTTCTTTTGTCAAAGGACTAAAACTAAACTAAAACCCAAACGAACGTTCATTCATCATATCTAAACCACATTGTCAATTACCATTAAAAATAGATTAAACTTTTCCAGGCTGACAAAGCGAAAAAGGCTGCGAACGTTTTTGTCCAGGGCTTTTCCCTTCCTAGGTCAAAAAAGTCAAAAGGTAGGATAAAGCAATTGTAATGATATAGAATATTGAGCAGGATTTCTGATTACTGTATTACAACCTTTTCGGTGACATAGAAATGTTTTTTAATAAGTAGGTAATGTGTATGGTGTTTGTGTTGATGCCCATGTAGCATTCATAATTAAAATCGCGTAATTAAAGAGAAACAGCGTAGATTAAGAATGCGCAAGTATATAAATAAAATACCTAATATGACTTGAACAAGCAAACTGTGCAGACTATTGTATAGTAGAATGAAACGTACATTTTAAAGTGAAAGAGAGACAATAATCCATGAAATATTTTCTTTGTTAATACGTTAAAGTTACTCTAGCACTAAACCTTCGTGAAAGAACAACTGCGAATAAAATTAACAAAACCATGTTTTTTAACTTGAGTAAGGTTCTGTTGTTTACATATTTGCTAAATAGTGCTTTTACAATTCAAAACAAAATTTCTTTTGAAAGAATCCAAAAGTGTTTGAATTTTGCGAAAGAGACAAGAGTTTATCACCCAACTACGATTCGAATTGCTACATTTTCTCAAAGGGATGATGAATTTCTTAATCCTTTGGAACCTCACTGGAAAAATCCAATAATTAGAATACAACCTAAAAATGCCACAATTTTAAAACCTCACGCAAGGAAAAAGAGGAATAGTGTACAACTATTTACATTTATTACAATAATTGTAGTACTTGACTTTTCAAATTTTGAAGAAATGTCAGGGGTGATAAAAAGTAGTGTGGATCCTAGACGTGACTTCGTCATTTTTGTGTGCACTACTAAACTTGTGCCCAAATTGAGGAAATGGACTGGTTTACGTGAAAAAGTGATTATAGATATTGACTCAACAGGGATTTGGGTTGATCCTACTTTTTACAATGGAGACATGACAAAAGTGTTAGGAATTGAAGAAATTCAAGTAAGAAACACAATGGGAAAGAATTTACGAGGGCGACATATTCGTGCTGCAGCTCCTGAGACTCCACCTTATAATTTCAAAGCTGGTGTAGATTCTAAAGGCAATGCAATTATTGACGGTTGTCTCTGCAGAATATTTCTCGCAGCAGCAGCTAAATTCAACTATACATATTTTATAAATTACGAGGGTTTTGATTATGGAACTCTTCATGAAAATGGGACCTGGACGGGATCGTACTCAAAAGTTCATTATCCAGATTCAGGATACGATATGGATTTGATTGTGAGTCCTGAACTTCTCTGGGATCAGTTAGATGCTGCGTCTGTGGCGACTTACATTGATATGATATTTGGTGTCGCTCATCCTATTGCTCAGCAACACTGGTATGCTTTTCTTCTCCCCTTTGATACAGATGTTTGGATTTGGTTCTTCGTTATGTTTATATCATTGGGAGGTGTGCAAGGAATTGTGATGTGGATGATGCAAGGAAGAAAAGTGAAACCAATAGTCATCGATTCCACATGTCTCTTGCCATATGCAATCATTATGGAACAAGGACTTCAAGATATTCCCAGAGGAATGCGATATTTTTCATTGATACTCCTCTTTGGGTGCACAGTTTTGGGCACAGGGTACAAAAGTACACTGAGAACGCATCTAATGTTTCCAAAAGCAGATCCAGTTCCAACAACATTTCAAGAGTTGGCCGACAGGGTTGATTATTCCCCAACATTAACAGTACTTGGAGCTCTGGAGAAACATTTCTGGGAGACCAGTGAGGTTCAAGCAGTTAAGAAAATTCGGCAGAGGCTAACATTTGATAATAACTGGGCCAATTGTTACAAAAATGCGTTTCTTGACAAGAAAAGAGCTTGTGTTTCTTGGGGAAATGGAAAATACGTGGTGGGAATGACACTGACACTGAATACAACAATCGAACCATTTGTTTACTCTAAAGATGCTGCTATTCGAAAATTCCTTTCTTTGGGCTTTCAGGAAAATTCTATTTATGTCGACGCATTCAGTCCCATAACGGGACAAATGGCTGCGATGGGAATTGTAATCAAATGGGAAGCAGATATTTTGATTGCTTTCAAGAAAATGGGAAGGCAGTCGATGCTTAATCAAAGCGATACAGAAGTATTTAAGGAACTAATTGTTCTTGCAACTCCTCCGGAAGATCAGGTTCCTTTGAAATTGGATAGCCTTTTTGTCGTAATTGGGTTCATACCTGCTGGAGGACTTTTAGGGGCTCTTGCATTTGTTTGGGAAATCTTGGGAAGGTCAAACAAACAAATGGAATTACAGAAAAATAACGACAAACAGTCAGTGAAAAATGAATTCTTTGGTGAAGTTGAAGATGTTAACAATGGTAATGCAATTGGCATTGAAGAAATACTACCTGCAGAAGACCTCAATGACGAATCTTAATTCACATAAGTACGTGTATTGATTATTACCTTAACAGAAAGTACTTGTAAGCAATTTAAAAAACCGTACTCTATGCCGTGCTCTGTAAGAATAAAATTGGTCAATAGAAAAAATATGAATACTAATAAACTACTGCTAAATTATTGCTATAATCTTCATAAGTTTGATTTATTTGGAAAAATAACAATGTCGAAAATTAGTTGTTCTTACAAGCATCAAGCAGGTTTAAAAACCGAAAAGCCAACTGCAAATATTACTACTCTGACAAACTACAAAGTGTAGGCGTACAAAATATACCTCATTATGTTGTGGAACACATTTTAATTAGTAGAAGTACTGTTTAGCTCTGCAATGGATTCTCCATAGTCCGTAGCAGTTAGAAGCATTCCAGCAATGCAACCATTTAAAATTCCTGCAGCAGTCCCTGCAAATAAAGCTCTCCAAACTGCATGGGATAAATCAGCCCTCCGACTAGGAGCTAAGGCTCCAAGTCCTCCCAATTGTATGCCAACTGAACCGAAGTTAGCGAAACTGCACAACGCATAAGTTGCTATTCCTTTACTCCTGTCCTATCATTTCCGAAAATATTTAACATTTATACATTTCACCTCCTTTAGAAGATAGCTGTGCAAAAATTATTTCTTTATATTACTATAAAGCAGAACTCGACTCATGTAACTTACAGATAAGTGTGTCATTCGATTGGCCAATCGTTCATAAGCGACAAACTCATTAACGACAATCTTAAGCCCTAAGAGAAGAGCAACATCTTCGCATTCTTCCCAGTGAATTCCCATTGCCCAAGCGACGGGAATGAATAATTTACTCAGAATCAGCTGGGATAATCATTAAAAAACAATTCTCATGGAAAATACATATTTTTCTGTTAGAATACTATATGAGTCAATAAAAGTACCTCAAAAGATAAATGATCGGCGCCTACAAGTCCCCCACACCAAGATATGACAATGTTCATAAAATGAATGAAAGATATGAAAGCAATTAAATTTGCAACGATGCATCCTATTAACAATATTCCTTGAACTGCTCCTTCAGCAGCTGCGTCCAATAAAGTTCCATCTTTTCTGCGTAATGTTTAAACACACACATCATCGTTAACCATTTATTATTAACACACATTATAAAATAATTATTGAACAATACTAAACTTACTTTGTTTGAAATTGTTTAATATGATCGGAGGTTGTTTTGGATACCTCAGTCTCTGGATAAACCAATTTCGCTAAACTAAGTGCAGCAGGTGCTGCCATTACAGATGCAGATAACAAATAAGCAGCGTCTATTCCAAACGATATATACGCTGCCATTGCGCCTCCTACAAATACCATCAAATAGGGATTCTTATTTTCTTAGAAGTAAATTTTGTTGAATGAACAATAATTAAAAAGTATTTGCGGAAGATTCTTTAATTTCAATAATGAATTGTACCAGCAATTGTGGCAAACCCTCCAGTCATTACAGCGTGTAATTCCGATACTGTCATTTCCTGAAGAAATGGCTTAACAAGCATTGGAGCCTCGGTCTGTAAATATGTTGCAAAAAGTGGCTTTAAACTTTTAACGTCCAATGTTTTAAATGCTTAATTGAATAATACTTGAATAAAATTATTCTTACGAGTCCTAAAAATATGTTTGCTGCAGCATTCATTGATTCACAAGCAGTTGTACCGATAGTTACCTTTTAAAAAGAAAGCGACTCCTGCTATAAATAATTCAAGTATATTTACTATACTCACATATAATAATATTAGCAATCTTACTTGAAGAACCCAACCAAGTTTCCTAACGACCCATGTCATTGCCCCAATGTGATACAAAAAAGATATAACAAATCCAATGAAATATACGACAGACAAAACCTGTGAAAATTAAATTATATTTGATTTCTTATAGTTTTACTAACTACTATTTTAATGTTTACATTTTGGAATTGTCTTTGAATCCAATTAAGTTTTAAGGTTTTTGCTCTACTTCATACCCATTTCACATTAATAAGAAAAGTAAGTGTACAATTAGTAAGTGATTCAAAAATAAATAAGATTTTAGTAAACATTTTCACCACACAAGCACTCAAAGTCTTTTCCACATTTCTATTTTGTAAAGATCGCTTACCTTAAAAGCAAATACACCGGGTAATGTTATCTGAGCACTTGTTCTGATTTCTGAAGTTTCGTTGAAAACAATTGTGGCAGTTACTGAACCTGAGGCTAAATAGCCGTACATAAATGACGACCCAGAAATCACTACGTGTAAGAAAGTTCGCACCTGAAATAAAAATTAATACACGCATGCTTTGTAAAAGCTGTCATTATGTTAATACTTTTTAAAATTACCTTTGAACTAATACATTCCAGAGCATTTCTGCCACCATCCCATCGAAGAATTATCAGTGCAAATGCGAATTGTAAAACTAAACCCCACACTACGTGTCGCCAAACAACTTTTCCAGGATGTTTGGATACTACGAAACAAATGAAGACTACAATAGCAACTCCAAGTGCAGATACTAATCTTCGTTCATGTCCCCGAGAGTCCAGTAAAATAAAAGTTACTACTCCACCAAGCATAAAAGCTCCAAATCCAATTCTGACAAACCTTATTTCAAAATTTGCATTTGGAAATAATAATTTGCCTTGATGTATTTGAAATTGAGAAAATAAGTCAATTATTATAGTTTGATTTCACCTTGTGTCCCACAATGGTTTCAGAAGTGATGTAAATTTTGAGAATGCTCTCTCTGTTCGTCTTCCCACGTATTTCTTAAGAACGAAGTAGTAAAATAATGACCAGTACACAATTACAGTTAATATAATCAAAAATCCTAAGCCATCGCACCAAGACAGTGTAATCCCGTTTACCGCAGCGTATCTAATTGCAACTACTAAATATATATTGTTAAGAATGAATAGAGTAACAATAAAAATAATCTTAAAAATAAAAGTATTCCTTTCCCAAAATTGATTGACTTGGACGCTCAAACGAGAAATAATATTTTGCGGTTGAGTTTCATCTGATTCAACTTGGTATTTTGTATCTCGATTAGCAATAATAACGCTGTTGTGTTTTTGACTTTCAGAATGCTTAAAAACTTCAACCTTTACTCCAGAAGAAATAAAGAGGTTTTACTTTTATTTTCACACATTTTCAATGATACAAGTATTTGGTATCCGATATTATTTATATAAAGCTATTCTTACTTTCGGTTCGTTTTGTATCTCCATTTGAAAAGCCTCGTTTACGTTGTAATTATTACTCATGATGAATTACTACTGATTACTCTGTCTACAAGATCTACTATGTGACTACAAAAATATGATTAATGAAACTGTTTTGGCAAGACAAATATTTAAAATACTCCCACGCAATACACTAACACAATTTACTTTACAATTTTTTCTTCCGCAAATAAGGAAGTTCATGACCTTTTGATTATAATGCTTAATATCACTCTTTGTATCACAACTCGGGTGAGAATGATGATTTTTACACTTCATCTACAAGTATCAATACAAATGTACGTTCGGAATAACCAGGGATAATATATTTCACAAAGAATCAATTGAATGACGGCAAGATCGTTTCTGTGCATAATTATTGTTTACATGAATAATAAATAAGAAGTTATTTCTACTGTAGTATTATTTAGCACTATCTCTCTCTGCAAAGTAGAGCAGCGTCTGTAGCTTACTAAAGAGTCACAGTTAACTACTACTTTTGTAATATACAATGTTATCTACAAAATGAACTTAAAATTAAATGATTTAATAGGTTATAACTGTGGCAAAAATGAAGCAATAGTGTACAAGAGTAAGCAAAGCACCTCGACAAAACGGTTTATCCATTTCCAAAAATATGCTAAACAGTAAAGGTAACGTTTATACCTTACATCCATATTGTCATGTTTTCAAAATTTCGATAAATAATCAATATTTGCACTCCCTAACATTTTGAATTCTCCTACATGCATTATTTTGAATTATGTATTCTAATTCATTGTGCATAAATACTAAATACATTAAATAACATTATTCGTCTTTTTCGTTTTACGCAATATAAGAGCAATAATCTGACGACATTAAGGTGACCATATATACAAAGAAATATGGGGTATATTACGTCTAATTATTATACATCGAATTCTTTCTTTTTTCCATATTTAAGTGTACCTGTGGTGTACTGGGAGTGAGTTCGATTTATGGATCGGACATGTAATATCAACAGTTCCTTGGGTAATATGCATTATAAGTGGAATGAAAGTGCACGACAGTAATAATATTAATAACATTGAAAAAAGGCATCGCCAAATTGACAAGCCTCAAGTGGCAAAATTTGAAGGGGTTAAAGTAATTTAGGCAGAGATGGCAGAGGGTGAGGAGGAGTAAAAAGGGTTTGGACTCCGGCACTAAATTATGCTTGTTACACTGGATATAATTACTTAGTTACCACACAGATGGTCACCCGGAAGTACGTTCAGGTTTGAAACTTAGAAATAGCAACATTATTTTGCACTTTCGGCAATACTTTATAGTGAGCACGAGCTTTCAAATCATTTATTCATTTACCATTGTAAAATGAATCTAGCAAAGTAGCAGAACTGGGTGGACTAGTAGTTATCTGGTAGTAGTATTATATTATTTATGTTAGTTCATGATATGTCATAAATGGAAGGAAAACCTAAAAAATTCACAATGAAGGCTGATCCTAACTTGCCTTACTAATGTCTTCCTCAGCGCTACTGCAATAATTGTGATATCTGTAGTTAGCTTTTTCTTTGGAAATGAAAGACTATTACTCGTTATTGTTTTATCTTTCAGATTTCCGTTTGATTGGTAGACAGACACACTTATTAGGAATTATATAAAGCAACTTAGTCTCACATTTTCGCTGAGTTATGCTTACACATATATGAATTAATATACTTATCAATATGTATACATTGTTTTACATCTCAAAGAGGTATTGAACCTTTGCCACATGTGCGATTTATTTAGCTGTAACTGCTAATCTTCCATTGAGTGAAATCTGTAGTACCTCAAAAACATAGTAAGAAAGTAAAGGCCAAAATGTACTGCATTTATACAAGGGTATTTGCTATTACAATTTCACACAAACAATTCGATAACCTTATTAACAAACTACTATAACCTATTTGACCTTTGCTACCAGCTTATTAACCATGCCATGATTTCGGTAAGTCTGTTGCTGTTCTTTATTTTCTATTACTATTCTTTATTTCCCGATCACACTAATTTTGCTATTTTGATAATGAGAAAAATGCTTTAATGGAAAATCAAAATTTTGTCCAACATTTTTACGGTACGCGCATTACAGCCACATGGGTGATATGCCAATTATACAAAGAGTTTTCACTGTTTTAAGGTGGCGAATTTTCAGCATTAGTACACTGTTGTGGTAAATTATTCACAAAAATCTCTTTCATCGAGTGATAAGCCAACCTAATTTTAATTTTTGAAAATTCCATTTGTTCCATTTAATTTTTGCGACCTTAATTTTTCATTCGAACATTTATTATCAATTATAGCGGCAATTACTAAGTACTGTATAAGGATGTTCTGCTTTTCAATAGCCATTATAACTTAAACTATTGTTATGTACATTTAGTATTTAACAAATGAAAATAATGTACCAAGTTCAGTTCCACATTTGCTTTGTTGCAATACTCTCTCATTCATTCATTCTTGACCTACTTCCCCATTTGCAATATTGTAAACTCATTTCACTTTAAAAATTAAATGGCAATTCGTTTTACAGTTTGACTATACAGAAAATGAAATATTTAATTTTGGTTTCTTTAGTAGGAATTATAGTTTTCAGTGGATATACATTGGCCATACGTCATAGACGGAAAAGACCACCAGCAGTAGCACCACCTGGCATTCTTTTAGAGTCAAAAAATGTTCAGGAAATTGGATGTCTTCCATGGAAAGCAGTTTTTGGTTTTAATAACACATTAGTTAGTACTAGTTATTCCTGAAATTTGTTTTCTTGAATGTAATTTTATATCACAACAATTAAATTAAATACTCTGTAATTAAACATTCCCAAAATCTTTGGATTGCAGATAAATTCACATACAAGCTGTTGGCATGTACCATGGGCGAGTAAACATTTCTATTACCACTGGGCAGAGAAAATCATTAGTCGTTCAATTTCTGAGTCTGAGTTACCAAAACTCTGCTTGAGATTTATTTTCATGGGTATTCGGGGTGGCGGCTACAACGTTCATGCTGCTGGATATTATTTAGGAAAACAATATTTTTGTACAGACACTCCTGGATTTGAAAACCAACAGTGTAGAATCACAGGGATGGCTGTTAAGAGTCAAAAAGGTTGGTTATCCCCCCAAAAAATTTATTTTAAGATGCATTTACTCAGCGTATAGTATTTCTTATTTTCTTGGCAGTTGAGTATGTTTGGACAATTGTAGCAACCGATAATCAAAAGTGGATTATGATCGCTCGGTGTTTTCCAAACGAAGTTCGCGATTGGGCAGTTTTTGTAAAAGATACCATTACTTTTGATCCTAGTCTTCTTGAGGACATTGAGGACGAAATCAAGACGCAGGGATTCGACATACAAAATGCAGAGCGGGCAAAATACGACACATGCATTCTTTAACATATTTTTTGTAAATACATTAAAAATTAACTTTAATACTTAAATTTACCTTTAATGCATGAATATTTTTGTACTATTTATTTTCTCAAGCCAATAGGAAAATACGATAATTAAATACAATTTTATACTACATGTGAATACATTATCCGAATGCAAAGATTTACTACAGACACGGCAAAATAAAAATACCCTACTCAAAATTCATTGTTATTGCTGCCTTTAATTTTTTTAACGTACCAGCATCAGAGCCTGCGGAACTGTTTTCCGGTAAATCATTTTCCATGCTTGTATTATTTTTCTTTAATCTATCCACATTGGGCTTAACTGCATTGATTAACATTCTAGTTCAACGCTTATTCTCCACATTTTGTATTCTCCTGTTTTAACCTTGTACGATTAATTCGATTTAAGAGGAAAAGGAATATTACCTATTATAAGTGAAGGGACTGTGTTTATTTGTCTTGTGTAGCTCATATGCTCATTGCCTTACAGCAAAAGGCCGCAAACGTTTAAAAATCCAACCACATTGATAAAAATTGAAATTTTGTAGATTCGTTTTTTCAAATTTTAGATTTGATTTGCGGGCTGCGTTTAAGCGAACGCTCATTTGGGCTGATCGGCTCGTTTTATTATACTATTATTTAAACTGTTTCATTTGTTTCAGAAATTCATTTATTTATGAAAATTATCTTAAATATTCTTATCTTAATCAAGCAAAATTAATGATAAATGACGCAAAATATAGAAAAGCCAAAGATTACGAATAATCTAGCGACTTTTTTGGGAGTCTTCCTGAAAGCATTTATTTGTAATCTAAATAATGTTCAAACCCACTCTCAATAAAGATTTGAGGTGGAGGTAAGGTGTTGGGGGAAGTGGTGGAGGGAGGGCGAGGAGGTGTGGCAGGTGTATGTGGTGCAGGGGGAGGTGGGGGAGGCGGAAAGTTCAGATTTGCATGTAGAGGGTCCCAGAAATGAAATCTGAGCATGGTAGTGCATGTAAGTCTCAGGTTTGCGTATCAAAGTTGTTCTTCGCTCCAAAAATGTTCACAACAATTTCTGTGTACTGTCATTCGCGAGAAGGATTCCGCAATTATTTACTGCAACTTACAAAATGCTTAATTCTTATTTTCTTAAAAAGGAGCAAAAATGATTTATTAAATATTTTTTCAAAACCAGGCAAGTAATTTGTAAGTATTTACACGCAATATACACTAACACAATTCGCTTTTCAAATTTTTTCTTCCGCAAATAGGCAAGTTCATGTCCTTTTGATTACAATGCTTAATATTAGTCTTAGAATCGTAACTCACGCGAGAATGATGATTTTTTACACTGCACTTACTTCTATCAATACAATTGTGCGTTCGGAATAACCAGGGATATTAGATTTCACAAAGTATGGATTGAATGACGGCAAGATCGTTCCTTTGAATAATTATTGTTTAAATGAATAATAAATAAGAAGTTATTTCTACAGTAATGTTATGTAGCACTATTTCTCTCTTTGCAAAGTAGAGCGGCGTCAGTAGCTTACTAAAGAATCACAGTGGACTACTGCAGCTGTAGTATACGATGTTATTTACAAAAATGAACTTAAAATTAAATGCTATAATAGGTTAAGAAGAAAGGGAAACAATTGCATTTATAAAAGTTATATGCGAAAACGGGTTATCCATTTTCAAAAATATGCTAAGCAGCAACGGTAACGTTTACACTTTAATACCTATTGTCATGTTTTTAAAATTTCCAAAAATAAGCAATACTTTGAATGATATTGATTTTGCAATAATCTGAAGACATTAAGGTGATCATTTATTTACAAAGAAATCTGGGATATCTTACGTACAATCATTATACATAGAATTCTTTGTTTTTTACATAATTAGATGTACCTGTGGTGTAGTGGGATCGAGTTCGATTTCTGGATTTTAATTTCAGACATGTTATATCACTGTTCTTTGCGTAATATGCATTAATATATGCGAAATTGCACGAAAGTAATAATATTAAGAGCAATGAAAAAAGTCATCCCCAAATTGGCAAGCCTTGAGTGGGAAAATTTGAAGGGGTTAAAGCAAGGCAGAGGTTGCAGAGGGTGAGAAGGAAGATGATTGGGGCTCTGCCTCCAAAATATGTTACACTGGATATAATTATTTATTTACCATACAGATGGTCACCCGGAAGTAAGCTCAGGTTTGCAAACTTATACATAGCAACACTATTTAGCTCTTTCGGCAATACCTTTTAGAGAGCCCGAACTTTCAAATCATTTATTCATTTAGCATTGTAAAATGAATCTCGTAAAGTAGGACTACTGCGTAGACTATGAAAACAAATTGATTTGTTATGCTGTAACTAGTTTTCTGGTAGCAGTATTATATTATTTATGTTGGTTCATGATATGTAATAAATGGGAAGGAAAACACTACGAAAAGTCACAATGAACGCTGATCCTAAGATTTGCCTTCTTAGTTTCTTCCTCAGCGCAACTTTATTGTAATAATTGTTCAGTAAACCAAAATACAAGCCTATTTCGGATATCTGTAGTTAGTTTTTTTTGTAGAAACGGAAGACCATTGCTCGTTATTGCTTTATCTTTCAGAATTCCATTTGATTTGTGAGCAGACACAGCTTGTAAAAATTATATAAAACAACTCAGTCCTACTTTTTTGCTGAGTTATGCTTACACATATTTATGGTTTCATATACCTATCACTATATGCATACATTGTTTTACATACCAAAGAAGTATAGAACCGTTGCACTATGTGCGATTTATTTAGGTGTAACCGTTATTCCACTACGTAAACTTTGTAGTACAGCAAAAACAGTAAGAAAGTTCTGGGTAAAGCGTATTGCATTTATACTAAGGTATTTGTCATTCAATTTTCTAACAACAATTCGATTATTTACATTGACAAACCATATCCTATTTGACCTTATGCTACAAGCTTTTCAACCATGCCATGGTTTCGGTAAGTCTGTTACTGTTAAAGCGGTCATTAACCGTTTTCTTCGGGACCACAACGATTTTGCTATTTCTATAAAAACATGTGTTAATAAAAATCACTAATGAAACGAATGTTTTTGTGTTCCGCAGCAGTGCCTGTTCCTTATAAACATTAATGCAATCCATTTTTTGTAAAAATACAAATGTATAAAGTATTTAGGCTAGCGTATCACTGCCACAGGAGTGATAACACGGCGATTTTTCAATGATTTACGTTGACGAATTTTGACAATATGTACATTGTCGTGGTAAATTATAGGCATAGTAAATCAACTTTCATCGAATGATAGCCATCCTAATTTTCATTTTTGAAAATTCAATTTGTTCCATTTAAATTTTGTGACCTTAATTATTCGTTCACGCATTTATTACTATTATAGTGGCAATTTGTTCCCGCCAGAAATGCATGTGGGCTGGGTGAGCTAGCAAAAAGTGTGCGGATGAGAGAGCGGCAGGAGACTCGCCAGAAAGTGACAGTTGGAAGTTAGAGAGATCGAACAACGGACGCCTAATTCGGGACGCTGCTCGAGATTGATAAGTTTTTTCAGTTATTTTTTTAATTAAATTTGTTTTTGTTTTTATTCCTGGAGCCAGTCTTAACCCAGTGATATTTTTGTATTGTTTTTGATTGATTGGAGGTATAATAAATAGCATTAAAAATACCCCTTTCTTGACCGATAGTAAAACAGTGCACTGATTGAGTAGGAACATTGAAATTGAACATACCCCAACTCACTGTCATTTTTTCACCTATCGAGGAGAAATAAATATTTGTTAACTAGTTTGTGACATGGTCCTTCAGAGCCACGATAGAACCGCACTCTGGAAATAAGTGCTACGGTGTGAACAATTTGACAGTGAAATCGTGAACGAACAGTGACAATTGACGGAATAGTATTCGTTGACCGTTAAATTTGGAGCTTGTGATTGTGATTATGGATACACCTACTGGATCAACTGGAGTGGGACCGGAAGGAGCAACTCGAAAGAGTACACGGGAGAATTTTGGAATTCCGCCGGAGAGAATGGGAGCTGTGGAGTACGGGAGAAGAGCTAAGAATAGTCAACCCAAGCAACTCGCACACAACCCGGATCCGGGGTTTACAAGCCCTAAGGACTTCTTGAGAGGTGAAAGCACCGGGAACCAGAATCCACGGACAGTAAGTGATAGCCAGGCAAGTACGTCTGTACCACCGAAGTCTACCCGAACGAGCCGCACTCATCAATCCGCTGCCAGTCAAGCCCGAAGGCTAAGGACAGAAGCAGAGTTGGAGGCGATGAATGAATTGCTCAGAATCGATGCCGAAGAAATCAACCGAACAATTGAATTAAAGGCAAAAGAATCACAACTTGCACAGCAAAAGTTTGAGGATGAACTCCACGCAAAGATGGCTGAGAGTAAAAGAAAATTAGTAGAAAAGAAACTGGCAGCCGCCAAAGCAATTATTGCGGAGGAGCTGGACAGGGACGATAGTGAAAATGAGTTAGACGACCCACGCGACGCCGAACTCTTGGAAATGCTCGACGACAAAGTGAGTCATAGAAATGATAGAGTAAAAGACTGGACTGAAAAAGCTAGAGCCATCACCCGTGCCCAATGAAAACAGTGAAAAGTCGATAGTTAACGTTCCAGTGACTTCGAAGACCGCTGGACGCGTTGACCCGAAAGTTGTTGCTGTCTCGGATCCGAGTGCATCATTAGGCATTCGCAGAGAAGATAAACTGGAGAAGTTCCTAGCAAGGCAGACGACTTCGAGGGACCTTCCGCAGTTCTCTGGAAATCCGATTGAGTGGCCCAACTTTATTAGTGAGTTTAAGAACACCAGTGACATTTGTGAATATTCGAAAGTGGAAAATATGACCAGACTACGTAAGTGCCTCAAAGGAAGAGCTCGAGACGCAGTGCTGGCCATGATGGTGGTGCCCGAAAACGTTGACAAGATCATCAAGGTGCTAGAGAGAAATTTTGGACGTTCCGATGTAATTGTGGAGAATCTGATTGACGTAGTGCAGAAAATTCCAAATACAAAGGAAGACAAACCAGAAACTTTTGTTGATTTGTCCAACGCAGTGCTAAACCTGACGACAACAATCGGTACGTTGGATGAACAGGCGTACCTAATGAACCCTCAGTTGATTAAGGGAATAATTGGAAAATTACCACCGAGCTACAGAATGCAGTGGATTGACTACTCATTTGATGCAAAAGGAGCAGATCTTAATCTTCTGTGTGAGTGGCTGGAGAAAATTGCTGACAAAGCTAGCAGACTAGTGCCATACAAGAACTTTGAACAGAAAAGTCAAGATGACAGACATCAGAAAGGACATCGAAACCGAGAAAGGACTTTTGCTGTAGCAGAGGATGCCGAATATGAAAACGACATGAAAAGGTGTTTGTTTTGTGATAAGTCAAGTCACAATACTTCTCTGTGCAATGAACTTGAAAACGAGGATATTGAAAAGCGTTGGACCTGGGCCAAAGAAATGTGAAGATTTGTTTCCAGTGCTTGCAGACTACCAACCACCGGGCTCCCGATTGTAAGGAGAAAAAGGAATGCGGGAAAGATGGATGCAGATTAAATCATCATTTCCTGTTGCACAAGACCAAAGTGCGCCGAAATAGTGAAAGTAGCAGCGAAGCTACAATGACAGTTAATTCATCATTTCCTCATTACAGTTTTAATAGTCAAACGTTATTGAAAGTGTTACCTATTACACTGTGGGGTCCAGCTGGAAAACTGGAGACGTACGCGTTGCTTGATGAATGCTTAACAGTAACTTTAGTTCACCCGTCTGTGGCAGAGAAGCTCGGAGCCGAGGGGAAGAAAGTTAATCTGAAGATTAAATGGATGGACTCGACTCATCACCAGAATACTGAGTCTCGATTCGTGAATCTGCAAATCAACGCTGGTCACAAAAGTGTTGGTCAGAGATTTGATTTGTTTGCCTACACGAAAAATTATTTGGACTTGCCTTCCCAGTCTGTGAACGCAAAAGGATTAAAGTAAATGTGGAAGCATCTGAGAAAGGCTGATTTCCCGGATCTACACAACGCAAAGCCCACCATACTAATTGGGCAGAATCATGGACACCTGATAAGTTCACGAGAATTATTAGAAGGCCCAGAGGAAGCTCCACTTGCTTCCAGAACGAAGTTAGGATGGGCAGTGCATGGACCCTCCACAGAAGGTAGTGTTGGAGAATACAGCTGTCACATTTATAAAGATATCTTGGACGAAGAATTGTGCCGTGTAGAGAAAGAGTCTTTCCAAACGAACAAGCCGGCGATGGATAAACGGCCTGTTGAAAAGAAAACTCGTCTGTTACAGGATGAGTTAAGTGACGTTACAAAGAAACCGGATCCGGTAAACTTTTGCGCAGCTGTAAAAGATGAAGAAGATCCGGAAGATACTGATGAATCAGATGACTATGGGAATCGGGTTCTACCAAAGATTCGCCAAAATGGAACGGAGATAAAGCCCCTTACCGAGGAAACTGTAAGAATTTTGCTGAAGGAGACCGAACACACAGTGAACTACCTCGAACTCAGTTATGTGAGTTTGGATCCTATGGACGAAAAGTGTAGAAGGAATTGCTGTCCTAAAGGAGCAGTGACAGCAATTTACCCCGGAAAGGACGGAACCGTGCGAGTCGTTGATGGGCGCACAGTTGGAGGAATATTCCGAAGACCGATGACGAAGGCATGCATTCTGGACGTTTTGCCAAGAGTAAAGGTCAGCACTTCCCTTTACGAGGAGGGGGATGTTCCCGGCAGAAATGCATGTGGGCTGGGTGAGCCAGAAAAAAGTGTGCGGATGAGAGAGCGGCAGGAGACTCGCCAGAAAGTGACAGTTGGAAGTTAGAGAGATCGAACAACGGACGCCTAATTCGGGACGCTGCTCGAGATTGATAAGTTTTTTCAGTTATTTTTTTAATTAAATTTGTTTTTGTTTTTATTCCTGGAGCCAGTCTTAACCCAGTGATATTTTTGTATTGTTTTTGATTGATTGGAGGTATAATAAATAGCATTAAAAATACCCCTTTCTTGACCGATAGTAAAACAGTGCACTGATTGAGTAGGAACATTGAAATTGAACATACCCCAACTCACTGTCATTTTTTCACCTATCGAGGAGAAATAAATATTTGTTAACTAGTTTGTGACACAATTACTGTTCATTACATGTTTTGATTTGATTTTCAATATAGTAATTATGACTTAGACTATTGTTGTGTAAATTTAGTATTTTGCAAATTGAAATAATGTACCAAGTTCAGTTCCACATTTACTTTGTCAAAAAATTTTCTCAAATAGAAACATTCATTCTCGACCTACTACCCCATTTTCAATATATTAAACGCATTTCACTTCTAAAATTCAATGGCAGTTCGTTTTACAGGTCAACTACAGAAAATGAAAAGTTGCTACTACTTAATTTGGGTTTCTTTAGTAGGAATTATAATTTTCAGTGGACATGCATTGGCGATATGTCACCGTCGTAGACGTATAAGTGCACCAGAAGAAGCACCACCTGGCCTCCTTTTAGAGTCTAAAAATGTTCAGGAAATTGGATGTCTTCCATGGAAAGCAGTTTTTGGTTTTAATAACGCATTGGTAAGTACTAATTACTACTGGAATTTATTTTCATATATGCAGTTTTGCATCACAACATCAGTACTATGTAATTAAACATTCCCAAAACCTTTGTATGACAGATAAATTCACCCACAGGCTGTTGGTATGTGCCATGTGCGGGTAAACATTTCTATTACTACTGGGCAGAGCAACTCATTAATCATTCAATTTCTGAGCCTGAGTTACCAAAGCTCTGCTTGAAATTCATTTTCACTGTTGTTCGGGGTGGTCATGGTGGCCATTACGCTATTGCTATTGCATATTATTCAGGAATGCAATATTTTTGTAAAGACACTGCTGGATTTGAAAACGAGTGTAGATTCACAGGGATGGCTGCTAAGAGTAAAAAAGGTTGGCTATCCGTACAAACATTTATGTTAAAATGCTTATCTTAATGTGTATAGTATTTCTTAATTTCTTCACAGTTGAGTATGTTTGGACAATTGTAGCAACCGATAATCAAAATTGGATTTTGATCGCTCGGTGTCTTCCAAACAAAGTTCGCGATTGGGCAGTTTTGGTGAAGGATACCTTTACTTTTGATCCGAGTCTTTTTAAGGACATTGAGAACAAAATCGAGACGCATGGATTCGACATACAAAACACAGAGCGGCCAAAATACGACACATGCTCTCTTTAACATGTTTTTCGTAAATACTTTAAAAATTAACTTTAATACTTATATTTACCTTTAAGGCTGAGTCTACACATTTACATTGCAAATCTAAATTCCACATAACTCATATATTTGACCGAATTTGAAATAGGTGTGGCTACTTTGAAATTTTCCAACTCTTGACCGAGGGACCATCGGGCTTCAAAATTTTAAATACCTTAAAATATAACTTTTATTTCAATTTGAAAAGTTAAAATCACAAAAATTTGTTCCTATCCTTATAACATGGTGAGACAGATAAAGCATGATGGCTATTGTAATTGAAAATATATTTTCAAAAAACAAAGGCTGTGGTCCCTACATATTTTTGTCCTCTTTTCGAATTTGTAAGTCATATCCTCCAAAGTTTCAAAAAATCCTCAAATATGGATTTTTGAAAATTACATTGAAAATCGAAGCCAATGAGGATTATTACTCAATGACTTTGGGATTTCGGGGAAACCTGAAATGAGTCTTAATTGTACAGAATATGATGGAATGAAATGAGTAAATAAATAAAGCATACACTGCTGTTTATTTGTTTACTATTGTTTGCAATTGTGGCAGACACGCTTTATGATTATCTTGCATTCAAGGTCATTTCTTCATCACAGAATTTAGAATACGCTCTCCTGGGGTAGACTCAGCCTTAATGCATGAATATTATTGCACCATTCTAAATATTTATTTTCCCTAGCCAATAGAAGCGATGACAATTTAAATGCAATTTTATACTACATTTAAATATGTTATCGGAATTCAAAGATTTACTACAGGTTTGGCACTAGCAGTAAAAGCGAATCTAAAAATAAAACTCAATCTTTCCACTCTACTATCATTGTCATTATCATCTTCCTAGATTTTGTTAGTCCATAAATAACAAGTTTGGTTAAGGTTTCATTTCGATTTATAAAATAATTTATGAGACTCAATTTCGAAAATTGAAACACCCTTCACTGCTGCCTTTGCTGCTGTTCATTATTTCATTGATGACTTCCGCGTCTGATTCCAGGTCATGGAGTGTGACTCAAAATCACAAGATCACATTTTGATTAGAGAATTGTCTGTTTGACTGAGAATAATATAGAGTATCTGTAAAGAATCAAGAACTTTAAAAATATATTACATAGCATGCCATGTTGTAAAATATACAATTATTGACCTTTAAAGTCGTGCCGTACCTTTTTATATTAGCAAGACTTCAGTGCCATATACTGTCATGCAATAAATTTTATATGTCCATATATTTTTGCTTACATATAGTTTTGTCTGCAGAAGAATAAATAATATTACTACAATCGTGTTGCTCGATTCTTACAATTCTCAGTGATATTCTTAGAGAAGGTTGCGGTTAAGTTCGGGTGGTAAATAATGCTGTAGGTGGTCTTCATGTAAGCTCTTTTGGACTCTGGACACTTATCATTTATGTCATTACGATACTATTATTAAAAGATTTGCTACATTGAACATGTAGACTTATTTCAACCAGCGAATCGTCATTCTCTCCTGATCGTATTATCGCTAGTAATCGTTGCAAAATTTACATGCCTTTTAGGTAGCTGTGAAATTGTATTCTGCGGCATGTCAATGAAATCAACAAGTACAATATTAGTGTTCTATTTACGAATTTATGGAATCTAAGGTACGTTCTGATTTTCTTGCTTTTTTAAATATTTAATAGTTTGACCACAGAAAAAGGAGTACAACGAGAGTGAACTGTCTTTTCATTCCTGATGTATTTTCTTAGCTAAAAATTTGACACAAATAGATATTTAGATATTCGATACAAATATATAAAAATATAATTGTGAATTTTTGTTGCCCTATCCGAATTTATGGTTTAATGTATTTCGTAATACGGACATAAATAATGAATTTTGAAATTAAAGGTAACATTAAATTACATTTCAATTTCTATTCTATAATACTGAATAAAAAACGAAAAACTAACACCGTTAGGCAAAAACATTAAAAATTGAAAAGGACTTCATTAAAACCACTCTAAACCTCAGTCTAAATTAAAGCGTTAAAATAAAATACATTTTTCTTTCATGTATTGAATGCAAAATAAAAATACCCTACTCAAAATGCATTATTGTTGCTTTTAATGTTTCTTTAGCATATCAGCATCAGAACCTGCGAAACTGTTTTCTGGTAAATCATTTTCCAAGTTACTATTATTTTGTTAATCTGTCCACATTGGCTTAACTGCATTGATTAACATTCTAATTTAAAGCTTTTTCTCCACACTTAGTATTTCGCTGTTTTAACCCTGTACGATTAATTCCCCTTAAAAGGAAAATGAATATTTTATTATATTATTGTTTAAACTTTTTCAACGGTAAGTGTCAGAAATTCATATATTTATGCAAATTATATTTTTTAACTTAATCAAGGCAAAAGTAATAATAAATGAAGTAAAATATAGAAAAGCCAAAGATCGCGCATCGGGAGTTTTTATTAAGACATTTGTAATCTAAATGAACCATTGCAACCAATGCATAATGAAGTAGCTGAAGCGACACAGAATTAACTCTCATGTTTCAAAGCGGTATCATTAAATCCACCAGTGTCACTCATAAAAGGTTTCAGCAAAGTATATTAAACCGTTCATAAGTAAAAGAGCCAACAGACGGGCAGACGCACGACTATACTGATAGACAGGCAGACGGACAGATTGTCCAGGGCATTACTATAAAGTAGCTTCCTGCATACACAGCACTTTTAGTAATACATGGAACCGTAGGCTCTATATTAATCAATTATTTTAGTGGATGTCAGTGATCGATCACACCCATTTTCGCAGGGTCCTTCCCCGGGACCCAAGAACATACACAAAAAGTTTTACCGAATTATATTAAACTGTTCAGGATCAGGAGTTATAGAACCAACAGACGGACAGATGGATAGATTGTTCAGGTCATTCTTCAGTTGAAACTCACCCTCAAGCAAGATTTGATTTAACAACACGATAGAGTTAACAAGAGTTAGGTTTCAAAATAATATTTTTTATTTTCATCCAACAAGGAAAACATGAGACGGTATAAACCTTTCCACTTTAAATGGTAGAAATTAATATTTTATGCATAAAGGTAACTTAGCAAGACTATTATCCTGAAGCTGTTTCATTGTGTTCCATTTATATCGAAAGGTTGACAGTTAGTTAATATCAAAATACAAAAATAAGACAAATCTCATTTTATGGGTTTTTGACAGAATATGACATGATATGTTTTACTTATTACTAAGAGCTGCGCTGTGTGGCATTGGGTTTTGCCGGAGATTTAAAAACAAAAGTATCTATGGAACAATATTTTGCCCTTCCTCGTAAGTATTTTATTTAATTTATTTAATAATTATGTGCTTTCTATAATTTGCTAATAACTCTGATTTTAGAAAATTTGAATTGAAATTTATTGTATGGTAGTAGATTTCAAAGGTCTTTCTACTTCTTTAGTGTTTGTGTCACAGAATTCATTTATAGAGTTTTCTAGAATTTAACTAATATTAAGCAAATTTTGACATTTTAAAGTTACCTTTAAATGTATGACCATTTTAAGCATAGTGGATTTTCCCCGATTTTGGGAAGGCATGCTTTTCCAGATTGTTTATCCTAAAATTTTGAAATAACTGGATGAATACTTTATTTTGATAGACATCTCAAAAAATGATACTCCCAGAACACCAGTAGCCGTCGTCATCGTCGTTTGGTAAAGAAATCTCTCGGTATCCCCAAAGAGACGAAAAATCAAGAATTTCACCAGTTGAAATTCACTCAGACAGCAGCGTCTCCGCATCAAAACTTATACTTATAATTTGTATTGATGCTTCGAAATATGCACACAGGAGGGGGACCGCGTACTTTTAATCGTTGCCAGAAGACATTCACAAGACTGACTGAAAAAACACGTGAATACCCACACAGGTAATATACCCCAAGTTTCCCAAGTAAATAAGCCCATTTAAAGTATCCAGAACCAAAGCTCACATAAAGTACCACAAACTTTGCCAAGACCACTTGTATGGAAAAAAGCCATACAATTGCGACGTATATAGTAAAGGCTTCATGGCCAAATCTCATTTTGAATATCATAAGCGGACACATACTGGTTTGTTTTCCATATTGAAATAAATGCAAATAAATTACAAAAGGTTTTTGGCATTTGCATATGTATTTATTTAAAACGTATTTAGGCGAACGCCCGTATAAGTGTCCTAAATGTGTCAAAAAGTTTATTCAACGAGCAAGTCCTACCCGCCATATGGTTTCCTATACAGAATACAAGCCATTTGTTTGTGAGGAATGCAATCGTGGATTTGCAAATAAGCAGGTACTCAAGTCCCACTGGCTGATACACACAGGAGAGAGACCGTTTGCAAGTAATTATTGCTATAAGGAATTCAGAGGAATGACAAGTTTAAAGTATCGGTTTTGTGACCAATTGTGTTTGTGAATTAGGAAAACGACCTTTCGTGTGCATTCACTGCGGAAAATCCTTTGGACTTCAGTGGACCCTATATCTCCATTTAAGAACACATTCCTCACAGCGATCATCCTGCAAGTGTGATCAATGCACGCGTGCATTTTTTAACAGTAAAGATCTTCGTCGACATCTGGTCATTCACTCTGGTAATTCCGAAGCCAGAATACAATATCGTCCCTCTTCATCAGATAGGTGCTAAACCACATCACCGTTACCGTTAATTAAGAAAGATGCCAAATCCAAATGATCATTATTTCCAAAACGTGATTAACAACACTGGTAAAAATTAAATATTAATGTCATTGGAACACACGAAGGTTTTTCATAATTGAAATTATTTTGGGAGTACCCACCCACTGCGGTTATTGGAATTAATAATGCAATTAATGTGCGCCTAAATTTCGCCCAAATCACTTTTTAAAATTTAGACCGTGTGGTTTGTCACCTTTCGGAAATAATGATCAAAGTGGTTTAGTATTTTTTAACGAAAATGACCTTTTTAGTTGAGCGGTTTTCTGAATTAGTGACCATGTGGCTTAGCACCTTTCTGATGAAGGGGTATTATGCAATATTAAAATGAATGGTTTCCTGCAATTCTATTCAAATTTATAGGCGAGCGCCCATTTAAATGCTGGACTTGCGGAATAACATTCCGCAGAAAAAAAACCTTGATAGACACATCGGACATACTCATAAAGAACCTAGAGAAGTTGTTACACAATTAGCAAATGAAGCAGCAACAGAATATTTGAAGTTAAAATCATCTAAGGGCTATCAAGAGTAAAAGGATGAAGATCAACATTCCAAAACCACTAACCTTGTTCAAACGTAAGTAAATGGGCCAGCACTGCTCAAGCTTCCAGAGTATTTATTTACTCCGGAATCAATCAGTCAATGAGAGACTTCGGTCAACAATATGATCCTCTTCTGAAATAATACTGGATTCTTAAGATGAAACCTTATTAAGTTGAAATTCATAGAATTTAAGGGCGCAAGATGAACCAGAAAGTCCGTCTCTCACATTACTACGACCATATGCCACGACTAATCTTTCAAAATTAACTTCTTTATTAATGACAATAGTATACATAATAATTCTCCGCTAAAATGCTAAAATCTCAATTCAATTTTTTGATATTTTGATATATATATTTGATTTTGTTGGCTTATAAATTGCTGGAAAATTTCAGTGATAATTTAACTAGAGTCTGAGATAAGTTCGATTTCCAACTTCTGTTAACAATATTACTTTTTACGCCAATTACAAATGGGAAATTTAAAATTAGTAGTGGGAGTTGCCCTATTAATCTTAGAATTCTTCTGTACTATTATTATGTCAATTATTGATAATAAGTTGGTCTGGTCTGCAAATTTCAGTTGAAATATATAAGATGTAAGCAGTCTCACCCATCTTGTGTCATTAACGTCCTTAAATATGTAAATTTAATATCGCATTCCTTAAAGAATGAAAATATTTTTCACGGTTGCAATTGCTAACACTAGAATTATGACTCATAATAAGTTACACTACTTAACTACTTAACTACTTCAACCCAGTTGCGATTCAAAGAATTAAGTCTATAATTCACCAAAAATGTTGTAATGCGTAAAACACCTGATGCTAAGGAAATACGGATGGTGTCTGATATATCAGATGATGAATTGCCCGGGGATAATTGAGTCAGGTCATCGTCAGTCAGTCAGATACTTTTAATCAAGAGTCGTCATTGTCTATGTCCAATGACGATTCAGATTTTAAATTATCAATCCATCAAAAATCGTCTGCATTATCTACTGCAGACTCATCCTCCGGTTTATTAGTTTATTGATAAGGATTATGATTAGTTTAAAAGATCTTAATTAGTTTATTAATTAGGATACAGCTTCAAAATTCTAAATTCAAAAGGTCTTCAATTTAGTAAAAGCGATTCGGAGGTACAAAAAATTCATTCTTTTTAAAGCGGACCCTTAAGTAGGTGTAATTCCTGATAAATGTCGGATTAGATAGGACTTTCCACTGACTAGGAGGAAGTTATAGGTATATCAGAGGACAAAAAAATCCTTATAAGAACTTCACTCCCACTCCGCGCCAAGTACCAACCTCTCAGTTAGTTTAACGCTGAGTCCCTACCCCGCATGACTGTAATTCTTGACTACAGTTAGAAGGCGCGCGAGGGGTTGGCTTCGCCAGCCTAGGCTCGGGCGCCTTTGATAGCACAGCTACTCCCTCGCGCTCGTCCAACTAATTGCAACCACATAAGAGAGATGGAGCGCATAAGAAAGTTGAACAGAGATGGAGGGAGATGAAGCCACATGAGACGGAGATAGATGGAGCCTCATGAGTGGGGAGGAGCCACATGAGCCATGAGGTGGAGTCTCCTGAGATGGTGTCGCACAATATAGGCAAACCTTATTGTATATACCTAACTCAATTTGAATCTCCTAACGTTTCAGAGTTGGGATCGATTCAAATTTTCCCACCAATTCAAAACAAATTTATATTTTAGAGTTGGGATCGATTCAAATTTTCTCACCAATTCAAAACAAATTTATATTTTACAGTTGGGATCGATTCAAATTTGCCCACCAATTGAAAACAAATTTATATTTTAGAGTTGGGATTGATTCAAATTTTCTCACCAATTCAAAACAAATTTATATTTTAGAGTTGGGATCGATTCAAATTTTCCCACCAAATTAAAATAAATTTATATTTTAGAGTTGGGATTGATTCAAAAATTTCCACCAAGATACAAATTTATATTTTAGAGCTGGAATTGATTCAAATTTTCTACCAAAAAACAAGTTATAGTCAGCTCCTTTTTTCAAATCAAAGCAAATCGAAATCAGTTAATGTACAAGAGCATGAGCAGGAATAAACTGAGAGTAATGGGGAGTACGTTGAGAGCAATGGGTAATAAAGTTGACCAGTAAGTTAGCTCGGTTTATTTTCGACTGCTTTTATTTTCATCTTACAACTTGTATTTATACACAGTTACATATGAATCATACATGCAATGCATTACACATTGTACGTAGACACGAAGTCAATACGTTTACACAAGGCTAAAAATCGGAAGCATTAATGTCATTATTGTCATAAACACTACATTATATTTCTTAACCTCGTTCTCACAAACTCTTACATTTTATTTGCATGATGTCATGCAGAACTCATGAAACTAACACAATAA
The DNA here is from genome assembly GCA_020352615.2 of Yoshiicerus persimilis. NCBI lineage: Eukaryota > Metazoa > Arthropoda > Collembola > Entomobryomorpha > Tomoceridae > Yoshiicerus > Yoshiicerus persimilis. Next base: position 78,682,571 of record CM036940.2, read on the forward strand.
CAACATGTAACTTTTTAATTATAACACTTAAAGCTTCTCGGACTTTAGCACTGAAAGCACGGTAACATTATACTTTGTTGGATTACCATAAATAGTAAGATCTATTTTAACACTTCATAAGGATAGTTCTATTTTAACACCCCTCTTAATCCAAAATGTATTAATGTCTACTTAGCCACAAATACACTCTTCGTCCAAGTCGTCGTTGTCTTGCTTCAAGTTTTCTGTTTCTGCTTCCTGCGATGTGACTACTTGCAAAGTCATCACTCCATGAGCTTTGCTGGCCTCTCCTTTCTGCTTAGGCGCTCCTCTCCTCATCCGCCGCAACTTCCATCCCAGCACCACGAATGCGATGATAACAACGGCCACACATATGCATATGGAAATTATCTTTATCCAATCAATGCCGTGATTATTCCAGTGATCCGGGTTCAGCTTTTCCAATATTGGGAAGGTGCTATTAAGCTCATCCCAATTTATCAGAGGTGTGAGGTGCCATTCCAGCTGCTCCATCTCCAACGGGTTTTCTTTTTGGTTATATACCAAATTCATCGTTTTTCCCGTATAAGTGACGTTATTTAGTGTAAACGTTGCTGTCAGTGGCAACGTAAACACTTTATTAGGACATTTCACTTCTCTGTTTAGCCCAACTTTCATATCTAAGCCGGGGCAGTATATGTAGACTCTGTTGTTAAATGCTTTGATTTGCACAAAGTCCGCTTCATCTCCAGCTTGGCTAGGCACGCATTTCTGTACCTCAAACAGAGTCTTCTCACTTAGATGCGATTTTTGCTTGCACTCTTTCGCATGTGTAAGTAGTATATTTCCTTTTGCTTCAAACTCGGTGGTGTACACGCAATCTTCCCCAAAGGAGATTAGCGCATTACTAGGTCCATTGTACACCAATCTGCATGTCTCAGTTCCTTTCTTCAGCATTAGTGTAAATGCGTCTGCTTCTACAATGGTTAGGTTCTCGTTAACCATTGGCACTGCAAAATCTAAGTAGATGGCTTTTCTTAAGGTATCCATGACGCATTGCTTTGGAGTTGCGTATTCGATAGGGCAATTCTCTGCACAAGGCAAAGTAAAATTTAGGTAATGAAAGAACGTGTCATCCATCAAACCCCTTTTCCATAGCTTTGTTGTTTCTAGAATTACACTTCTCCCTACCATTAACTTAGAAGTCAGGTAAGCTACAAGGTACTGTATTTCGAGTACTTGTTCTTTAAACTGATTATTGTCCTCAATCATTTTATTGACTGATATTCCGAGTTTCTTAACTTCTTGTTGTAGAAACAGAAGATTTTTGCTCTCAATTTCAGCTTTGTTTTCCAAGTCATCCAAAGTGCGTTCAATTTCAGCTTGACGTACCTCTAGCTGATCAGTTTTATGTATAGCGTAGGCTCCCATCCCAACGCCCGCACTTGCAGTTGCTATAATCAGTATGAGTCCGATGGCAATAAATATTGCTCTTTTTTCTCTAGGCCGAAAAGTCAATTCTCTGGTTGGGCATAACTTTTCCAGTTCATTTAAGAAGAGTTCTTCATAATGCTCTTGACACTTGTGCTTAATTCTTGCCGAAACCGTGTTAGAAAGTCCAACCAACGGCAATAGTTTACATGGTGAAATCAAGTTGATTTTCAGATTCACACTGTTGTATCCCACTACTGCTGGATTATAGGTTCTTTTCCACAAAACTGGCGTTCCCGTTTGAAACATTTCGCACATTCCAAAACTCAGTGTCATTATTTTCAAGATAAGCACTATGAGACTTGAGTAGCTGAAACTCATTCGTGGCCTTTTATTCGGACCTTGTATTCCCATCATAGCTTTACGTTTTCTTGGATTCTCTCCTTTCTGTATGGGTTTTTCCTTTATGCTGAGATTCATCTTTTCCCTGTTGGTCTTGAACTCTTTTGCAGGCAAAGCCTTAGTAAATGCATCAGCCACTAACTCATCCGTAGGCATGTATTCAACCTTGAGCTGACTTGATTCTACCATCCAACGGAGAAAGTGCCACCTCACTGCAATATGTTTGGTCCGGTCATGGAATTCCGGATTTTCTGCCAATCGCATGGCACTTTGACTATCGGTGTAGATAGTAAATGGTTCATCCCAAGATATTGCGTTCAGGTCGCATAAAATATTCTGCAACCATATGCCTTCCTTACTAGCTGTTGCCAAGGCAACATACTCCGATTCTGTGGAGGATTGCGCTATTAGTGTTTGACGCCTACTACTCCAAGACAGGGGTGAATTATTCACTGTGAATAGGATCCCAGAAGTAGATCTCGTAGATGTTTTATCTCCTGCATAATCTGCGTCTGAGTATCCTACCAAGTCAAGTGATACATTTCTCATGTACCTCAGTCCTAATCCGTGTGTATGCACTAGATACTTCAGTATCTGCTTTGCTGCTTTCATATGTTTTTCTTCATAGTTTTGAAAGTATCGTGATAACTTGTTTACAGCAAAGGTAATATCCGGCCTTGTACATCGGCTGATGAACAATAGTGAGCCAACCAATTCTTGATATTTCAGTTTCGGATCATGCCTGTTTACAATTAGATCGGGTTCCAAACAATGAGTTGGGCTCATAGGAATATCAGCTCCTCTGCATGATTGCATGTCAAATCTTTTCACCAGATCCCACACGTAATCTTCCTGGTGCAGTTGTACGAATTTCTTGGTGTTGTTCACCTCCATACCCAAAAATCTTCAAATGCCATGATTTAACAAAATTTTTGTTAAATCATGGCTCAATGCACACAATGCGGTAAACGTTTTTCTACAAAGTACAATTTAAATCGCCACATAAAGCACATTCACAGTGACCCAAAAATGTCCCACAAAACGACTTTGATTAATCAAAAAGGTGGTAAACGAGTAAAATATCAGCACCAGCTTTCTTTTAATACTGAACCTGAAAGTAAATCTACCACCTATGTGGAATCTGATTCTAACTCTGAAATCAGCAGTGAAAGTGAAAATGGTGATACAATTCCAATTGAGTGCATTAGAATGTTTCAAAGAATAGTGTACAACGCTGAATTGGACAAAGTTAAATTAACCAAGAGAATATTGAGAGATCTGTTGGGCAATACGGTATGCGAAGATGAAGTGTGTGAAAAAGAGGAAACTGTTGGTGACACTGACTCCGAAGATACAGACAGTGGTGAAGGTTTAGATAATGACCATCAAGAGGACGACAAAGAGGATGAAGACATTCCTCTGGGAGAAACACCGTTAGAAATTTTACGGGTTGTTCTCAAAGCGGCTGGAAGCCAAATGTTCAATTTAACAAAGCAAAATTTCACAATAATTATTGATTCTTTTAATTAAATATAGCAAAACATGTTGATATGTTATAACAAAAATGTTGTGCTTAGAGCAGGTTGTAAAATGTATTGCATTGATTTTGTGTGAAATATTAAAGCATTGAACTAAATGGCATCACACTTTTCAATGTCCTAAATAATTTTAAATTCATAAATAACTCATGATTCTAGCCATCAACCAACTCTCAAAATTTACATTATTATTCTCAATGCACACCTCATTGCTCTTAGCGCACTCCCCATTGCTCTTAGCGCACTCCTCATTGCTCTTAGCGCACTCCTCATTGCTCTTAGCGCACTCCTCATTGCTCTTAGCGCACTCCTCATTGCTCTTAGCGCACTCCCCATTGCTCTCAACGTACTCCCCATTACTCTCAGTTTATTCCTGCTCATGCTCTTGTACATTAACTGATTTCGATTTGCTTTGATTTGAAAAAAGGAGCTGACCATAACTTGTTTTTTGGTAGAAAATTTGAATCAATTCCAGCTCTAAAATATAAATTTGTATCTTGGTGGAAATTTTTGAATCAATCCCAACTCTAAAATATAAATTTATTTTAATTTGGTGGGAAAATTTGAATCGATCCCAACTCTAAAATATAAATTTGTTTTGAATTGGTGAGAAAATTTGAATCAATCCCAACTCTAAAATATAAATTTGTTTTCAATTGGTGGGCAAATTTGAATCGATCCCAACTGTAAAATATAAATTTGTTTTGAATTGGTGAGAAAATTTGAATCGATCCCAACTCTAAAATATAAATTTGTTTTGAATTGGTGGGAAAATTTGAATCGATCCCAACTCTGAAACGTTAGGAGATTCAAATTGAGTTAGGTATATACAATAAGGTTTGCCTATATTGTGCGACACCATCTCAGGAGACTCCACCTCATGGCTCATGTGGCTCCTCCCCACTCATGAGGCTCCATCTATCTCCGTCTCATGTGGCTTCATCTCCCTCCATCTCTGTTCAACTTTCTTATGCGCTCCATCTCTCTTATGTGGTTGCAATTAGTTGGACGAGCGCGAGGGAGTAGCTGTGCTATCAAAGGCGCCCGAGCCTAGGCTGGCGAAGCCAATCCCTCGCGCGCCTTCTAACTGTAGTCAAGAATTACAGTCATGCGGGGTAGGGACTCAGCGTTAAACTAACTGAGAGGTTGGTACTTGGCGCGGAGTAGGAGTGAAGTTCTTATAAGGATTTTTTTGTCCTCTGATATACCTATAACTTCCTCCTAGTCAGTGGAAAGTCCTATCTAATCCGACATTTATCAGGAATTACACCTACTCCCTTAGACATTTGTAACAACTGGGAGTAGGAATCAAAAATTTATTAGTCTTTAGTTTTACCTTTATTAAAGAATAACATTTTAATCAAGTAGGTATACATCTACTTCTAAATCTTTATAGCACATAAATAATATCGGCATCATAGGTAAATAGTCGACTTCCTTTTACCCATTTATTAATTACTGTATATAGAAAGAGGGTGCAACGTTTAATGCGAGCAATGGGATCTACGTGGAAGCGTAAGGCTTGTGTTTTATTTTATTTTACCGTTTTATTTCTGAAACGCAGTAATATTCCTCTATAGTGGTTTTCTTCCTACAAGGTCACCCTTTTAAATAATAAATACTGAAACATAAATGTCAGCATTTACATAGGGACCTTAAACCTACAGACAATGGGTTGGACAAGGATTGCGTGCCAAATGTTTATATAACGTAGTATTTCAATTTGCTAAGGAGCCACATTATTTTTTCAAGACAACCGACATGGAAACAATTACTTATTAGGATGTTTGTGTTTTTTGTGCAATACTGTAAGAGTAGACGACTAGCCAATATTTGTCAATCTCAATATTATCTTAACTTCAAATTTTACATATTTACTATATGTTTAGTCATAACTCAAGAGATTGAGAGCAAATCTGTAATTTAAGGTTGCCTTCAAGAAATAATAATAAATACGTTTTATAAATGACAAATCTGTATTACAAACTTTATGCTACCTTATAGTTTTATGGCATAAACCGTTACCGTTAAGTCGACCTTAAAAGTCACATTTGTGAATAACATCAAGGTGCCTTTTAGAGAGAAGGCTGTACGTCACCGTTAGCCTTATTTATTTTATTTAGCACCTAACATTTGCTTAAAGGTTTTATTCTGTGCAAGCACATCAGGAAGTCAATTAGCGTGATCTACTTATGCTTAAAATTCAATGTCTCGTCTCATCCTACATTAAATTGTAAACAAACATATATTACGACGCATTTCGAATTTTAGTACAGAAGAGAGGGAAAGTATCCACTTGAAGCTTTGAAAGAGACAAATCCTACGACATAAACCATTGCAGTTATTTTAGCCACTTGGACTGAGCATTAACAATTTAATTATTACAAAAACTATTAAGAGTACTTACATATCTGCATTTGAATATCACAAATATATTATATAAGTACTGTTTTGCCATCGTACCTTAAGGGAAAGGGATATATTTTTAGTAAAATATATAACTGATAAAGTAGAATATAAATAGTCATATTTATTTATTCCAAATTTTAACTAGAGAATTTTTTTTATCAATTCTAGTAATCCATACGAAATTTATTTTTCTTATGAATATTTGCACTAATTGCGTTTATTGAAATGAACATTTTGAATATAATGTTCTGTCTTAAATTAAATTTACTTTTTTTCATTATTATATCGCAATATGTATGGGTAAATGGAGAATTTCTTGTGAAATTAGCAAATGCAGAAAAGAATTGCTATTTGAATTTCATATTTTATCGGAATGAAGATCTGTTTTCGATGTCGAGTTCAAGTATCTATTCTAATTTACGAGCAGAACTGGAATACGTGAGCATTCCGTACACATTCACAAGATTTGACGTGATTAAACGACATTACAGCGAAACATTTGGGTGCAATGAAGGCATTTTAAGGAAAACGTTTTCGTTCCGAGGTATCTGTCATTCCCCGAGTGAGGTATTAAAGGGGAGAATGTCATCTCCGAATATCCGTTCCAAATTTCACTGCGTCTCTCACATTTTGGTTGGATTAAGTGGGTCTGATGTTTTTGAGTTATTTTTCACAAGTTACGTAATAAACGAGTTTACTGGTCTTCAAAACAGAAAATTTTCTATTTTAAAAACACCAATTCCAAGCGTGGAAAAATATTATGACTCCGATCTATACACAACTGTACATGTTATTTTGGTTACGCAAAATGAAATTAGGCGTTTTAAGACGGATATGGTTCGCTTAAAGTTTTCAAAATATTCCCTGAAGGATAGAGATTTACAGCTCACTAAAAACGAACGATTGGTATTTCTACATGAAGTCGAATCTTTTGGAAACAAAATAGAATTGATTTTCACCTGCAGAGTAGATTCACCTGCAAACATTTACAACGACTACAAATTTATCGATCTGAAATGGGAAGGAAAATATTTGCCGCTTGACCAGAGTAACGATGATATTCTCAAGAAAACCGCGTTTCAAATTTTTTTGACTTTACAGCAAAACAATTGTCCAAGATATGCTCGAAGTATACACCCGCTTTTACAGTCCTCTGAAATGCAATGTAATAATTTAAATAGTAACACCAGACATATGTACTTTACAAAACAACTGGGATCATCAACAGTGCACCTTCCGCACTTAACCTTGTCGCTTTTTAAAAATGTGGCTAACTTTACAGTTTATGAAGGGTATTACTATTTCAAAATGTCCCCTGAAATATTCACATTGTCGTACGACTCTCCCAATTTGTACAATGCTGATACTCCTGGATTATACTTTCATCCAACAAATACTGAGAACTATAATTTTATTTCCTGTTCAACCATAGAAAACGAAAGTTTTTCATTTATATTTTATTTCAGAGCGTATGAATTTATTCCTTGGATCTGTATCCTTTCATCTGTTTTAATTTTGTCGTTCTTTATACATGTTGTTCTACGCTTTAAGAATGTAAATGTAGTTTCATTTAAATTTGTCGAGTACTGTTACGCTTCTTTATTGGAAGTAGGGTATTCCTTACCTAAGAACTGTGAAAATAGATTTTGGTTAAAATGTACCATAGGTCCTTTTCTTTTCATGTGTATTGTATTAACAAATGCATACAAAGGGATTGTTACCTCCGAATTAACATCTAAAACACCTCCAAAGATATTGGAATCGTTCTACGATTTAGGGGAGTATAAAATTTGGTCTGCCAGTTCAATACATCACCATAAATCAGATTGGCTTCATTCCAACGGAGGAAATCGTTTCAAAGGTTTAGTTTCTACCTTGACTGATATAACAACTAATCTAAATCGATTAAAAAATGCAAAGACTGGAAATGCCAATCTATCGAGTCACAATTTTAAAATAAGTTACATGCCGGCATATTTTAATATGCACAACAAATTTGCATATCAAGGATAAGAAAAACAATACGGAAATACAGAAAATATTACATATGCTGAAAAAACACGGTTTCCCTAAAGAATATTTGTCCTATAACAACGTTGCCAATGACAGATATCTGATCCGCTGGCTTGCTGATTGCACTAATACAGCAATTATTGAAGTAAATCACAAGATCTTGCGATTCTTAAGCAGTTCTTTGTGGGATACGGGACAACGGATTCATCCGAAGAAGGCTCTGTATTTCGGAAAAGAAAATGACGTTTTTGAAAAGCAGGTTGGAATTTTCTTTAAAGGAGATGTTGGATGCTACAGATTGTACATGTCTTATATTAAATTCCGATTAAACACATGGAGAGACATGGAGAGGTGGAAGGTTGTGTGCTTGCTGAGCTCCGTCTTTTTCGGTTTTGTTGCTGGTGTTTCTGGGGATGTGGACTCGAATTTTGGTGTGGACGGTGCGGTTTTTTGTGCCTGTTTTTCTGACATTGGTGGTGTTGACGAGAGTGAATCTGTGCAGGCGGGATTGGACTATTACCGGTGTTTTTCGGTTTATTTCCTAAGCCTGGGATATAATGAAGTTGTACGTTCATCTACGTCACAGTTTCTGCATAATCATTCATGGAGCCGACCGAAACAGATAAGCAACATTCGACACAGCATTTTCAAGTTTGACTATCTTATATTAGTGCTTGTGTACTCATTAATAATGCTCAAGCAACCTCTCCTAACTCACCTATCCCTCCCCTCAGTCTATCTTCTCTCCACTCTACTAAATCGGCAGACAGGCAAAAGAAAAATAATCCTATGCATCCTCATATGCATTTTCTTTATTATAAGGAACATACCAAAACCCAAAAGATTGCTTTTACTGCTTATGCTAAGATGTGGAGTCAACATGATGAATCCAGGACCGACGTGCTCGCTGTGCACCACTGATGCCAAGATAAGAAAAAACCAATTATCGGCTAAATGCAATTCCTGTAAAAAGGACTACCATCGAACCTGCCTAAAAGTAACGTATGCGTATTTTAACAAATACTGCACCTCAACAGAATGGAAATGCAATAATTGCGAAGCAGGAAATACTATTACAACTCCAATATGCGATGTATGTCTAAAGCAAAGGAAATCCTGGATCTTTCTCAATTGTCTCAAATGCCCTACCAAAATGCACAGAGCATGCTGCAAAAAACTAGACAAGCTAACAAAGTTTTCCGTAAATGGCTGGACATGCGACAAATGCACAAGCCATGACGATGTAACCAGTAATAATTATGCAAGCAACTCACCGTTACCTAAAGGTATAAAAATAGCCCACATCAATGTTCGGGACATCACATCAAAAAACAAAAAAGACGACATAAAAGCGTTAATCTTTAGACACAATTTCGATGTCCTAGCTATCTCAGAATCGTGGCTTCAAATAGAGACTCTAGACAACGAATACCAAATAAACGGATATCAAATGCTGCGCAAAGACAGAAGTACAAATGAAGACGGTGGAGGAGTTTTAATTTATGTAAAAAACAGCTGGAATATAAATACACATAAGTCCTGTTTCCAATGCCGCATCGACTAAAATTACTTTCTCAATAAGTAAACCTTTTATAAAACCTATTAAAATTGTTGCCCTTTACCGGCCTTCATATACTCCTGTTTCCTTTCTAAACCACCTCGACAACGAATTTGAAAAAATGGAAGGAGAATTCTATGTGTTAGGAGACTTTAACATAAACCTACTAGAACATACCTGTGAAACCAGATCGTTATATTCCGTACTGACCCAGCACGGCCTAACTCAGCTAATTAAACAACCCACACGAATAACACCAACTTCCACCTCTCTAATAGACTTAATTATTTGCAACAATATTAAAAATGTAGCCTCCTCTGGCGTCCTCACATGTGGCATAGCTGATCATGAACTTATATATGTTATCAGAAAGAAACCTAAAGTCAAGAAATCGTGCGAATTTAAAGAATCAAGATTATATGACAAAGTTGACTTAGACAAGTTAAAAGAAAGAGATACAACTGCTCCCTGGTGGATCTTAGATTTGTGTCACGATATAGACAGTGCATTTTATACTTACAATTACATAATTACTTTTATACATGGAACTATGATTGCCAGTAAGAAAAGAAAAATATCCACTAGTAAACCTAAATGGATTACAAAAGACTATGACAAAATGTGTGCTGACCGCGACAAACTTAAATCTAAAGCAAACAGAACTGGAGACCCAATTGACTGGCAGAATTATAAAACCAACCGTAATAAACTTGGCGAAAAAAAAACAAATCTTAAATCTGAATACATTTTTAATGATATTGAAAACAGTAAAAATCCAAGCAAAACATCATGGAATCACCTAAATGAAGAACTTGGTAGGAAATGTAAACGTGAACTAAAGATAGATAAGCTTATGCACAACAATCAACCGATAACTACTAGCATAGAGATTGCAAATTTCCTATGTGGCTCTTTTCTTCTCCCCTCAATACCACCCCCTGTTTCTAATGCTAACAAAGAAGACTTCTCTGTTGCTGAACCAAAGAAACATTTCTCGTTGCTAGAATGCAATGAGGATGAAGTGAAAAGAGCAATTCAAACTGCTATCACAAATAAACCAACAGGCCATGATGGAATACCTATAATTTTTCTCAAGTTAATCGCAGATGAAATTGCTCCCATACTCACAAGGCTCATAAATAGAGCAATACATGAAGAGAAATTTCCACAACTATATAAACATGCAAACATACTACCTATTTACAAAGGCAAAGGAGACAAATGTAGCCCTTTAAGCTACCGACCAATATCAATTCTATGTGGAACTTCAAAAATAATAGAATCGATCCTTTACAATAAACTGAAATATTACATTCGACTTGAAAATCCGCTTTCTCCGTACCAACATGGTTTTCGACAGGGTTTTTCAACTTTCACGGCAATTTGTAGATTAACAAATGATATTTACAATGCCGGTGACCAAAGGATGTTTACCTTAGTGACCTTTATTGACTTTAAAAGGGCGTTTGAAAGTACCCTGACCTGGAAATTTCCTGAGCGACTAAATGAAGTAGGAATAAGTGGGAAAATGTGCAATTTATTAATGTCACTCATGAGCAACAGAAGTATCGCTGTACAAATTGAAAAAGACACAATTTCCAAGCCACTTTTTGTGAACCGGGGAATTCCTCAGGGGTCGTGCCTATCAGGATTGCTTTTCTCCATTTATAAAAAAAACATCCCCGAACTTCCCATTTTTTGCAAAACTGTGCTTTACGCAGATGACGTTTCTGTCTACTACTCATCGACAAATATACATCAAGCTCAGGCTTTTATGCAAATAGACTTAAATGCAATTGTGGACTGGGGAAAACATAATGGACTTGACATAAATATTGACAAAACAAAATACATGCTATGTTCCCCTCCTAACATGAAAAAATGTAATGAGACATGTCTAACTATAAATAATATCGAAATACAAAGAGTTGAACAATTTGTTTACTTAGGAATTTTGCTAGACACAAAACTAAACTGGAATAGTCACGCTGACACCGTCATCTCTAAAATGAAATCTAGATGTAAACTTCTTATGAAATATAAAAGATTGTTCACTATGAAACAGATCAAAACTTTTACTGACGGTTTAATACTATCTGTACTGGATTATTGTTTACCCATCTGGGGCAATGTATGTAACAGCAAATTAGAGAAAATAGATGGAGTACTTTTTAAAATCGTAATGGCCATGTCAAATGTTAAACGAAATGTCAATGGAAATATGTTAAAAGAACTAATTGAAAAACATAATATTTTACTAGTAAGGGAAAGAAGAGATACCTACAGCTTACTTTTTATGTATAAATATGTAATTCATGAAAACCTTTTTCTCAAAAAAGATATAAGCATTGATTATACTAAAAATACAAATGCAATTAGAGTACTAAGAAGTGAGATGAACCTAGTGAATCCCAAAATCAAAACAACATTTGGTCAACAGTCCTTTAGATATCGTTCCACATCCCTATGGAATAACCTGTCACGAGAATCACAGTCCTGTGAAACTCTCACTAAATTCGACAAAGCCATACGGCAAGAAATACTAAGGAAAAATAAGAAATGAATCACTAATATATAAAATATGAAACAGTACTTACAATATCTAATGATTATATCTAATATTAAGCTGATAACCGATAAGATTTCTGAATAATATCTAATGTATGACATGATTATTACAAATCTGAATCTAAATTTAAACCTTTTTAAAACTATTAATTAGCATCTAGATGACTATGATGGAAGAAAACTATTGTTAATTATGAGGTCAATAAACCATACAATTCAATTCAATTCAATTCAAATTGCAATGCCTCGACCAATCTGGAATTTATCACAAATGGCAGTCCTTTTCACGTCTGCCAAACTTTGTCCATTGCAAGGATTGTATGAAAACGCCTGGAGTACGCGCATTAACACTATTTAACTCTAATACTATTACAATTTTTGCAATTTCTGCTTTCGGAATTTTAATTAGTGCAATATACTTCTTAAAAGAAGTTTTTTATCCTAGAGGAGAATTCAGGATTTTTCGAAGTAAATTTAGAAAATTATTTACAAAAGAAAGTTGTCAAGACTGTTTTCAATCAATCGCTCAATGTTGTTTGCATTTACGTACAATTCAAAAAAAACCACTTAAAATGAAATCAATTAAAGTGTCCCCGGTTATTAAAGGTACTGTAATAGCAAATTCTTAGAATGAGTTCCTTCGTAATAAAAAAAATATCCGGAAACGGAATTCGAGACTTCACATTTAAATGCATTATTTATTGCCTATTACTTATTGAGGGGTGCACACACATAAATGCACAACATAAATATTGGGCTCACTTAAAAGTATTCACTAAGTTCATTTATTGTAATTTAAAAGTTGCTGTTGGCTTGAACGAACCATGCTATTCTTATAAGTAAACGTGCTTAGATTAAAAATGGTCAGGTTAACTTAACCATTGCCTTTTATTTGGTTTCATTTTATTACTTGTTATATATCTTACTATTCTTACTTGTTATTACTTTTATTTACTATTTACTTTTTATAATGAACGTAATCAGGATATTAAAAGATATTTTTGAAATTATAGCTATTGGAATGGAGAACCTTTGTACACTTTGTCAATGGCATTTGAACTTCCAGGTCAGAATTAAAATTTTTAGTAGGACTTACATGTAAAAAGTACGCCCATGTAAATTACATTACATGTAAACTTCATTTTAGGTCAATTTTAAGCATAAGTATAATTAAGTAAAGGAGTAGTCAACCTAAAGGAGTGAAGATGGATAGGCAATAAGAAAGGTGACGACATAATTAGATATTTGAAAAAAGAACTCAAAGAGGTGCAGATATTTCATGTTTCCTGTAATTCCCAAACGAATTCCAAACGGACGCAAACTCTTGATTGTTTTCCGAGTGAGTTTCGTGTGTTTGTGGCCCTGGTTCATTTTATTGATAAATTGCAGCGAATATTCATAAACTTGCGCAGCTGTGAGGAAGTACAAAGACCAAAAACTAGTCGAAGTAATGACCACCACAATAAATATAGAATACATATTCAAAGACACATATCCATGTAAACGAATCGATGCAAATATCGAAAAACAAAGCGCCGCGCCTCCCAGAGTGATAATGAAAGGATTCGTAAATGTACAAACACTTTCATTAAATCTAACATTTAGAATATTTAATTGACGAAATATCTTTATTAAATCTCCCGTAGAACGCAATTCTTGTTCCCTAAGTTAATGGCACACAAAAAATTAATTAAACAGTAGAAAAATATTTTACAAGTTTAGTAAAAAAATGATCTAAAAATAAATTTACCTTAATTCACGAACCCAATATGGAATTGCTAAAGCATAAATCTGAAAGTAAAGTCCCGCAAAATATATCGGAATAGAGACAGAGGCTTTAGAAAAAACTTCGAATGGAATTGCAAGAAACAAAATCTTTTCCGTAGCCAATTCTTCAGGTAAAACAGAAAATAAGAAACTTCTGTGACGAATTGAAATCCAAAATACTAAGTTCATAGTCAAATTGAAAGCCACAAAACTCTGAAAATACGCGACTACAAGAAGTTCAATTAAGGTCTGATAAATTCCTTTTGATTTTGAAGGCGTCCTGAAGGCACCTGCCGAGAGAAAATAAAATTGGAAGTAAGAAAGGTCAAATGAATGTATTTTGATAACAATTAGAAAAGAATCTCTAAGAATAAAATGGCAAACCTTCCAAATGCTCATCTGTTTCTAAGAATTGCTTGAAAAAGGCAGCCATTTCATGTTTCTTCTTATAGAAATTATAGTGTAATCCACTCGACCAAAAATAAAATAAAAAGTAGAAGACTAAAAGCGATAAACCAGAGTAATCGTCTGAATTTGTTTTCAGGTCAACGTAAATTCTCCATGAAAGATAAAATGTGTAGAAAAATGTTTCCAGTCCGGCAATTCTCCAAAGTACTTTCTGTAAAGGATTTTTTTCCACTGAGAGTTCATTTCTACTTCCACTCCAATAAAACGGAGAAAACGCATTTATACTTAAATTGGTGAAAATCGCACAACCCCGTATTGCATTTTTTGATATCATCGTCTTGGTAGAACTTCCTCGAAATGTGAACAAAATTACTTGAAGAGGTATTGAATGCAATGAAAAATGCAAACAAATGTGAAAATTTAACAGAGTTTTATCTCAGTAAATGTATTCTGCTTTATCAAACTGTTATTCTTAAAGTAATTCCACATTATTATATGTTTCAGTAGCTATGATGGATTAGACTGGCATCATTGGTAATGTTTATGTGAAACAACTCCTAAAAGTTACAAAGCTTTTAATAATTACGGTAGTTCTGTTCATAAATTATAGGTTGTCATTTTATTATAACTGTGGAGACTGCATAGTGTGCACTAATCAAGCCTTGAAATTTAATTGGCACCTGCACCATTCAGTAGGGAGAAATTCTAGAACTCCAAATCAATTTAATCAAAGTATCACGATTTTCTCATTTTAGGAAGACGAAGGTAAAGTATAGTAATTTAATGAGAAATATAGTAAGCGAAAATAATAAAAAATATATTGAGCTCACAGTGGAGAAGGGGTTATATCGATTGGAACCGTAGCTAGTGTGATAAATTCAACTAGGGTTTCATTACTAACAGCACTCTATCAGAATCAGAATCAGTTTATTAATTGAATATGACTTCACGTACATTGAATACATAATTACAATAATTTATTACTAAGTTAGATTGACAATTTTACCTGAAGGAGAATACTATATTCATGACGCACCTAATACCTCCTGCTATCATCCTAAAGTCAGGCACCATAGGGAAATTACATTACGTGTGGCCTCAAATCACGCACCTTAGGGATATACCATTGGTATTTGAGTGAAGCTTCGATTCCACTCAATAATCCATTATTTGAACAGCCCAAGACGTTTTTGGTAGTACGTTCTCAATGAATTTGTGCAATGAAACTATGGGATTGGTCGGAAAGGAAATGAACCTTAGTATGGTCTGCAAGAAAGATCCCCCGACCTAATCCCTTGTGATTTTTTTCCTGTGAGGATACGTGAAATTCAAAGTTTGACTTTTTTTAAACCCCCATGGTGCTGTGCTATGACTGCATGACCTGTGGCCAGCACTGTTGAAATTTCGGCACCTTTCTAGTTCTGGTCATCCTACCAATTAACTTGACCACTACAATCAAAGCAGAAAGATGTGCAGAGGGAGGTTAACATTGCACGGCATATCTTATTTAATAAAATTTTTGGATATTGCCTCCTGATTTTTAAATTTGATTGCAGACCATTTGACATGAAAGAGCGGCGTGTATAGTACGTTTCCACTAAAAACCGGGGGCATTCATTAATTTCACTGTATATGGTAACCTGATTGCATTTCTAATTTTCGGTCACTCCGATTTTAATACATTGCCATAGGCTATTTCAAATGATTTGATGGTCCTGTGTTGCATCACCTTTTTTGGATCTAACGCCATCTCTATTGGATCTAACGCAACGTTTATTTTCCAGGGACTACATGAAATTCTGTAATGAAATGGTTCAATAGTTTCGTCCTGACTATCACAGCGTTGATATTCCCAATTTGGCAGGCGTAATTAATTTCATCCAAATTTAGCAATTAGATTATGTAACAAATAAATTTAGCTAAACACCCAGAATAGGTAAAACACCCAGCTGTAGTGCAGAATTAGATTTAATATTCAGAAACTTATTTTAACTGTTCAAAAAACAGAGGAAATATACAAAATATTTAATTACGCTCGTATAAAAAGGTAATGTTTAGAGAAGTTCATTAATTTTTTATTGCTTTTAGAATAATATACGATTTATATACATTTCCTTTTGTACGTACTAATATTATGCAATAGAAATTCACATTGCCATCAATAATTTTGCTGTTCCTTTAATTAAACTCATAGCATACCTTCCAGCGGTTCGTTTTTTAACGAAGTAAAAATTACCGACATGAATGCAGAGAGAAGGCCAAGATCTCCACATTTTTTCCTTATAATTCTTAACGGTGGGGTTCTTAGGTGTGAATTTTAACCAAGAGCGTTTGCAGCCCTGGCAGAAGTGGTACACCCTTCCCATGCTGTGAAGTATACTTGTCCAAACAATTGTCAAATAGATGGAAACAATTCCGTACACAATAATTTCTAATGTTGACACCTGAGAATGTAATTTTAGTAGAACTATATTGCTCATGAAGGTAGTTCTAAGAATAATAGACTGAAGGGGTACAATGTAATGTCTAAAAATTTCGTTAAACATATTGAAAATAAGTTGATGAACTCGGACTGTATGTGTAATTGCCACCATAAGTTCAATAGAGCACCGCTTTTCAACCGTTCTTGATGAATCGCATGCAGATTTGTAAAAGTCAAACCTGCCAAAAATAAAAACATAATATTTTCTTTTAAATTGGTAAAATTGGAGGCAAACTTTTGTATTTCGTATTTTTAGTATTTATTCAAAACTTGAAAATGACCGCTTTTCTTAGTGCTTGAGTCAAGTGCATTTATTATTATCCCATTATAAAGCAGCGGTAGCTACTTTCTACTTTAAACTATGCCTGATCTTTGTGTCTGTGTTTCCGTCTATCTGTGCGACCCCGTTAAAGTAAGGGTCTATAAACCTACTTTATTATATGCGGGCATTTAGTAACCGTTTACGTTATTAAAAGAATTATTTTAAATTTTTAAGTTCACTGGCCAGAAACTGGCGTTACCTTGTAGTTTTCAGAAGGCTGATATGCGATACAATTTCCAACTTTGAAATTAAAAGAATTCCAAAAACCATTGCAAGAATTCCCACCATAGGGGAATATGCCGCCATCATAACAGGAAAATGGTATATAATATTTTCTGGTAGGAATATATTGGGTAGATATATGATCAAATCTAGATTCACAGCACAATTGACCAACACCAACAAAGGGGAGACAAAGATTATAATCAGAGAAATTTTGAATAACATTTTGTAACTGAAAGAAGGAACAGCATTCCAATCTGAAATGAAAAATACAAACCAATATTTCATGAGAATTATTGTTTTTCACAAATGCTTTTACAAAGATTGCGATCAAATACAATACAAATTCGATTGCTAATTTTTTTCCAAAAAATGGCACTTCAAACCAGTGAAAAATTAATTATTTTTTTTTCTAAACTAAGGTGTCAAATTATATTTGGAGACAAAAATTTAATAGATTTGAAATTGTTAACCTGTAATATCTCAATAAACAAGATGTACTGTATGAAATGAAACTGCTAACTGCTACCCCACAAACTATTATTGCAAGCGTGAAATTATTATCAAACATCTAAAATGAATATTTCCATAATTATATTTTGAGTACACAAAATTACCAGTATGTTTTTGCAGGTAGAAAAATGAAGCATTTACAAATCGCACAATATCTGAAATTTTGGCAATTAATAGCGAATATAGAAAACAGCCACCAACTGATATGAAAACTGTTGTTAGGCAAACGAATGGGTTACGATATTTTTCGTGGTTGATCTCTGCTAAAGCCATTCTCAAAATAATCAGCGAATTAGTCAGCCACCAGTTTATGGCCAAAAAGTAACAGAGAAACCATTGAAAACGAGACTTTGACAGCTGCAGCTGTTTCATGTCCCCACTCAATTTTAAGGGCGAAACTCCACAGAAGTAACCTATCTCTAGAATACGAGATACTGGTTTTAAATGCTCGCGGGAATACATTATTAATAAAACCAAAAATGTTAAAAGTTACACGGTTTTCTAGCTTTACTGTTTTCTGGTTTTCACAATGGTGACTACTCAGATCGCAAAAGTTTTCAGTCTGTTTTTACTATTAATGCCACCTCCACTAAAATTACTTTTGGCATTAATGCAGTAATATCCAGTGTGTACATCTTTTAACTACAAAATATAAGAATTCTCTATTTTAGCACAGTTAGATTGTATCCCAATTAATTTCTAAACAAACTTTAATGTAAAATTTAGTAAATGATCAATCCCTCTCACGAAAAAATGGCTACCAATGTGATGCTACCCCAAGTTACCACTAAATTTACAATAAAGCGAAAGAAAAACAGGTTGTTTTAAGAAAGACCTCTTAGAGTTTGCTCACTGTTTACTTTACTTCACAAAATGACACTCGATTCGAACTAGATTGTTATCACTGATAAGCAAAAAATGTTACTCACTCTACAAAGCTGTAATTTTTAGAACTAAATGTTTGTGGAACATCGAACTTGTTTATAAATGCCTGTAATTTTTGATACCATGCAATCAATAAACTCGATTCTTGTAAAATGTGTAATATCTAAATGCCGCAGCTAAATATGGTAACTCGTCCCGTTGTGGAACATACCTAGTCAGTTACCTATATAGTAGTTAGTACTTGCTGTTTTCGGAAAAGTACTCGAGTTATTGAATCTTGTCAATATTCACTCATGCATATGCAGTTATTATAAAAGTAATCTGTATTACTGAAGATTAGAAAAATTTTGAATTAGCGTTTTGAAGACCAGAAAATGTCTACTAGAATTAGTACCAATTAATATTACTAATATTACTGTGATTTATTTAAGCTCTCTCATAGGTTAATCTTACACTAAAATTATGTAGGCATGCATTACTCTTTAGCTTATCGTGCGAATCAAAATTCTAAATACATATATTGTGCATTTCAATAACTATATTGTAAAGGTACTGCATTTAGGATTCGTCCCGTATCTCTTTGTAAATATTTCTGGTGAGAAATATTGTCATTGTGTAAGAAATTCACGCTGACACAAATAATATGCTTGTGGTTATTTTTGCCAACGATATGCAGATCTGAAATCACCACTGAGAGGTTAGTCATAATAGTTGTTTGGAAAGTCGATCTATTAATGAAATACTATTCCATTTCAATGTAAAGTAATGTTCATCATTGGGTCACGATACTTTTGAAAACGACATTGGTAATTGTATTAAAATAAGAAATGTTAGTTTTTAGAGACAAATTTCATTGCTCCACAAATTGACTTTATTACATTTCATTCAATCTCAGAATCAGTAATTAGAAATAGCACTTGCCAATTGGTAAAAAAATGTAGTTGTAACTATCGTTTGTAAATGTGGTAATTCGATTATTATTGCATTCCATTGAAATATTCGGGTTACCTTTATTGATATTTTTAAGATTTCTTGGTTAATAGTGCACACCATTTGTAATACGTAGTACAAACTGATCAGTCAGGATGTAGTACCTAATTGGTCATTCTTTTGACTACCATTCTTTTTGTCGTTTAAGAAAAGCAGTAATAATTTACCTGGTTGAATTAATGGGTTGGTAGAATTCGTCGAACCTGTTGATAACGAAACACAAAAGGACAAATTTACATTTGGAACACGAATATTTACACGTATAAGATTGGAGTCTTTGGAATAATGCCTACCAGTGCGCTGTAGAACTGTAGAACCCTTTTATTATAGTAAGTTTACCATCAAAATTATAAATATATATTACCATACAAAGACAGGTATAATTGTATTAATCGATTTACTAGCTTAGGGGGAGTATTACATTTTCAAATGACTGGCAATTATCTGCCAAATTAAAGAAATTCCTTTGCCCAGGATAATAATTATAAAATTAGTTGTGTATCGTGAATTAAGAGTATACCTCTGAATGAATTTTTATCTGATGCATTTCCGGTTGAGTACATTCCACTAAATGCTGCAAAACAACATTTCTTTGTGCCAGACCTCTGTATCCCAATTAATTATCAATAATAAATAGAAACAAACTTTAATACAGAAGTCGTTAAGACACAGTAGTATGGTCTACCAAACCAATCAACCATCTGACATCGAACTGTAAATTTATTGTTTTTTTTGGAAAATTGCGTACAACTTATTTCTCAATTACAAGTCAAAGTATAGAAATACAGTAACCAGTGCAGAACTGTATAATCATCTTAATGTCGTTTATTAAAGAATTAGGAACAAAAGTTGAGTAGACTTTATATAACAGTTCCAGTGTCAAATTGCTTAATCGGCTTAAAACCAAATGGCTAGAATTTATGGCTACTGAATATACTTGTAATACCTTAGCGCTTAGGCCGGATGAAATTAGTTCTTTTACCTGGGATTTATTGATTGTGCAAGAATTTAAGGTTTTTACAGAACTCGAAATTGTCTACCCTTTTGCTTTGATCATCATTTTTCTTTAAGACAAATAACTCATAAATCCATGGCTATTCCATTTTCCAATAATCACCGCTGATAATTGTACAAAAGTACAAATGTAACCTTTTTCTCAAAAAAAAACAAAGCAATTTCATCCCAGAAATTTCGAAATGTCAATATTTACATCATCTCATACTTACGCTTAATTGAGGCGAAGTTACAAGCTTTTGGTTCGTTATATGCGGAATAACATAAAAGCACTTGAAATTTTGCAGAACTATCCACTAAAAAAGTAACACACGTTTACTAGGAAGGAATGACATTTATCATTTATTGATATCAAGTCTACAATTCCTAAATATCTGAGCTTAGTAGTTGTATTTTGCAAACTATGTACGAGGTACGCAATAAATACAGTTTATCATGTATCATATAACTATTATGCGTGTACAGTATGCTCAACTATTATCAATAAGTATTACGATATGATATAACATACTTACGTATCCCATATGGTAAATATGGTAAAAAAATACTAACGAGGCTAGGGTTAAAACCTGCAATCACAATATTTTATTGTAAGGTATTTTCGCATTTTACTTTTAAATTGCCCACTGTTACATTTCACTATTGCTTGTAAAATGTAAGGTTGGAGGATAAATTTTAAGGTGACCAAATAAGTATGGAGACTCGCTGGTTTATTGAAGATGTCGGAGATGTTTGTGACAGATATTGTGGTACATGTTTCCATAAAGATATTGTAAAAGTTGAAGTTACTTTATCTAGCATTCACAATATATTATATTGGGTCCATGGAAAATACTTTGTAAAGATTAGAATAGCATAGAAATAATTTGAAGATGATCATTCAGATATCAGATATGTAAGTACACAGCATTTCTATATTAATGCTTTTAAAAGCCATATATAAAAATAGTTCTGGGATAGTTTCAATTTTTGTACTTGTAAATGGGAGAACAGCACTATTTACACTGACACTTCAATGAACATAAAAAGCAAAACTTAATTTAATTATAATAGATAAAATTAAATTAAAATCCGGATAATAAAACATGGTCCAGAGAAAAGAAAATCACTGGAAATAATCTGCAGAAATGAAAGTTTTATATTTTGTTGCCATTCTATTATCTGTCAATAAAGTCAACGGAGTTCCTCGAGACAACCTAAAAATCAATATATCCGGTATACTCAATATACACAATATACTCGGTATAGACCTACGGTAAGAATAAGTCTTCTTCAAATATAACATGAAACATTCCATGCGGGATTGCCAACTTAAACATGTGCAATGTCATTACTGTATATATAAAGAAAGGTCATTTTGCCATGCCCAAACATTAAAATGTATCCTCCCTATGGGATTTAGAGGTCTGACCGTTTCATTTAATATTTTCCTTTTCGTTTCGTTTTTTCATAAAAGGGTTTTTGTAAAGTTGCGTCAGAATTGTGAATAAACAGAATAAACACCGTCCTTTTTTTTAAAAATGGTGTTTTTGTTTCGTTGTAAAAAGGAAACCAACCGAAATAATCAATAATATTCGTTTATTATACGAAACAGTCCGACCTCTTATGGGATTTAGGGATCTTCATGAAACT
Source organism: Yoshiicerus persimilis (assembly GCA_020352615.2). Classification (NCBI taxonomy): domain Eukaryota; kingdom Metazoa; phylum Arthropoda; class Collembola; order Entomobryomorpha; family Tomoceridae; genus Yoshiicerus; species Yoshiicerus persimilis. Next base: position 78,704,704 of record CM036940.2, read on the forward strand.
CTTCAACCCGATTCTGGTTAAAATCTACAATAGAACTGAAAAGCATTCCAGCGTATAGATTGGTTTCTTCTGTGAGTCAAATAGTAGCATATTACTTGTTGCACAGTTTGCGCGAACAATTTTCCCCTTAAATATTTGAAGTCCCTGAAACTATTTTTCAGAAAGTAGATAGATAAATATAAAGGTGGACACTGCATTGCTGAAAACTAAGTAAATACCTTCAACAATAAAATGAGTTCTCCCTTAGTAAAATCTGCCTTTGTAAAATATTTTTTACTTTGTGATAAAATACAGCATGGTCCATTCACATTTAGCCAAGAAACTCAGAAATTAATATTAGTGAAAAGTAGGTTTCGAATTAATCTATGGTATTTCAACAACTCAGTCCTACTTGTGTGGATATTATACTGCTCTATTTTCGTACTTGTTCAATTATTCAGCTCGACTGCACAATACGGTATTGTGTTAACAATTATATTAGCCATTGCCGTCTTTGCATTGGGATTATCCTTGTCTTGTAATCTTTGTTGTTTCCCATTTGTGTATTGCATTTACTCTACAAACGTTTTCTTGGAATTTGAAAGCAAATATTCAGGTAAAGATGCTTGACAATTTTTTAGTGGTTCTTACCTAGGACTGTTTTTACAGTTTTATAATAATTATCCAGTTTAAATTCATTTTAAGGAATTTTTATTCAAAATTTTTCGTAGAAATATTCAAGAAACATTTGGAGAAACCGAAAGGTTACATCGACATTCCTGGTTTGGCTCTTCATTCTGCAATACGCTTACTTCCAAGCGTTGCATTCTTCTTTTCTCTTTTAATGTTGCTTAATGAACACCCTGTCTTGCCACTCATAGATTTTTTCTACCCTCCTCTCTCAAAAAACGTTTACGTAAAATTTTGTTTTTTTGTAATATTATTATATTGTGTGACAATATGTGTGGTTTCTGTACTTTTTTGGTTTATTTGGTTGGTGTATTTTCTTCAATCGATTAATAAATTGATTGACATGCTAACAATTAAGTTTGAGAGCCATCAGAGTGGATTACGAAATTTGTTTAACATGTATAGAGAATACTATTTAATTAACATGTATATAGAATACTATTTAGTTAACTTGGTGACTATCAGCCAGATATATTTATTGCTTCCTTTAGGTAAAGTATTTGGTGGTACTCTCCATATCATGGCAAATTTTGGGACACTAACTATGTATTCTCAATTAGGTATGCCACTTTATATATTAATGCCCGTTATGTCAGTTTTTGGGTTCATGGTTGAAAATTTTGTATTTAAAGTTGCTTCACATCCATACGAAAAGTCTACCCTTCTGTTAAAAAATGGTCAATTCACTCCACACTATTAATACAGAAAAGGATTAAAGCTTTCAGAGCATTGCGCCTTAAGGTTGGCCCACTTTATTACTTCAAGAGAGGAACGTATGTCACGTTTATGTCATTTGTAGTTTATCAAACCATTAATTTATTATTGGGTATTAAATAAAGAAACAAGGGAAGCCAAGTTGTAGTTCTAAACTAATTTGGGAAAGTAAACACAAAGTCGATACGACTTAGTACATTTATATAATTATTTGATGTATGAGTTACGTATGTAATAAATAACTGAGAAGGTGAAAATAACTTAATTGTCATGAAAATTGATTGTCTTTGATTATTTGCCATCAATCAAAAATATTTATTTTTCATTCAACACAACATTTCAATATTATTTTGGGGTTCGTGTAAAAGTAAGTGTCCTGAAAATTCTAGATTTTAATGACTTTTGTCAAATACACAATCAGATTGTAACGATGTTACCTAAGTACATTCCTTAAGGAAATCAAATACAATAAAGCATTTTCAAATTTACAAGTACCTTCAACACTCTTGACTTTACTTGACAATTTGGTTACGAATTCAGTTTTTGAGGCAGGCAAATTAATCAATTAAATAGAAATTGCTTGTTTCATTGAAATTTCAGCAATTATCCCTGTGGGGAAATTAGAGGTAACCTAATGCCAGTGATACTTTACTTAGCACTTAATTTGTTTGTATCGCGGTTTGTGATGCATAACGATTTCGCTGTAATACTAGCTGTTACCGTATTGAACAAGCTACATTCTTAATTCAAGATACTGTAATACGAATTACATAGAAATTCATGAATTAATTACAGTAATAACTGTGTTAATTCTAGGAACAATTATAATAATTATAGTGGTTAAATCACAAATACACGCAAATTTAATTGATACAGCGTAGACCGAATTCACCGAAAGGTCCGTTGTCTTGTATTTTGAATAAACTCGGTTATTAATAACTCAATGTGGACCGAGACGAGTAAAACAGCCCAATATGGTAATGTATTTTTGGGGCTAGTCACAGCTAGAGTACAGTAAAGTGATATTTACAATATTTATAAATAGAAAATTAAAGACAATTATTTAGAAATATTTTTATTGTTGCAATTGCAAGTAAGAAATATTGTGTGTGCATTATTCAGTATTTTAGGAAAATAGAATGTCAAAATGTATTTCCTCGGAATTTTCTGACTTACAATAAACTATGTGCCCAAAATGATTACCTAGGACACTGACTATATCGAAATTATCAATAGCCTAGGTGATCATTTTGCTACGTATCTATACATTCTTAAATTTTATTCCACTAGGTAGTCCTTTTTGAAATTGAGTAATTCGGTCTATTTGTTTATATCTTTTTTAAAAATATTTTGTAATACATATTATTGACAGTATGGGATTTTACTTTCCTTTAACAAACAATTAAATACCGTTATTTGGATTACTACATGAAACGAATAATAAATATATCTGATTGTGAAGATAATCGCTTATTTCATGGTCGCTCATTTCATTTCATCAAGAAGCTATCTTAAGCGAACGACAAAGAAGACATTTGTAGCTCTCTGTAATTAAACTATCAACTTGTGCATTACTTTTAAGCTGTATACGCACTATAATAAAATGTAATTAGCACACATTTTGAGAAGCGTTAGCTGGAAAACATGATCAAGCATGCTTCTTCATGTTTTATTTTTAAATTTGCATTTTGACGGGGGTAATCACATTTAACATATTCGTCAATCGGGTATTCAGCGTATTTCTTCCATAAGCGCATATAATAAATAATTAGAGCACAAGCAATTGTTACACTATGCTTATTATAGGAAAATAGTAATGGATACAAAACAAAGCAGTTTTCTTATTATATATGGCCTACCAAATTACCAAAAGCATTTCACATACCCATTGCTTCTATTGTAAAATGGATTTGCTTTGAAGGCCAGATTAAATTAAACGGTTCGTTTTATTTACACAATGGCTTGCAAAACGGTACTTAAATCTGAATTCACAAAATTGCATGCATGTAAGTGTAACTAAACTTTTCCTTTTTCTGAATTGCACAAATGTTTGACGCTATAACAATTTAGATTTATTTTAACCGTGTGTTTCGCAAAAATTGTGGGGATCCAAAAGTCCATGAAAGACAGTAATAATTTTTTAACACATCCAACATCACAATTCTACCTTGTTAAATTATATGGCCTCTCTTTATCTGAAAGCTTTTGGCTAAAAAGTAATAACGCTTAATATGTTTTCACGTGTTGAATAATGATGGTTTGTTTAAATTGACTCAATAACAAATCCTATGCTCATTATCGACTAACTAATGCAAAATCTTGCCTTGTATTTATAACTACTTAAAAAATAAAACAATCAAATAATAATATGTGCTAAAACCGTAATATTAAAAAAAGGTGTTTTAATTTGATAATTCTTTTGGGGAGTGGATACAATTAGAAAATTTATATAGTACGTAATACTTCACTTCTGCTATTCAAATTTACCATTTTATATTCAACATATATATGTAAGATTGTGCGGATGTATGCTAAGGCTCGGCATGAGTCGATGAATTGAAATGATTAAATACTTTCGAAAATCTAGATTTCTTTGAGCAGAAAGATATAGAGGTTTTATTAAGTACCACAAGGGTTAATGGTATGCATGCATTCATGATGTGCATGTAAGTTGCGATGATCACGATCTACGCATAATATTTGTGTAGGTTAGTTTATGGCACTTCTTAGGCTTAGGGTTATCGGTGTCAGGTCTTACATTATAAGTTTGAGAGAGTTAAAGATTAGATTATGGATTGTCATTGCATGTAAAGATTACTACTACACATATATTCCCATAATTGATATATTTAGCGTATTTGACATATTTAGTAATAATCTACGAGTATTTAAGGTATATTGAATGACCATGCATTACTACATTCCTAAATTCTTATAGCTACGGACAGAGAAGGATGTCAATATTGTCAATAAGTATTACGGGTGTCAATATGGTCAATGTGTATTATTGATGTGTTGATTATAGTTAACCTATAAGATGTTTGAGAACTAAGATGTCTTAATTATAATCCTTCCAATATTTTCGACTGCACTGCTCTTGTGCGCTCTTTAGCACACTACATCATTAACAAACTAATCGTATTGTCAAGAGCAATTTGAAGAAATGTTAAAGTTGTGCTCGTCTGCAAATAGAAAAACGGATGTGCTTCCATTCTCAACGGTTTGCAGCTGTAAGCAAATTTTCTTTGTGTGGCATCCAAACTGGTCTTCCATTTTTCAATTGTATTGATTGACAAGGTATTTATGTATGTACCTTGTGGAAGAAGCCCCGCAGCTATTCCAAAGAAAAGGAGGGTCATTAGAGGGAAAATCAAATAAGCGGGCATTTCAACTAAACGATACAACTTTACAGTAGTAAAGAGTCCTGATGTAATGAGAAGTTGGCCAAAGAAGAGCAGAGCAGAAATAATAATTTCTCCAATCCGATTTCCTTCTCCAACCATAATGCTCACCGTCATGTACCCTCGAATTGCTCTTTTGTCTTCCTTCCCCAATTTTGATAATACAGACATCCAGAACTTTGTTACTTGCAGGAAGATTACAGCTTCCAAAATGTACACCATAACTGGCGCAGCTACATTAATTGCTGTGTAGAATGCCCATAAGAATATTACTACCCGGAATGGAATTGTGTTAGCCACGGACTTAGAATACCCCAGCATTACAGAGATGTTGTTTCTAAGAGAATCTTCGTAGACAGCAGCGTACAAACCGAATAATGCACTGAAGGGTATCAGTGCTATTATCATGATACAAGCTGCAATCCCCACGAGAAGCAATAGGGGCGAAATCTTCATTTTTCGTAGTTCTTTGTGGAATATTCCTGAATAGGACGCACAAAAATGTTATAACCCAAAAGTTTGAATTCATTTATGCAAAATAAACTCAAGTTACAAATAAATAAATTATTTTTCAAAAATTTTTACTTACTGTCTAATTTACTATCTCCCAATAACATAATGTTGTTTGTTGCTGGCAAAGTTTCACGATCTCGAAATAGTGTAAGGTGACAAACAACCCCAAATGCAAGAAGTACTGTAGCTAAGCAACGATATCCAATTTCAGCAACAGAATTCTCCTCGGAAAAGCTAATCATCAATAACTGAAAGAATTTTCCACAAGTGAAACCACAATTTAGGAAACTGATGAAGCAAGATAGCTTCTTCCATTTGTTTTTTGTGAGATGAGTTCTGAGCTCCCCGTTGACGTATTCAGCTTCGATAGGACTTTGGTAGGTTTTAGTAAATAATGTAGCGTATAAAAATGCTGAAAGATTGTACACGCTCATATGACGCATATTTGGTCTTGGTTTGCTACGCAAATTTCAAAATACACACAGAAGTACTTTCCAAACTTCATAGGAAGTTTATTTGTTGTTTTCGTTTCAAAAGTAGCATTGCAAATGCTTGCAACACTTACACTGCCTACCTTTCAGCACCGTGCAATGAGAGCCAAAATTTTATCGTTTAAATGTATCGTAGCAGCTATGAAGTATCATAGATACTTTATGGGAATACTTGGTTAGTCTGTCTGACCGTCCGTCTGTCTGGCCAAGCAATAACTCGAGAAAGGTTTGCATATTCAATACAAGTTCATCGAAATGGTGTCAATAATAGGTCAACCGGCTCCAGAAATAGAGTTCCAAATATAGGGCTTATGTAATAATAGATTACTTGTCAATGCGTATTAAAAAATAAATATACACAAATACAATGCGCATGACTCAGAACTGAATTACATTTCCCCACGGCTACATTACATATCACATGTACCACTACTCCGATATAAGAATCGTGACCCGTGTATTAAACTTCTGAGTTAGGTTACTTTTTCAATCTATTTTCGTTCTTTAATGATTTTTGTGTCCAATCCAATTAAAAGATTCAAATAATTAATGCCCACTATATGTAGTCTACGATACTTGGTTACTGCCGCTATTACATTCATATAGTGTTGTTTTGGTGATAAACATGCTTCTCTAATGTTATTATTTTCTGACTTCTGGAATAAAATAATATACCGTCTGAGAAAGTATAAAACTTTGTAAGCAATCGTTTTGTCAATTACTACATGGCTGGAGCTCACGCTATTATCATATTAAAAGTGGTAAAAAGTAATGGGTAGAGCACACGGTAAATGTAATTTGAAATAGAAAATCGCTTTTGTACAACTCAATAAATACCAGGTTAATATTTGAAGCAATCGATAACAGCTTATTTCTGCGCAGCAAAAATATTAAGGAAAATGAAAATAATTTCAATGGTACTAGTAATGTATTCTATAAGGATAGGAACATTAAAGGGGTTTTCCAAACACTTCCTGTATTATAGTCGACTTTGAATTTACATCAAGGCAACCAAAAACCAATGTGATTGACATGACTTGGTACTACATTTAATTAGATAAATATTTGTATTACTTCGTTTCTTTTTACTGCTTTAGGAGTTGTTTCATACAACCAAAGTGAAACATGGGTTGAAAACGAAGGACAATTATTATAGCAATTACTTATAAGTATATTATAGTTATATAGCAATGTAAGTTGGCGTGTTCGACTTCTCTTCTCATATTCAGTATCTCTTCTTGTAAAACACGCATCTACTATTTTATATTTTACATAAGACCTTACTGCTGTTTTGTGACCATACCTCAAGGGAGTAGTAAATAATGGATAACCTAAGGTTGCCATTAAAAATAAAAATGCTATATTTTATCTCATAGTCTTTAAACACCAGGGACTTCTTCAGAAAGGGCAAATGTGCTTTTAAAACTCCATGAAAGAACAGCCTTACGATGCATAGAGACATGGTCGTTAAGTCAACCTTCAAAGTTTTAATTACCATTATAATGTTTCATGCAAAAAAGCTGAGCTTACATCACCATGAGCACCATTTGTATTGAAAGCCATAAAATACTTTTTCTTCATTAGCTACTCATTTCGTGCTACGATGCTTATGTAAAGGGATCTTTCAATTATTTATTTGCAACTGTTTTATAAGCTATTTCATACAACCAAAGTAAAACCGCAGATGTGAAGCCTAGGTCCTAGGATAATTAATATACCAATTACTTAAAATGATTTACTTCTACGATAATGAAAGACAAGATTCTGTTTTCACATACACTGACTTAAGGTTGACATTCAACAAAGTACTTCATGCGGCCGAAAGTATGTAAAGGGACGCAAAATTTTAATTATTGTAGATAGAATTTGAAATTGGCATATTTACGAAAATGAAATCAGCACATGACATGAACTATTTAATTTGGAACAATTGAGTTTGGATACCATAATCATTATTAAAACACATTAATACCGGGTTTGGGTTTTCTTTCGCCATTCTTTTCCGTCAATACTTTCTCAATTTTCACCTTCAGACAGATAACTGAAATCCACACTCTGATGGTAAGACTAAAGACAATTTCATTTTTTTAATTCATATACTACGCTTAGTATTATAATTAAAATAACTCAATTGTTTTCTGTTATCAAATTCGATATTTTCAGCTGAAATTAATTTTAAATAGACCTGCATTCTGACTTTTGAATTTGCAACTCAAAAAAGAAAAATTAAAGGACGACTCCTAAAAATTTCGAACTTCCTATTTATATATGTTTATCGATTTCAATTTAAGTTTCAACTGTTAGTTCTGCAGCTATGTAAAATTCTTTATAGGTAGACAGAAAGATAAATAATGGCAGAAAGACTTATTTTTCAATTTTTTACCCCATGGAGCTTTTCCGAAATGACAAAGTCTCATAATAACTGGTTTTGTAACAGACATCATACCGCCATAAACCATAATGTCAAGTCAGTCTTAAAATTTTAATCTCCATTATGGAAAACACTATGAGTACTTATATAAGTTTTTAAGAAATTAAACCACTGCATTTGAGTATTACAAATATGATATGTAAGCACTGTATATTTTGTTAGTTTTGAACAGTGCCGTAAAGCGGTCCTTTGAAGAAATAATACTACAGCAATGTCTTACTAATTTAAAAGTCACATTTATACTACTTGTGAAAATTCAGCAACTTTGGTTTCTTATAATTAAAAATCATTACTAATTCTTTTGTATTTCAAATATTGCCACTAAGTGTTGTTAATACAATGATTTGTCCTAAAATACGTTTGGTTTCCGTCCTTATTATTATATCCCAATATATGCGGGCAAACGGGGAACTGCTTACGAAATTGGCAAATATGGAAAAGAAGTGCTACATAAATTTCATATTTTATCGAAACGAAGATCTTTTTTCAACATCAGATTTGACCACATATCCAAATTTACGGGAGGAACTTGAAAACATGAATATTCCGTATGTATTCACAAGACTTGATGTACTTAAACGGTATTACATTGAAACATTGGGATGCAGCGACCACATTCTCAGAAACACAAAATACGCATTTATTGGATTTCGAGGTTTCTGCTTTATAGCGAGTTATGTATTAAAGGGAAAGACGTCATTTCCGAACATCCGTTCGAAATTGAATTGCGTCTCTCACGTTTTGGTTGGATTAAATGCCTCTGATGCCATCGAGTTATTTTTTACGAATTACTTGATAAACGAGTTTGTAGGTATACCGAACAGAGGAAATTCACTTTATGAAAAGATTCCGAGCGGGGTGAAATATTACGACTCCGATTTATACTCAACAGTACACGTTGTCTTAGACACGCGAAAGGAAGTTACTCGTTTTAAAGTGGATTTACTTAAATTGAAATTTTCAAAATTTTCAAGAAGGGATTCACAATTGCAGCTTACTAAAAACGAACGATTGGTATTTCTATATGAAGTGGAATCCTTTGGAAACAAAATAGAATTAATTTTCACCTGCAGAGCAGATACAATCAAAGTTTATTCAACCGATTACAATGATTACAAATTTATAGATTTGAAATGGCAAGGAAAATATTTGTCTCTTGACCGGAATGGAGATGAAAACGGAAATGTGCTCAAGAAAACTGCTTTCCAAATTTTCTTGACTTCTCAACAAAATAACTGTCCAGCATCTGTCCGAGGTGTGCAACGATTTACAGAGCCCTCTGCACTGATATGCAAGATTTATGATTTTAATATTCACCTTACAAAAGATTCAAAAACATACTTAACGAGTGAAGAATTTCGCCCTCCTTACTTCACTTCAATACTCGTTCAAAATGTAGCCAATGTTACTGTTCTTGGAGGCTTTTGTGGTTACAATCCTATGAGTTTCCGACAGGCATTTCTATTGTCTTTTGACTCTCAAGCCATTTACTACAAAGACTCAAATCCCGGATTGCATTTTTTTCCAACAACTACTGAAAACTATAATTTTATTTCTTGTTCAATTTTAGAAGACGAAAGCTTTTCTTTTATATTTTATTTTAAACCGTACGATTCAGTCCCTTGGATTTGCATTCTAATTTGTGTTTTGATTTTGTCTTTCTTTATACAGACTGTCCTTCGATTAAAAGATAGACATGTCGAGTCATTTAGGTTTTTCGAATATTGCTATGCCTATTTGTTGGAAGTGAGCAATTCTATACCCAGATGCTGCGAAAATCAAATTTGGTTAAAATGCGCTATAGGTCCTTTTCTTTTGATGGGTATTATCTTAACAAATGCATACAAAGGAATCGTTACATCTGAATTAACATCCAAAACGCCTCCTCAAAGGTTGGAATCCTTTTACGATTTGGGAAAATATGGAATTCGAACTACCAGTTTAATGAGACCCGATAATGACGGTAATGGCCATATGTTTTATAAAAAAGGAGAAATTTATTCCAAAGATGTTCCACTCATGTGGAATAATATAAACCGAAAATGGCAATATCTTAATCAGGCATTTATCAATGATGATAACTGTGATCATGACTGTAAAATAAACCTTCTTCCTGTCTACCATGATATCTACGAAAAATTGCAAAGTGTTACTGCCAGGAATACAAAAACCAAAGCAGAAGTGCAGTATTTAAAAACCATGTTGAAAAACCACGGAGCACCTTCAAAAGCTTTTCTTCGTCACTTAATTGACAACGGTGAAAAAAGGATGATAAGTTGGCTTTCTGATTGCAGTCTATCAGCAATTGTTGAAGTAGATCACAAAATCAGTCGTTACATAAACAGCACCCTTTGGGATTCGGGCCAACAAATTCGTCCGAAAAAAGCACTGTACTTCGGAAAAGAAAATCACATTTTTGAAAAAACCGTCGGAATTTATTTTTCAGGAGATTTAATCAACTACAGATTGTATATGTCTTACATAAAATTTCGACTGCGATGTCTTGACCAATCTGGAATTTATCACAAATGGCAATATTCTTTTCGTTTACAAAATTTTGTTCATTGTAAGGATTGCCTAAAAGGGCCAGGAGTGCAAGCATTAACATTATTTAATTCTAATATTACCACAATTTTTGTGATTTCTACCTTCGGAATTTTACTTAGTTCAATGTACTTTTTAAACGAATTTTTTAATTTCACTGGAAAATTTAGGATTTTGAAAATGAAACTCAGAAATGTATTTACGAAAGCCATTGCTTGTCATTTTCCCTTAATCGCAAGTTTTTGTTTGCATGTACATGTTAGTAAACGGATTCGGTTTAAAATGGTAGCAGCTAAAAAGAAGGCACTTAAAATCATAGGAGTTAATAGGAAATCACTTAAAAGCATAGCAGTTAAAAGAAAGCAACGTAAAATCTTAGCAGTTAAAAAGAAGCTACTTAAAATAGTAGCAATGAAAAAGAAGCTACTTAAGATAGTAGCAGTTAAAGTGATGCCATTTGCTAATGAAAATTAACACATTTCATTAAATTGGGACTTGATGTTATTGAAAAGTTTAATTTTAGTACTGTAAACTTTGAAATGACAAAGCATAGTGAAGTTGAATTTCTAAAGTTCTTAAAAAAAGATTTGCAAAGTGTAAAATGCGGTAGCTAATAATGCCAAGTGAATTCAAATGTTATTGTAAGTTAAAAAATGTAACTACTGCTTCATTTCTTATGATTCCGTTTGCCTATGGCAATTAAGTAATAAATTTTTGCATTCTTTAAAGATGATTATTAGAGCAGTGCGATTGGGTCAGTTTTTCAAAGCCAGACCCAACCCAACTCAAAAGATTTGAAGTGAATGTATATTTTTTCTAAGTATATTCTCAAAAATTATGTTGAAACATTTTTCTTGACATAATATTTACTCTGTGAGCACTATCAGGTACTTAGTTTTAATAAATTATTATTTCGTAAGTTGTTTGCCACTGTTTATGTTGGAACAATTTTAGAATCTTATAGCCAAAAATTGATGTCGACGTTTCTGTGTAATGAAAATGGATTTTAAATTGTGCAAATAATAGTTACATTGATTAATTGATTTTTGCTAAATAAGTAAAAGTGTTTATTTCACAAATAATAATATAGTTAATACAACAGGTGTTAGTAATAAGTTGAAAACATGCTGATGACGTTTAAACGGTTTGACAAAATAAAAATTGGATAAATAATGTTCCCTCAATCTGCATTAATAATATTTAGAGTTGAATCATCCAAATATTTTTTCGGAACCGATTGAATCGGTACTACCTTCAATAGTGCGGGTAGCCATTTATTTTTATCAGTATTGTATATCTGAAGTTTAGATATTGTGTAGTCTGATAGTATTGGTTTCACGAAATTGTAGGCAATTGAGAATAACCAAGGAGCTAAAAAGTTAAGATAAAATTTAATTCAGTTTCTCATTTGATCTTACAGAACATAACCCTATTAAATAATCACTTCAGAATATTAACTAAAACCATCACGGTTGTTTAACACATTAATATTTGGTTTTCATTTACCATTTACGATGAAGAAGTGTTTCAAAACCTCAGGATAATTTTGTTCCAAAACCTGGAAACCTTGGTAAAGAGTCTGCATAGCTATTAAAATGAAATTTTGTGCATGAAAATTTATATTCAACCAGTAAAAACGAAAAAAATTGCTTATTACTTTCAATGTGCATAATTTGTCTCATTGACAAATTCTCCATTCCTAGCAAAGCCACCACTTGAGTATGTCCACTTTCCTCAAGAGCTTTAAGAGCGGATTCCAGCATATGATATGTCCATTTCAATATATCTTCCTTGTGACCATTTTCAATACATTCTTTGGCAAGAAACCCTCCAATTGGAACGTACACCACTTGATAAAAAAGCAAAATATACTGTAAGTACAAAACTGTTAAGTTTTCCTGAGAAGATTTTATTCTAAGCTTTATATATTTATATATTTCCAAACTAAATAAAATAATACAGCACATTATACATTGTCAATACTTTTGGCTTATATTTTTACCAGCTCTGCCCTCGTGGTCTTTTCCATTTATGTCATACATTATATTAAATTGGTTTTTCAGTTGCTTAGGTGGCTGCCAATCAATGTAGCCGTTTATTTCATTTTCATTTCGCCACTGTGTACTCTGCAATGAAAGATTTACACTTTAACCGTACGTACTAATTATACATCATATACCAACTTACATATTGTTACATCCTTTACGATTTTTGAAATTTTGGTGATGTTTTCGATGTTTGCACATTTTCTCAATGCAAAAAATATTAGCTTTTAAAACTGCATTATCATTTGTGTAATAATACAGTTTTTTGTGAATCAATTGATTAAACCAAGTGGCGAAAATAATGATTTTATAAAATTACTTCGTGCAACTAACAATGAGAAAAAATAAAATCTCTATTTCACTTATAGATTTACATTCTAATATAATGCAAGCAAAATTAATGTAACGTTAGTAATTACTTTGACTTACTTTTCTTATCATATTTTCCGCTTTCTCTAGATTATATTCGCGAGCTGAAAAAACCAAATGCAATATTTCCATTATTTGGTTAAAAGTTTTCATAACACAATTATATTACTTTTTTAAGGGCATCCACAAATCAACGCAGAATAAAAGACAGCATTTGTGAAACATATTTTAGCTATTTGGTTATCGGTATTATAAACACTTGCATTCCACCTAGAGAGCAAACTTACTGCATGCACGTGTGGACATTCAGCAATTCAATGAGGAAAATTGTAGCCTGCACTTGTATTGCACTTTTGTATGTTAAGCAAACTAGTTTGACTGCAAAGGATGTCTTTAACAGCCTTGACCTTGCCTTTTCTCCTTTTCCTTATTTTTAATAAGATTGGCCGGTAAATTACTCAACAAAACAAAGGTAAAGCTATTTAAAAGAGCTCAACTGTTAACTGTAATGGCCATAAATGTACATAATATAAGCAGGCAACTAATATTTTATGATAACTTTTACACAACACAATTACTTATATAACTCATAAATTATAATTATAGCAGTCAACTTAAATAATAATATAATTGGGAGATTGGAACTGCCTTATAGTTATGCTCATTAGCATAGTTTTTTATATGAGTTGTATATCAGTTGAAAAAATGTCAAGAGTGAATGAATACGTTGTTAACTCACCACGGAGGAATCTTAGCAGAGTCTTATCATTTAATCTTAGATCCGCAACGGCCTCCTTGAACTAAATGTAATTAAACATCAATTTAATATTATATAAAATGGAATATCATTATTACAGTTGTAATAATGACATTGATTTACTACAAATAATAAAAGTAGTAACAGTGTTTGATTGTTATCCCATTTGCCTGTTTCAAAGTGTTGCATTCCTTAGAATCCGTACAATATTCTATAATTGAGGCTGATTTGCAGTTATCAGTCGACATGTTTATTGCTGCCTTTAAAACATTATAAATTGTATGTCAGCATATATGTTAAATTGTAAATAAAATGACACTAACATGTTTGCTAGAGAAAAATCAAAATTTGGTTTACCTGATAAAAATTATTTACATTCCCTGTTTAATTGAAGTATTGCTTGCGCATCTCTTTTTTGACAAAGAGGTTTTAAAGTTTTTTTGGAATGTCAATTCTTCAGTTTTCTTCCAAACCCAAAACTGAAGTCACAAACGCTATATAAAAAAACGTATTACTGAAACCATACTTAAATAAAAATTCCACTATTAATCTAAACTTTCGTAACTTTGTAGTCACATTAATAAAAATGTTTGTAATCGTATTTGTAATTTATTTTCAAAAAATATTACACTTGACAGCGTTTAAAAATATTGTATTATAATAAACTTACTGAATGAAATAAGGTCGAAGACGAACGAAGTGAAGATAATATTGTGTTGAATGATAAAATTGTTCAACCAGCAGTACAAAAAGAAGCAGTCTTAATAAATTCTGTACTAAATTAAGCTCAAATGAGACTCTCCTACTATTGATCTGACTTCTGAATTAGTTGGATGAGAATCAAGCGTTGCATTTGTATGTAGTTTATATATGTAGGTAGCAAGCTTTCATCCAAGTGATCAAAACTAATATTCGTTTGATTAGGAATAATTTGTATTAGTAAGTAGACATGGCAAGTTCAGAATTCCAGTTGTCCTTCCTTCATTTTTACTTCAAGCAGGTCAGTAATCACAAGAAACTACACGTACTACACAGTTAGGACAGCAGACGTTATTTTTTGTACTAATACAGCATTGCATATCGTAACATGTTAAAATAGTGAACCATAAAATGCTTATGTATATAAACATGTGGATAATTATATATTGGATGATAAAAATTTTATAAGTATACTACATGCTTAAGGTTAGTAAACTTGTTTGTCTTTGTATATCGTGCATTGAGAAATCTCTGTTTAAAAGATCAAGACCATGGCTGAATAGTGAAGCAAGGAAGTGTAAAAACAAGTTGGCATTACGGACGATGGAGCCACCACATACTAAAAGGAACTAGGAAGTTCATTCAAAATATCTTGTGTGCTCTTCACATGTAAATGATGAATAGAATGTGAGAATCAGGCTTGTAAGATAAAACGTAGTCTGTAGTTTGTCATTTCATGAGAGTCATTCTTAATATAATGTGGTTTAATTTCACTCGGTCTCTATCTGCAATTCCTTCTGGAGTCTTTGGAAATTTCTTTTGTGTCCTCTTGATTTTCTATAGTCGTGTCATCGTTTAAGAACTTGTAGGAAAATATACCCACTCACTTGTTCAACATATTCGTTATCCACTCCATTCTTTAAACTTCAAAGTTATGAAAAGAACTAAGACGTTCAGCTACTTTATTTATAATAGTGAAAAATCTCTAATTATAATATTGATAAAAAATATTGTGAGTCCATTATTTTATGCTAAATGGTTCAATATACGAAAATCAAACAAATTAACTAAGCTACAAAATAATACATTAAATAAATAACCTTATTTGTCAATCATATTTACAAGCATTTATAAATATTCCATTGAATTTTATTTTTTTCATTAGCTTAATTCCGTTTGGGATAAACATTGGGAGTAAATTACATCTCAATCATACATTAAATATAACATTCGCAATCTAATAATTTAATAACTGCAGTAAAAAGTGTATTATGAATTGGCTAAAGAGACAAATGGAGTTAATTGTGTACAATACTTAAATACAAAATATTAGCATTCAAATCATCATCATAAAATATTGTATTATCACCAAGAAACTAAAATATGCTTGATATCGGCAACCAGGTTAAATATTTCAGGGAGATTTGCAGTAATCTTCTGTCAGAAAGAATTTTAGGAAATGAATGGGATTTCATGACTGACGTCCCATTCATGTTTCTGGGCCAAGATCAAAAGGTTACGCCAACCTAACGAATATATTTGGTTTCTTTCTAGGATAATTTAATTCTTCTGAATATGATTCCTCAGATTCTGTCTTTGGTTGGGAAGTAGTGGTTGCCAAGGCAGGTCTATATGGTTTTGGTGTTTGTCTCCAAGTAACAATAGTGTTTGGTTTTCTAGTAGGACTTTCAGTTACCGATGCAATTGTATAACTTGGTCTTTTAGTTGTAGGGGTCGAGAAATAGGTCAATTTTTTAATTAGCGAAGCTATGGCACTAGTTGCTCTTGAATTAGTAGCCATGGTTGAGTCGCTAGTCTGCTCTTTACTTGCTTCAGTATAGACTCCACTTGAATCTTGATCTTCATCGCTTTTAATTGTAATTAGTTTGGGATGCGTATCATAATCTTTTTCATCGTCTTCATGTTTTTGAGTAATTGGTGGCAACGGGTTATCCAAATAATCAAATGTATCAGGTTCAATTGGGACGGGGGCTTTTTTTTGAGGTGGGCGGAACAAAGACGTTACTTCATCTAAAACATCAGTAATTGGCTCAGCATCAGGTGGGGGACGCTTTTCTTCGCTTTCTTCCGACTCTGACCCTTCTGACCCTTCGTCATCTTCTTCCCCGTCCATTCCACCTTTTCGTCCATCATGATGTATTCCATGATTAGGTCCATCATGATGCATTCCGTCATTGGGTCCATCGTCATGCATTTCATCATTAGGTCCATCATCTTCTTCCATTGCATCATTAGGTCCATCATCACGCATTTCACCATTAGGTCCGTCATCATGCATTTCATCATTAGGTCCATCGTCATGCGTTTCACCATTAGGTCCATCTTCATCCATTCTGGGGTTATTCTCTTCTGGTGACGATAAGTCATCGTAACCGTGGTGACCATGATGACCATGATGACCATGATGACCGTGGTGACCATAATGACCGTGATGACCGTGGTGACCGTGATGACCATGGGGATCGGCAATGCCGTGTTCATCATACGGATGATGATGATACGGATGATGTTCTGGAGCTAAATATCATTAAAATGAAATAAAAAATTTATTAAAATATCAAACCCCTTTTCAAAATTAGAAAACCATGCTGATGCATCAAATATTAAATTATAAATCAACTTAGGATGGTTAATATCAAAAAATCATTAAAATAAAGTAAAAAATAGATAAAAAACCCTCTTCAAAATTAAAACTCCATGCTGATGCATCAAATAGAAAACCGTTGTTCTTTTGATTAAGCCATTCTGCATTTTAAATATAAAAATTAGCATGAAAAGTACCTGGGCCTATTTGTGCAGAGGGAATACCCAGCTGGTAGGCATCAGGAAGAAGAGGGTAACCATCGTCCGGTGTGGTTATTGATAAGTACATTCCTTTGATGTGTGAGTAATCATAGGGATCGTGATCGTGATCGTCATGATGCCCATGGTGTCCATGATGACCATGTTTGGAAGGATAAGAGTTATAATGAAATTGCTGTGAATAACCTTTACCTCCTTTTTTGTGCTTCTTATGATATTTATGATGGTGCTTATGATGTTTCTTATGATACTTCTTATGTTTCTTGTGATGTTTCTTATGATGCTTCTTTTTTCCCCAGCCCCACCCCCACCCATCTCTTCCTTTATAATCTTCCTCTGATGATGAATCTTCTTCGGTATCTGTTCTTCTAAATTGAGGATTTCTGCCATATGCAGACGTAGAGTAATTCTTGTTGTAAAGGGGAGAAGGATGACTAACAGGCTGAAATAAAAATATAACAAAATACGTAAAAAATCACTGAAGTGTAAAACTATTGTTTGCATTATTTTTAATGAAAAGATAGAAATTAATAAGTGCACTGTTGAATTTAATTTACTATGCTCTTAACTATGAAAATATTTATAGTGATATTTTTGAGACCATAAAATTCTGAAATGAATTTCCTTTTTAAAACATTTTAGTTATTTGTATTTCGTTTAAAATAAGTCTCACCTGTTTATCTGTTTTGTACACTGCTTTGTAAGTTAAAGAGTTTTCAAACGGATGAGTTCCAGGATCCCCCTTGATAAGAGTATTATTGGTATTTACACCAGTAAGGTTCACTAGGGAGGAATCAATCTTAGTTTTCAGTGGGGGCACCGATGTAATGTTTTCTCCAGTTTTGTCAGCATTCCGAATTACAGTATTATTTCCCCCCATAAGGTGTTTTATATGATTTTTTAAAGATTCAAGATGTTGAACAGAATCTTCTACCATATCCTTTTCATCCCTATTTGGTTCAGTCGGTGTAACTGGTAAATGAAATACAGTTGGCCGTGTGGGCGTCACTTGGTTAAGTTCGGTTTCATTGGGAAATATGATTTCGTCATTTTCTAAATCATGTTTCGGAGCAGGAAAGTTTTCGTCTAGATGTTCCGTTGTTTTCTCATTATTTTGGCATTTTGCTTTATCCCTGCAAGTAAAGTAGCATTTTGTTTGTTTCATTATTTATTATTTGTACCTCTTCTGCATAACTTGCGAAAATCAAATGAAATCATAAAATCGACTTTAGAATCTACGATTTACGTTAATAGATCGTTCATGAGACAGTTGGTTGTATTGCCGAGAAGCTGTGCCCGGTCTTTTAAAGAAGAGGAAAATTTCCCTGGGTTGTCGTCCTCATATAAATTACTTTTGTTTCCGAAAATTGCCTTCTCCGTACGCTGTCGAACATTCAATTGGGGCAAGGATGCTGCTAAAGTTGATCTGGTCATCAGATGCGTTACTGTTAAAGTTCAAAAATTGCAAAATTCAAAATCACTTTACTTTATACAGAATGAGTACATTAAAAAAAATGCAAATTACCCTATTAAAACTGAAAGCCAATAAACATGTACAACACTGGATACTAACAAAAGACAAAAGATCGTTTTTCTTGTAAACGCTAGAGTTTTTACTAAAAGTAGTGATTCCTCCCTAGTATTGATTTCTGATTCAAATTTCCGATTGCTATCTATCGTAGACGCAAAATTAACATTTAAACACACAATGTGTTTTGTCAGAGCCTAAGTCCTTTCATAGGCTAAGACAGGGGTGCTATGCGATTGACATACACCGCTAAGTAAGAGTAATCTATTAAAAATTTCTACATAAAATAATAGTACACTTACTTAAAAATAAAGGTTTTGTACTTCAAATCCCAAAATACACCCATTTTCACGAATACATTTTTAGCTACGTTACACACAAAATACAAAATGCTATTATATATAGGTATTTTTTGTCTCATTTAACTATATAAAAACGACTGCGTTATTTGCATTATGTTGTTCAAATCAAAAAGTATCTTTAATTTCTTCAAATTTCAAAATACAAAACATTTTTAATCCAAATACTGAAATTTTCTACAATTAACGTTCCTGTATCCGGGTTACCAGAATAATTTACTTGACTATCTTTTACATCATCAAAACGATTTTTAAAAAATTAACCATCTTTCTTAGAAAGGAACTAAAACTATGAAAAACATCGTAATTTGTCGTAATTATTTTTAGAATTAAGTTACATACTTTGCCTGCACACCTTTGGTTTGCATTGGTCGATATAAAATATTTTCCGCTAGGAAGTCAGATTTATTTACTTTGAATCAAAGGATATAAACAAAGTATGTAACGTAATTCTACAAAAAATGACGATTTTTTACGATATTTTTCAAAACATTTCTCGCAATAAAAAATGCTTGCAGTTTATGCTAATAGTGAACACAAAGCCTTACAAGTAAAGTCAAAACTGTCATTATAAATAGTTTACCTGTTAGCTCTGTTATGATGGTCACGTATATTTTTGAGAATACAGGAACATTTTTTATTTCGCCAAGTGGGTAAATGGCACTTACAGTTCCTGTACGGAGTGTCCCAAATAGGAAATAAGTTGAGATATAAATTATCCATGTCACTTTCATTGTGAAGACTTCTCTTAGCAATTTCTAGTTACTGTTGTGTACCATGGCAGGCCTCGGAGCTATCAGCAAGGGCCGACCTTTCCCATCCAGTTCAAGTTCAAGTCTAAGGTAAACAAAGAACACTGTTACAAAGAACACTAAGAGCTTTGTGTGTGCGTGGCTTTAATACTTACTGCACTACAGACCCATATTTGTTTAAAAGAATATACAGGTAATTGTATATCAGTATTTTGCCTGCCAAGAAATGGTGAGTAACATAATAACAAGTGTAAAACAACTCATGCACATCAAAGAAAGAAAGAAGAAAGTGATCTAGCAAAGACTTTATCCTTCCTCTACTCGTTTATGTAAACAATCTAACTGTTTTCAAATAATTATCGACACATACCAATTCAGAAGATAAACTGTAATTGTACTGTCTTTAATGACTCAGAAGCCATGTCGATATCTTGGTATACGAAAATACGAAGGTCTCCATCAGCAAACACTGTACTAAATTATCAGTAAATTCTGTGTTCATACTATTGTATTTCTAGCCTGTTTGGATTTGGATTACGATTTTCAAGTCTGTGGGCCGAAACTTTCTTAAAATGGCATGTAAAATTATAAAAATAAATAATGTGCGCCTATGTACATGATTTATTTAAATTCAAAAACTGTAAAGAATGTCAGTTACCAATTTAATTTTTAACATGGCTTTTGCTGAGAAATAATATTTTAAATTTTATATGTGTGCTTTACCAAAAGGCTATTCTTTTATGCATTTCAAAATGCATAAAAGAATTTTTAGCACCAAGACCATATATTTATGGAACCCTACTCCCCAATTTAAGATATTTCTTTGAACAGATAGAGTACAAAAAGTAAATTACACTAAATGTATAAATTGGCTGCAACACGCATACTGCAAAGAGTGATGAATGGCAAATACTAAAGGAAGAACAAAATTACGAGATGAAATAAAGATCTTTTGTGATATTGTAAGTGCAAATTACTGAGTTGTGAATTTAACAGAAAATCATGTCTGATTTTTGCTAACCTGACACATAGCGTGCAAAACTTTATGCAAACAAAAATGTTGTATTCGTGTCAATGCCAAGGCAGGTCATGTAAAGGATTGTCTATCCCTTCCATTTAGGATAAGTCGTCTTACTTCATTTCACGTGAATTGCGTGCAATAAAGGAAAGTGAGAGATAAGCGGCCTCTCATCTTGAAAATCTTGATTACTTTAATTTAAAGAGAACATAAGTCCTGTTGTAGCCATTACCACCACTTGTTTTCCTTTTCAATTTAATTAATACTTTGTACAAGGTGTTTAATATCGTGTTGGATTTTTTTAAAGTCAATTTAGCAAACCCGAGTGTTTGTGAAACTAATATTTGCAGACACGCTACTGTTTGTACAAGTTGGATCCAATCTTCCTTCACGACATGCATTTTCAGATTAAGATGTATCATATATTATTGGATGTATCATGTTAGCTCACTGTCTTAATTTTTTCATTTTATTCATCTAAGAAATATTAACACGAGAAAAGTACGACTCTTGCCAATAATTACAGCTCCTTACTTTCTCTTACTAAAGGTCAGAGACACGATAATCTGGAATAATCATTTTTAGAGATTACATCTGCTGAACAATGTGTTACTCCAAATGTAAGCTGTTGCATGAACTTAGAAGTATGATTTATTTTATATTCCGTCGAAGAAAAAAGAGCTTAATGTATAATAAATTATTAATCAATAATGACAAATTGAACACAACAAACCAAAAAAATAGGAACTGATAGATTTATTTGTTTTTAACTTTATGTGTCAGTTAAATAATCTAAGTTTGCAAGAAAATTTGATTTTCTCACCTCCTCATACAGGAATGCTAACAGGAATGATACAGGAAAACTAACCATGAGAGAAGTAGTATAATTAGACAAAAACTCAAAATACATAATAAATAACAGAAAGATGCCGAATTTTTGGTAAACTTTCGACTCTAATTGCAAATTTTCGCTGTCCTTGGACTGCCTTTAAAATGGTTTTATCCTTGGTACTTAACGAAGTGACAGTTAAGGATTGCAGACACTCGACTGACGATTTGTGAACTTTTGCGGCACACAATAGTAGCAAAATCGACACGACAATGCAATTAACTGTGAACAAGGGAAAAGGCAAATAACTCATCCATGGAACAACGGCATGAAAGAGTGGCAAATACACAGACTTTTGTTGAAACTGAAAAAAGGGCTAAATGACCCAGCATCAATGTTGAGGTTTCTGATTTCGTGTAATGGATATTCAGTATTTCAAGTTTTTTGAAATTCGATATGGATATTTTAAAATTTGATATTATTTTTGATCTGAAAATATTTAAATATAAAATTAAAACGTGATTATCGATAACTATAATTCAATTCAATTGAGGCACATATCTATAGACGTAATAAAGATGCACAAGGAACTTTAAGAATGGCAGGAAAGTCTGGCAATTATGCAAATGAAGTCTTAGTTAATATTTACTACAATGCAAATCCCACTTTGATTCCAATATTTAATAATTTAAAATATAATCATTATTGTCATAGTTTATTCAGTTGCATCTTACCATATTTATATTTGTCGAGTAAAATACAATACATTGCTAACCTCAAAATTGTTGTCCAGTGTTTTGATGTTATCATGTAATTTAACTAAAATACCATGGAAAAGACAACCGCACATACACTAGTAGCTTTGGAATAAAATTCCAGCACCGCGAATAGTATTAGTGATGATTTAGTTTGGAGATGCCGAGGGAGAATTGAATATATATATTGCTTTTTGTGCGGAATCACAAGAAAAAGAAATGTAGATGAAAATAAATTGACTAGGAGGATTCCCATTGCCACCATCACGTTTTCAAGAACACTTGTCCTATCTTCCATTTTCCGAGGAGATAATAAAATTTCTGAAAAAAGATATAGGATTATTAAAATATTTGGAAAAAAAATTATTTTATTTAGAAAATATAGTAATTATAAAATTGAATTACCTGTAAAATCCTGATCCAACAATTGTAGTTTTGTAAAATATGATTTGATTTCACTCCTCTTTTCGTTGTTCGTAGGTACTAATTCTTGCTATAGGTATATGATGCCCCATATCTGAGTTAATAACCAAAGAATGATCCAAATAAAATCAACATAGCCCTTCTTCGAATTTTTCAGTTCGCTATACAATGGCCATATCAAAAATATCGGTAACCGGAATATTGCTCCCTAGACGTTTTACTCCCCGGGAATTTAAGCTCCCCGCGTGGATTGCTCCCGCGTGAATTGCTCCCCGCGTTAGTTGCTCCCCTAGTGATTAGCTCCCCTCGTTATTTGCTCCCCTCGTTATTTACTCCCCGCCCCATTTGCTCTCCCTTCCACATTCTTCTGACCTGGATTCTTCAATTATCATTACGGAAGAAAATTTTACTAATGTCAAAAAATGGAAGGTAGGTGAAGGACAGGAAAACGAAATTGGTCACGAAATTCATAAATACTTACGTACAGTTAGCACTTTTGTTAGAAGAAGCCCGCTCGCTTGGCCACTCCTCAAATTGCTATAAATTATAGTCTTCCTTGTTAAGATAATATGAAAATATGGTGTCCATATTCTCCATATTATAAATTTCGTGACCAATTCCATCTTCCTTTCCTTCACCAACCTTCCATTTTTCGACTTTAATTAAATTTTCCTCGGTAATAATAATTGAAGAATCCAGGTCAGAAGAATTCGGAGGGGAGAGCAAATGGGGCGGGGAGTAAATAACGAGGGGAGCAAATAACGAGGGGAGCTAATCACGAGGGGAGCAACTAACGCGGGGAGCAGTTCACGCGGAAGCAATCCACGCGGGGAGCTAAAATTCCCGGGGAGCAAAAGGTCTGGGGAGCAATACTCATGTATTCAAAAATATCAGATAGGCTATATTTTGTGCGCAACCTATTCCGTAGAAAACCCATTGCTTCTTATTAAGTTCCAAGTTGATTTCTTGCTTATTTGAATCCCATTTGAAAGGCAGTCCGTGCATTAAAAACGCAACCTGGACAATTCTTCCAAAAATTTCCACACCGTAAGCATCACATCATTCCTCGATAGGTTGCCAATTTAAATGAAACGAACTGTGAACAGTTCGTTATATTCCACCTTTAGTATTGAAAAATGTTTTGATGTCCATTGAAGCTTACACTTACTGTATAATTAGAATTCTAAAATTACTGTCAGTTTGATGATGAAAATTACCTACTATACATTCTATTACTGTCTATTTTAGCATATAATTATGATTTCCAAAAGCTATGACACCTTGGTGACTCTACTTTGAAGGCATAATTAAGGTCATGAATTCGAATGACAAACACTCACTCGATGCTAGCATAACAGCTCTAATTTAAATTAAAAATTCACTGTGAGGTGCAAGGGTGCAACTGTGAAATCGCAAATTTAAAAATTGCAAAATTATTTCTTCTTACAATGCAGTTGTATGTTGTTATCATAAATAGAAATAATTATTTTCCTCAGTGGTGGTACTCAGGAAATCGTCAATAATATTATTCAACGGAAGGCATTGGGCCCCTGTCTTTTGTAATTATCTTTTTACAAGAAAGTGATTTCGGTTCTCTTCAATAATTTATATTTTAATGTGACGACATATGCATAGTTCTGTAATTTATAATTGTATGCATTTGATTAGGTGATTAGGATATTATTGAATTTTCAATTTTTCAAAATTCTACAAATCCGAAAAATCTACAACTTGTTATAACAATCGTGCAAATTCCCCAAACGATCAAATTATCTATGTTATAAGTCTTGTTGAGTTCTCTGACAAGGTATAAACTTGTTGACCATGTAAATTTTTGTGAAATACCCAGTGGTTGTAAGTTGCAGCCAAAATTATAATCTTTTAATTTCCAGAGAGTGACACATTACAATAGAAAAGCCAGAATTATTTTAAAATGCCATTAATAATTTTGCTGTTCCCTTAATGACAGTCATGACGTATCTTCCTGAAGAGCTTTTTTGGAGAAAGTAGAAATTGCCAACATGAATGCAGAAAGGAGGCCAAGATCTGCACATCTTTTCTTTATAATTCTTAACCAATGAATTATTCGGTGCGAATCTTGACCAAGAGCGCCTGCAACCCTTACAGAAGCTGTACACCATTCCCAAGTAGTGAAGTATGAAGGTCCAAATAATAGTAACAACAATGGAAAGACCTCCGAAAGCCAAAATTTCTAATGGAGACGCATTTGAATGAAATTTTAGCACCATTACATTGACCATGAAAGTGCTTCTAAGTATCATAGATTGCAGAGGCACAAAATAATATCTAAATATGCCGTTAAACATATTTAAGAAAAGATGATGAGCTCTAACGGTATGCGTAATTCTGATCATAAGTGCCATCGACAACCGTTTTTCAACATCATTTGAAGAATCATCTGCTGACTTGTAGAAGTCATACCTGCAAAAAATCAATTTTAACCTGCTGTGTAAAATTAATAGGCAGGGCAAATAAATTAATTCAAAATGTTTTACTGAGTTCATTTAGAGCAGGATTAGTTTTAAACAAAAACTGAAACTCTGAAACAAAGCGATCATTTTTAGGAAGCCGTAAACGGTAATTTTAAGTAGATTGCTTAAAGGATTATTGGCAAACACTGAACTTACCTTGTTGTTTGTAGCACTTTGATATGTGACTCTAGTATTTCTAACTTCGCTAGAAAAAGAACTGCTAGGAGCATAGCAAGAAGTCCTACCCCGACGGGATATGCTGCAGCCATAATGGGGAAATGATATATGATATTATTTTCGGGTAGTACTATACTGGGTAAGCATATAATTACATCTGTGTTCAAAGCGTAATTGATTGTCATCAATAAAGGGAAGACAAAGATTATAACAAAAGACATTTGCGATGTCATCTTATAACGAACTGACGACCCTGCTTTCCAATCTGAAACGAAAATCAGAAGTAAAGCATTATTACAACTGAATTAATCGATCAGTTTAAATGGTAAATAATACTTTTCATAGTTCTTTGTTTAATGTCGTTGTCGAAACAAAAAATCTCAAAAAGCAATAACAAAGTCCCCAATAAATTTAAAAGCAATGTGTCAAATTATTTTTTAAGAATACAAGTAAAATCGTTTATTTTCTTGTAAAAAATCCTTTTTCAAGAGTAGCTATAATTGTAAAAGCAATTTTTTCAGAAACGCTAATGGATCAAAAATCAAGAAATCCATAAAATTGTCAAAAGACTTTTCAGAAACGCTAATGGATCAAAAATCAAGAAATCCATAAAATTGTCAAAAGACTTTTCAGAAAAACCTCTGGCAAACCATTTTTCAGCAAACCAAGAGATTTGACATGTCATTTGTCAGCAAAACCAAAAATGCAAATTATTTATAGGAAGAACAACACAAAATGAAATGAAATACATTAAATTTGAAGAAAATGCAAAGAAAACGTATGAAACCGTGAATGAATATTTCTATCATAGTTTGTTAAGAAAATTACCAGTATGATTTTGCAGGTACATAAATGAAGCATTTAAGAAAACTTCAATATCCGAAATTTTGAGAATTATCATTGAATAGAGAAAACAGGTGCCAATGAATATGGAAATTGCGGTCATACAAATGAATGGTTTACGATATTCTTCATGGTTAATCTCTGCTAAAGCTATTCGCAAAATAGCGAGTCCATTGTACAGCCACCCGACTAATATCGTACAATAACAACGAAACCACTGAAATAGAGACTTCGACAGTTGAATATGTTTCAAATCTGCACTCAATTTTAAAGGGGAAATCCCACAGAAGTAGCCTACCTTTAACATAACTGCTATTGGTTTTAAATGCTCGTGGGAATACATGACTATTAAAAATAAAAAGGTCACTATTGTCTGCACTTATAGGAGTTGGTTGGAATTAACAATTTACTCAATATTGTCCTAAATAAGTTTTTAAACTCCTTAATTATGAAAAAAATGCGATTTTCTGTCAGTTTCTTTATTTGTTTCACTTCAGTTGAAATAAGAATACCATTTCGACTTTTTGCATTGAATTATTTAATACATAAGAAAATGGCAATAAACAGCATTAGCAGACTTTACTATTTCAGCAAAGTTGACACCAGGTTCTAATTAACCAAAATTAGTAACTTAAAGCAAATTTTATAACTGTCAATCAGCCAAACTAAATAATGGCTACCAATAATATGCGAACTAAACAATCAAACGGCAAAACAGGTTTATTCACAGTGCCGTCAGAAGGACACGGAAAGGACAAATTAACTCGGTTTTTAGACTCCAAACTTAATTGACCTTACTTTTCATAAGCACTTTCTTGTCGAGCTGAACGATTTATTTTTAGGTAAATCAACATTAACACCACCAAAATATATCGACCCGGGAAAAGTTCTGTGTTTATTTGTTCCATGTCGATCATATCAATTTTTGATTTGATACAATGCGTGTACGGCACATTTAAATTTTTCAACCTTGAAAGTTGTGCAATTTGACTAGTCCATTTCACAACCTGGCTTAAAAAATTTGTTATTGCATTCTAGTAATTCATTTTTGCAGTGTTATTAGTCACTTCATAATTTGATTAACTAATAACAAATGAAATGTCTATTGAAATGTTAATATGAAGAAACTTATTCCAGTATTCTTTGACGTCCATTTAAAAACCTAAGATAATAGACACCTTACTATGAAAATAAATGGCAAATAGTTTTCAATTATCAGCAATATTTAATTGTGGTAAATCCATTCCATTTATTTATTATATTTTCGTTATTTTCATGTGGTTTTCTGTGCTTCTGATAACAGTGTATCTCCAATAACATGCAAAATCAAAACTGCCAGTTAAACCAGTCAGATAACATTACTTCATTGGTCATTCAACCAACAACCATTCTATCAGCTTTCTTTATTTTCGCTATTGGCGACAAAGTAAAGAAATAAGGACAAACTTTTCTGAATAAGGGTTGGCAGACTTTGCGGAACATTTGTCATCAAAATGCCGAACTACGAGTTTGCTTTGGAAACTAACATTTATATTACAAGTTAGTGTATAAAAATACAGTCATTACAGTAATTCCTACCAATACAATGTATGAGTAATCATGCTAGGCATTTACTAGCAAACTATAAATTTAAATTGAAGGTACTATGACACTAAAGCATTGGACACTTCTGGTCAATTATATTAATAGGTTTAAGAATCAGGGAGTGAGCTGTTTTCAAATGGTTGCCAGATATCGGTCATTGAAAACAAAACATCGGCTTACATAAAATTACTCCTTTTCCTGGAATTAATGGTTAGAGCTACGAATTAAGATAATTATTAACTGGAAATTTAGCTTCCTCGAATTCAGATTCTTTTCCACTTTTTGTTTTAAATATTAAAGTGCAAAACTTTCAGTACATATTTTTCTCCTTTTCAATAATAAACTGCATCACTGCGTGCAAATAAACGTATTTTACCTGCCTCACTAAGATGCCCTGTCCACCCCGCCCACTACAGGGGATAAAAATGATAATACTAAGCTGTACTTACGCTTAGAGTATGGCAGGTTTGGTCAAAGGGGTGTGGTGGACTGGGCGGACAAAGGGAACGAAACATAGAGCGATTTCTTCAGAGAGTACACAACATGCTTAGAGTATGAAAAACACTTAAAAAGAACTTGGAGTACTTAGAGTAGGTATACAAACAGTCAGATATTAAATTGAGGGTAGAACCTATTCCTCCAGCAAAATTTTTATGAATTACGGTACTTGATTTTCATTTTAAACAAAGTAATTTATCAAAATTTTCAACAGCAATTCGTGTCGCTCGAGAAAAATGCATTGCATTGAATTTTCGTGATACTATGTAGTTCTGGATAAACATTTCTTAGGTCGAAGGAGTTTTTAAATAAACTTCGCATTTAGTTGTAATTAGGAAATTAGATGTACCTAGCATGTCTTAAAGTAGTTATAATGCTGTATTGGAAAATTCGTGGTATACTTATTACAAGAATTGGTGTCGTCCATTTGTTAAATTATGGAACGATTTTGTAATTTGCCGTAAAATATGAAATAACTAGCCAGCACAAAATATTTCACCAGATTCGGGGATGTATTTTGCAGTTATGCCTAATTAAAGTAAGCGCTTTGAAGGATAGTTTGCAAAATCGGAGTAGCTAAACATTCCCATGCTATCACATTACTTACGTTTTGTATGCAGATATTATTCTAATAGCCTTGGTAAACAATTCTTACAAGATTTCAGGTCGATTAGTTCGGTGGATACAGAATGGCAGAATCCAATCCAATCTCCACTCCAAGGAGAAGGGCCAATTCCTAACTACAAAGCCAATACACCGAAATTTTCACCACTAACCGGGAGGATTATAAAGCTAAAGGCTTCGGTATGTAGGTCTGGGGAAAGTTGATGAAGACTGGTGACCTTATACAAAAATTTGGATTCTAATAAAGTTTTGAATATACTGAAAAATTAAATTTATTGAATCACAATTTACCCACGATATTTACAAAGTGTATTAAACTTTCTGAATAACCATCTAAAAATAACTGTATTTTAAGACTATTTCATTATTGTAAAAGCAGCTGATATAGTTATGATACTATTTCAGTCAAATTGGATCCCTATTTCTCTGAGTAAAGAGAGTGTTGGTCCTGCAAGCTCTTCATTAACCTTCATTGTACCATAGCCAAGCATCATTTCTTTTTTGTAAAGTTCAGCCCAATGGCGTCCCTTTTCAATATCTCCAGCTTCGATATAATTTGCAGCAATGTTGGCAGATATTGGTGCAGCCTCTCTAATTTGAGGCCCTTTGATCATCAAATCATGAATTTTAGTACTAATCTCTGCGCTTTTCACGAATTCCTTTTTGTCGTAGTAACAGGTCATGAGAAATTGTAAAGGCATAATGGCACATAAATTTAAGTCGGGACGACTTGGTCGCAGCTTCTCTAATTCCCGGAACAATTTTTCTAGGCGGGTAAGATTGTCAGTACAGGTTGTTATCTCGGCCAAAATCATTTCACGTTTCATATGCACCTGTGGAGACTCGCTTTGATCGATTAAACAAATAGTACAGTTGCAACGGAAATTGTAATGTAGTAAAATACTCGTGTGACGTTTCCAGTAAGGTTCAACTCCTGCGATGTAGGATATTAAAAGTTCTTCACCAACTGCGATGTCCTTGTAAGAGCGTATTAGCATAACGTCACCATATGTTGTGTAGAAACAGTTTCCATCCCAGCAAGAATGATTAATGTACGAAGGGAAAACCCAAATTCCTTTGGAAGTCCCATAAAAAGATTTTTCCCTGAATACCCCTTCGTTGTCTGTGTACGAATCACCCTGTCGACCACTTTCCAGTAGAGAATTCACTGTTCCGTTAAACGAAGCAAAATCACAAATCGCTTCTATTCTTTTTACATCGACCACAGAATCATCAGGAGGAGTGGAAGTCATCTTAGGTCCAGCATAGAGTTGGTAAAACTCTTTTCTCAACTCTGGTTCGGCAGTTAGCTTTTCAGTAATTGCGGCTGCTAAATAGTCACCACCTGAGTTATCAAAGGCTGTATCATATTCTGGAAATACGATCTCGAACGCTTTGCTGATAATCACCCACTGTCCTGCTTTAATATTTTCAGTCGCAACCAATCCTCGTCCTCGTCCCTTCCCTAAATTATATAAATTGCAATTATTGCTTAAAAAACTTAAAAATATTACAAGGCAACATAGTTTTTTCTATTTGGTAACTTGATATTGAAAATATTTAATTTACATTTACACAAGAGCACTTTTTAATTAAAGTCTTTTCCTAGGTTTAAACTAACCTGTAATTTCAGTAATCCTTACAGGCCCAATGAAATCCGTAATTTCATCTTGAATCTTTTTCATACTCATGTACAACTTGAAAACATCGAATTCTCCAGTGATACGTTGATTCTCCAACAACTTTAGTTTTGCAAGTAAGTCTTCATAATCTTTCTGACAGTCTTTTTCTATTGAAAACATATTCTGTTCCACTAACTTTATTGCGTCCTGGTACATTTTCAATCCAGCTAAAGATTTTGCCTTTCGGTAAATCCCCTTGACGTTTTTCGGGTCCAATTCCAACAATCTTTCACATATTTCCAAAGCTCTGTGGAAGTACCGCAAATTTAAATAAACAGCAGCTAGATTACCCATAATGGGTGTGTTATTGGGGTCCAAGAGCAATCCCTTTTTGTATGCATTCAGTGCCAATTGAAATTTTTTAGTGCCGTAATATTTATTGCCAACAGTCTTCCAATCTTCAGCTGATTTCATTTCGTCACTTTCAACATTCGCCATTGTTGTAAAATGTTAGGTTCTGATCAGTTAAACAAATTGTTATGTCCCTCTAAAAATTAAAGATAATACATACTCATATATTACATCTGAAAACATTTTTTGTAAATTGACCTGGTTGTTCATTTACCATTTTGAACAGAAATCTCAGCTTTGACTCAATTATAGTTAGCAACAAAATCTAGATAACTGGAACACCCAGAAGCACTCAGGTTTCGTTGCGCTAACATTATTACTTCGTATACTTTAACATGAACGTAATTTATTTATAAGTAAAATGATTGTCCAGTATGCCGTCTGGCAATTTTTAACTACCAAAAATTAATATAGTTAATTTTGCAATACTTAAGACTTAACTTTATTCAATTTTGTGTAATATTACCCTTTAACATCTGCGGTTAGTAGTATTAATATTAATAGTTGTCCTTCTCCTTGGTCATTGGATATAGATTGTAATAGAGTAAAGAAAAGCACGTTTCCTAAAAGATAACAAATGCAAATTAGAAATCTAAAAAAATCCTTTTGCAAAATAAGTTCTGATATTAGCATTTACGTACCGGGAAATTAATACTTCATCTCTGCATTGTTTACTGGAAAAGTCTAACTACTGTCGAATGTCTACTACTACTCAAACTTCAACACACAATTCCTCGCAATACAGAAAACTAAAAACTTCTCTGACCAAAACTGAGCTCAAATCTTGGCGCGAGGGCGGTTTTTTAAGTGCCTACCTTGGCGAAATCTCCCTTTAATTCCACTCATGAAAGGAACCTTCAGCCGACTTTCGTCCATCAGACAGCCGACTTTTGAACAACACAGCCGACTTTAAACTCATTATTTTATTTTCTTACTGACTTTGAAAAAATCGAAACCTTAGCCAACAGGAGTACATATTAAAAACAAATTAAGGTATAAAGGTTTCTTCTTCTGAAGCTAAGGGATCAACCAAGGGACGCATTTAAGTTTTATCTGCAGTTTATTTTGGAATTGAGCATAATGCTTTATTACCAGGGGTCGGACATTTATGTAAAAAAATATTTTCGGTGGTTATTCGTACCGCAGCTAGCTTTCGTATCTACACGTTTGGTATCCTTAGGAGTCTTTTAGAAGCAACATAAAAAAAATATTTTCAATATTTCACCTTTTAAGAAAATATATATATTTTAGTAAATATTTTTTATTTAAAAAAATATTTACCAAAATATTTCGGCTATAAGAAAATTTTTTGCAATATTTTGCTTGTTTTAGCTAAAAAAATGGATTTTTTCTAAAAAATTGACCAAATGTTACTGTAAAAAATCTTTCTCAAATGGAAAACTATCTATCAAAAATTTTTTTTCATCAAAAAGATATTTTTGGCAGTTTAAAAAAATTTTTTGGCCGCTTAAAAATTTTTTTGCTTTTTTAAAGCAATTTTTTCGGCTCTATAAAAAAATATTTTAGTTTTTAAGTCAATATTTTCGATATTTTAAGCAAATGTTTAGTAAATATTTCGCCCCTTTTTAAGAAAATAAAAAATAAATATTTTCGAAGTTTAAAAAAATAAATGTCCGACCCATGTTTATTACCCTTACTTATTCATCGTCAATTATTATTTTCATGAGCATGTGAAGGGCTATACAAAGGTACTACATTCTCCAAAAATATAGTACCCTTTGAGAGCATTTACACATAACATAAATATTTGCACATTTGCACGATTACTCTAGTACTACACTATATCTACTATATATATGTGCAGCCAGTAATACTCAGGAATGACATTTGGCATTTGGATTTGGGTGCATAATTACAGCTGCAGGTCGCAGAATAAAGAATTGAAATAGAGAAGTTTGGTATCATTACTTATACTACATTAGTACAGGTAAATACATAAAAGAGCCAATTATTTATCTGAGCTAAGCTACTATTTTCAGTATTCTACCTACCAACCATTTGATAATACCTCGCATTCCGATTTGTAGAACGATTAATTTAAATTGACCCGGACACAGCTTACACAATTTATATTTAATTATAGAGCTCTGCATATCCACATTGAATTTGTAGGAATTATTTTAAAGACCGTCATAAAATAAACTAAAAAGTTACATGAACATTTCCAAATATTCCAAATGCAAACTTGTAGTTCCAATAGCTTATTAATAGAGTCAAGTGCATTGGGTAATAAAAATCTAACAGAATGGTAGTCAACACCAGAATGACCCAATAAGTAATACCATCCGACTATGGTTAATGTTAATTTTAAAATGTAAACTTGTAGTTTTTCATTTTCTTATTATGTTTTATTATTTCCAAAAATATACAGTTCACTAATTCAACTCTGTGTGTTCGAGGTATTACACTTTCATGGTAATATTTGTCATAAAAACGTCAGACATCAATACAAATTAAGTAATACCAAATGACTTTCCGTTTGTACAGCATATTAGATTCCCTATGACACGACAATGTATTTCAGACGCACTGAAAATGGCGCGATGCTTCACGGTAAAAATTAAAGTTGATAATTCAAATATGCGTTTATTCATTCATTTTCCTGATAATAACTATGAGGTTGCCCATAATACGGGTTGTGCGAATGGACTAGTCATATTTTAGAAACTGGAGGGTTACACGATTTGACTATCACATAAGTATAAACAAAATTGCAAAAATTCACCCAATCGATAGTCAGTGACGTAGTGGAAAACGTGGAGATTATATCAAATTGTGAGTTCGGCAA
Source organism: Yoshiicerus persimilis (assembly GCA_020352615.2). Classification (NCBI taxonomy): domain Eukaryota; kingdom Metazoa; phylum Arthropoda; class Collembola; order Entomobryomorpha; family Tomoceridae; genus Yoshiicerus; species Yoshiicerus persimilis. Next base: position 78,738,884 of record CM036940.2, read on the forward strand.
ATGTTCTTTCCCAACCTCAGTTTAGCTTTAAATAGTGTTCTTTTATCTATTCGAAATTTTTCTAACCTTCGATTTACTTATATATTAGTAGTAAATTATCCAGGCATATATGAACGCTTTTATGGGTATTCTTGTATAAACTGAGTATGGAAGCGAACTCCGTTGCTGTTCAGTAAAACTTTACTTTGCCTTCTGGCTTCGATGCCTATTCGCTGTTTTTGATTTTTAATTTAGCATCTTTTATAATTCTAATTTATCTAGTTTGGCCGATTGATTAATTTCTATTAAGACCATTGGTCATTAATTTGATCGTAAACGAAAAAAGAAAGAGAAATCTTATTTGTTGCATATAAGAACATGTATTTACCAGCCAAGTGCTTTAAAAAACATTTAATTAAAAGTGTGTTGACTGTTGCAATTACACCTGGTTGAAAAAACTACTAAGAATTACCAGATAACTCCATTTTTCATTCATAATTAGGAGATACAAAACTTCTTGTGACAGTATTGAGTAATTTTGAGTATCTTGCAACTTCTACGTATTGATAAAAGTGACATTATTTACTGTTTGTATTTTATTAGAAATGTATTCCTACTGGCATTTAAAACCAATATCTCTCATGCTTGAGATTGCCTACTTCTGTGGAATATCCCCCTTAAAGTTGAGTGGAGATTTGAAAAAGCTTCAACTACCCAAGTCGAAATTTCAGTGGTTTCTTTGTTATTCAGCGGCATTAGGTGGGTGGTTTGGCACTGCATTGATTGCTCTGAGACTGGTCTTAGCAGAGATCAACCAAGAGGAATACAGCAAACGATTTATTTGCATTACAATAGTAGTCTTATTCATTGGGACATGTTTTGTATATTCCATGATAATTATCAAAATTTCAGATATCGTACAACTTGTAAATACTTCGTTTGCGTACCTGCAACAACATACTGGTAATTCTTACATGTGCATTATAATAGAAATATTCGTTTTCGTCATCATGAAATTCCTTTCTAGATAGGCTGATAGGCATTACTTGTTATTTGGCGTTTTCTGTTTTTTATTAAAGCGGTTATTTACTTATTTGTTTTTACGGGCATCATTTGATCATTCTTTTAACTTTTGGTTTGATTTGACTGTATTGATTTGGCCTGTTTGTATTTCAGATAAACAATTATACAAATTTTGGCAGCAATTTTTTGGGATTTTTTTGATTTTTGTTTGAGATTTTTATTTTGTTTTTCATTTTTTTAAGATTTAAAACTTATTAAGATTAAAAAGAGATTTTTATGAATAGCAACTGTGGAAGATCAATATAATTCCCCAATAAATTAGCTTGCTATTAATCGTATTACGTTGTACTTCTGATTCGTTTCAGACTGGAAGTTAGTTCCTACGACCCGTTACAAAATGGCATCGAAGATTTCTCTTGTTTTCATCTTTAGCTTCCCTCTTGTGTCCTGTGTCAATTACATTATGAATACAGATGTAATTATATGCCTACCAAATATAATATTGCCAGAAAATAACATCATGTACCATATTCCCATTATGGTCGCAATTTATCCCTGTATGGTGGGATTGGTTGCTATGGTATTAGGAGTTCTCTTTGTTGCAAATCTGGCATTGGTGTCACATATCAACGTGCTGAAAACTACAAGGTAAGTTCAGTTTTATGGCAATAATAACCTTAAATAATAAGCTATCCATACAGTAAAACAAATAAAGCAGCTGCGGTCCTGGAAAATATTCTCTGTGCTTGGAAATGTGTTCGCTTATTGACAACTAAAGTACCTTACCGTGAACTAACCAATTCCAAATTGAATTATCTTGTCTTGCGTTGAATATCGCAACTCCTCTTCAGAGAATACTATAATTAATTTCCTTTAAACAGAATTACACTTTTCTTTTGGGTTTTTTACTTTTAATTCAAATGATTAAGATATGAAGTGCCATTAAATTATGGTGAAAATAAATGCAATTCGGGAAAAAATAATAAATCATTAAATCAAACGACAACGAACACATGAACGTTTTGCTAACCAAACAAAATTTAAAAAATTATTTTTCTGCAGATATGAATCCTGTGATTCACCAAATGATGTTGAAAATCCGTGTTGGATGACCCTTTTGCTCGGAATCACGCAAACAGTCAGAATTCATCAGTTATTGATAACAATGTTTAATGTGATTTTCAAGCATTACATTGTACCTCTTCAGTCGATTATTCTTCGAGCTACTTTCATGATCAACTTAATACTGGTAAAACAACCTTCACGTACGACTACAACAGATATTATTGCTTTGGGAAGTCTTTCAATCGTTGTTACAATTGTTTGGGCATATGCACTTCACTATATGGGAATGGTGCACAACTTCGGTAAGAGTTGCAGGCGCTCTTGGCTAAGATTCGCACCGAAAAATCCTATGGTAAAGAATTACAAGGAAAAGATGTGCAGATCGTGGCCTCCTTTCTCCATTCAAGTTGGGGATTTCTACTTCATTAAAAAAGGCTCATCTGGAAAGTATGTTTTGAAGGTCGTTAAAGGTACAGCAAAATTGTTGATGGCAATACTATAAAAGAGTTCTGTGATATTTTTATTAAAATTGAAAGCAGCTTAAATATTCATGACCTGCCAAATTCTTGTAAAAATAATCTCTAGGTTTAAGGTGAGAATTTCCGTAGATACTCTGTAAAGCAGCCGTAAAACATTACTAAATGAAATAAAGATTATTGACGAATTCAAAAATTTGCACTTATAATATGTAAAGAGAAAATGTGTATAAAATTTTCATTGAATTTTTAATTTTAATAATATAATTTCTAAAAATAAATGTATTTCACCATTCTTTGATGTCTTCTGTTTCATTGGATTAACATAGATGTGTAAAAAGTCACACATATATACATTATAAGGTATAGGCAGATACTTTATGTGAATGTCCGTAGCAGTCTATGTCTGATCGATAGCTCTACATAGGAGAACGGCTTAACAGCATGACTGCAAACTGCAATGAAACTCCGATTTTGTCCCACGTTACATTTGCCCCATTTCAAATTTGTCGTTTAGCGCATTTCATACTGCTTAAATTGCTTACTTCTAACATATTTTTCATTCCTCACTTTCTATTTCCCAAATGTTTATTTCTCATTAGTCTTATGCCATGTTTTACATATGTACAGCCTACCTCCCCACATTTTCCTCTATTTCAAGATTACTCAATAAAAATGATGATAATCTACGACATATCTGCAGTGTGCTATTTGCATAGTAATTCGACTTCTGTTTTACGAATAAAGGTATTGGATAGCCAACAATTCCACAGGTAGACTTAATTAGTGTTCAGCAGCGTACTGATCTGCAATGAATGCTGTATTTAACGGTAGCGTTCCCGGCTATCATGATCCCTAATAAGGATTAAAACACTTTAAAACACATTAAATTGTAATACTTGGAGTCTATGGAGTAGTAGGGGAGTACATCCAAAAGTTAGTCAAGTAAAAACATTATGAAAATGAACCATCTTCGATTGAAAAGATATTTGGTGTGAATTTTCTCCCAACTTCTAATTTCATTTATTGTTTATCCATATTTAAAAAGTTTTTCATAGCTAGCAAGATATGCTAACGTTTAAAGATATAAGGCAGGATTAATACCATGAATTGCATTGCTGACAACAACCAACGTTCTCCACAACTTTGAGAATGACAATTTACTACATTGCAGAATACATCATGATTTACAACGCATAATATCAACCTGCAATTACAGGCCCCACAAAGATTTTATTTCCTCCGACGCCTTCTCTGCAATCATGAAAACAGGAGCCTGTGTGTTGGAATTTGTGATATCTGGCATAACTGAGGCATCTGCAATTCTCAATCCAGTTACTCCTATCACTCTAACAGTACAGTTTCATTCAATTAATGCCATGACTTAAAGAAGTGTGAGTGATTAAAATATTTCCACAGTTGTACTTAAAAGTATATAAAGATGACAATACCTAGGTAATAATAAAATTAATGCAAAATTACCTTAAATTAGAATCAACAACTGCATTGGGATCAAACTGATTTTTACCCATGGCGCACGTTCCAACAGGGTGGAGACCAGAAGAAACCCCGTTTCTAATGTAGCACTCCCAGTAGGGGTCTGACCTAAAAGGCAAATGTCTGCAAGCAGGAACAGGCACTTGAGTGTATTTCACTTTCTTCTTGTAAACGTTTGTTGACTCGTACAAATTCAAACTCATTTTTATTGCTAAAATGGAATCATTTAAAATTTATTAATTTTTTCTGTTATTATAATTTATAATTATGCAATCAGAAGATTCACAAACGATATTTGGTCACATATATTTGACCAAATATCGTACATATATGTATTCATTCATTCATTCATTGACAGCTGAAGTGTACACTTGTGCCTTGGTCTAGGCTCCAGAGCTTTGCCTTTCTCTTATCTGCAGTAGTGGTTTCCTGTGTGCATCTACTAACTTGAACTGAAACGAGGTTTTCATTTATTCTCGCCCTAATTACTACAGTGTTTCTGTTGGTAATATTAAATTCAGTTGGTTACTTCACCGATTCCACTCGTTGTACTACGTTTATTTAAAGTTAATTTTAAATACATTCGTGTCTGCAGTTATTGTGTACTTTGTTACCTATTAGTGTACATGGAGGCCACGGCAATTCCCGGTAAAAACTGGAGCTGAATTAAGCTGTGAATACCCGTAAAAGGGCCAGTTTTGTTATTGGGAATCAATGCCTAATACCTAAAACCTAGTCTGGACAAAAATTACGTGTTTATTCTTTGTTGAATTTGGAACGTTGTGTTTAATTTTTGCTATTAGTGTTAATTGTTTTTAAGTAATTACTACATAAATTATTGGACTGTCATACATTAGTTTTATTTTTGTGCGTTGAGTTTGTGTGTGTTCCTGTTGTTACTTTATTAATTTTTATCCACAGTGGTGTGTTATACTCTATCATGGATTGTACACTGTGTGATCAGGAAGTGTCTGGGGGCGTCTCCTGTGGTTTTTGTAATAATTTATACCACCACAGCTGTGCACCAGGTTTTGTTAAAACATTTACTAATTATATCTGGGTATGTAATACATGTATTAAAGCTGGTATCTCTATTTCATCTATGTTTACTCGTATTCTCACCTTAGAAAATAAAGTAAATGAAATATCTATGGGTAATTCTGAATCTATTTCAGATCAGTTAGATCTAATGACGAATGAAATTTCGTCCAATACTGCAAAAATTGAAAAAATAGAATCAAAACTTGAATTTGAGAGCAGGAAGTATAATATTATTGTTAGGGGCATGGATTTATCTCATGTTGATAACAATTATATACCTAGGCAGGAAATATCAGATATATTGCTTACTCTGAACTGTAGCATTGGGTACGTTCGTGATATTTTTGTTTTAAGGTATGGGACATACAGTGTCATTAAACTTATTTTTAATAGTATGATTGAGCGTCGTAAAGTCCTACTTGCTTCGTATAAATTAAAGAATAACTATAGGTTTAGTAATATTTATCTTAATGCTGATTTGTCTAAGCAGCAAGCTATTACTAATAAACTAAAACGGGATAATGTAATTAAACAGAATGATTTTGAGCCCGAGGTTTTAACTAATGACAATCTTTCTAATGCTAGTGCACTTCCTGGAGATGTATCTAGTAATAATAGTGGGTCTCAGCTTAATAATAATAACCCACCTCCATGTAAACCATCTACTAGTAGAAATAATAATGTGACTATACGTAAAAAGTCAGGCGTACGCAACAACCATTTTCAGGTAGGCAGTCAAGCTACTCCACTGTCTTAGCACACATAAATGTACGATCCATGAAAAAGAAAATGTTTATCCTGGCCTACTTAGTTAATGTTAATAATATAGATATTCTCTGTTTATCAGAAACTTTTCTTAAGGATTCTGTTATTCCAATGTCAATCCCTGGCTTTCTATTGTATCGCAAGGATAGGAATAAGTACAATAAGATTAGTGGTGGTGGTGTTGCTGTTCTTATAAAAGATTGTTATAAAACTAAAGAATACTCACTTAAATGTAAATCTGACCCCGACTTTAGTGTTAACGTTGAAAGTATTGCTCTTACTGTGCAGCATCTATTTAACAAGTCTTTCATTACTGTGTGTGTGTATAGGTCACCTGATTACTCCGCTAATTGCATTTTATCTGATTTATATTCCTTTGACTTAATGTTTTCTGAGTTGTGTAGTACTGGTAAACCATTTTATGTACATGGGGACTTTAATTTTAAGGACAAATGTAATTACGATAAACTTATCTGTATTATAAACTCTTATAACCTGACTCAATTTGTGAATACACCAACTAGGAAAGACTCTATTCTTGACTTGTTCATTACAAACAGTAATGATTTTATTAATTCTGTTGTCATTAGTGATCCTTTTATTTCTGACCATTGCCTGATTACAGCTACACTAAAAATAGATAAAAAGAAATATCCAAAAGTAAATATTACATACAGAAATTATAAAGCTTTGGATTATTGTAAATTAGCTGAGTTGGTAACTGAAGTTAAGTTTGATACTGAGATAGATTGTGTTAATTATAGGGCCACATCATTCTGTACTAATTTAGTATCGATATATGATAATATTATTCCTAAAGTTAGTAAATCCATAGTGCAGTATCCATCAAAGTTCTGCTTTACTGAACCCACTTTAGCACTTAAATTTAAGCGTGATGTTGCTTATAAACAGAAATTGTCTTGCCCAACTGTCAGTAACATAAATAAGTATCTTGTGCTAAAGAAAAGCGTTAAACGGTTGATGGAAAAAGATAATGCTGAGCATGTCAACAATGTGATAGAAAAGCATGGTCCTTATAAAGGTATTAAGTCCCTAGTTAATTTTAAGCCTAAACACAATTCTATTATTACTGTATCCTGCAATGATGTTAATAATTATTTTATCTCTATTAGTTCGAGTAGTCCAGCTAATAACTATTCTAGCTTTCCGTCTAAACCTGACTCTGTAATTACTCCTGCTGACTGGTTTAAAGTTGATAAGGTTGATTTGTCATGTTTGTATGCTGCATGGAAAAGTATAAAAAATACTAAAGGCAAAACGGAAGATTATTTAGGTATTGCGGGTGTAATGCTAGATCTTACTATAGAGTGTCCTAATATTAATGAGGAGCTTTTAAATATTATTAATTTGTGTTTATACTCTGGTGTAGTCCCTGATAACTTGAAAATTTCAAAAGTGTTACCTCTTCCTAAGTTACCTTTAGTTATTACACCAAGTGACCTTAGGCCTATCAGTAATCAACCTTTGTTGTTAAAATTAATTGAAAAGTGTGTCTATTCTAAGTTAGTGTTGCATTTGAATGAAAATAATTTGTTAAGTAAATATCAATTTGGTTTTCGGGCTAATCACTCAACTGCTCATGCACAGGTAGCTATGACTGATTATATGCTTAGAAGTATTGATAATGGTCATGTTTGTTTAGTTCTATCACTTGATATAAGCAAAGCTTTTGATAAGGTGTGCAGAGAGTTGTTATTGTGTAAGCTTAATTGGTACGGTATAGATATACACTGGTTTGAATCTTACTTAAGTAATCGTGGTCAGTTTGTTTGTATTGATAATGATTATTCTGATGTAGCATATACTGAGCTTGGTGTGCCTCAGGGCAGTGTATTAGGTCCTATTTTGTTTTCTATATTTATTAATGACTTACCAATTGCTGTTAAGAATAGCTTAAGTATTATGTTTGCTGACGATACCACTCTTATTATTACTGGTAGACCTGATAATGTTACCTCTCTACTTAATGCAATTGAATCTGATATGTATAATGTATTGAACTGGATGGAATGTAATAGAATGACTCTTAATATTGATAAGACACAATTTATGATTGTTGGTAGACCTCATGTTGTTAAAGCCATTGGACCTTTACGCTTCAGTCTTAATGACGTTTCAGTATCCACTGTTGACAAAATTAAATGCTTGGGTTTAGTAATTGATAGTGAACTTAAGTGGACTGACCATATTAGTAGTGTTAGCAAGAAGTGCAACTCTATTTTATGGTCACTATACCCTCTTCAGAAATACTTGTCAGTAGTTAATAGAAAGGTTATGATTAATGCATTTGTTATTCCATTAGTGCGATATATGTGTGCTGTATGGGGCACTGCTCCACAGTATAACATGGCTCTTGTTAATAATATTATACGTAGAGGTGGTAGGTTTGTACTTGGTGCTGGTAAATATGATTGTGTAAAGTATGATATTACTACTTCTCTTAAATGGTTATTTCCTGAATATTTATATCAGTTTGAGGTTTTAAAAATGACTTATTCAATATTTTATAACATTTGTCCTCCCTATTTTTTTAATTATCTTGACTTTAACAATGTTCATTCGTTAACGACTAGAAGGCAAAATTATGTATATCCTAGCTTTAATGGTCAATCATTACTGTTTAAGAAAACATTTTATTATAAGAGTATTATGTTATGGTATGAATTACCTGAATCAATTAGGTTAAGTAAAAATCTTGCTGTGTTTAGTAAAAATGTAAAAGCTTATCTGCTAGATAAGCAGCTTAAATCGGCTACTATTGTTAATGATTTGTTGAATTATTCCTGTATTGATGATGTTGCTGAAGGTATTCTGTAATGCTACTGGTTTGTGATTGCTTTGATGTTATGTATGGGGATATTCCAATAACCTCTAATTGAGGGTGATACCCATTGAATAAATTGAAATTGAGTATTGCGAATTGACTTTATATGTATCAAAATAGTTACCATCCATTAATACTTGAACATCCTTCTTGTCGCACAGAAAATTGAAATCAATAATGGGTGGGCCTGTTACGTTATTCGGGTTTATGGATACGTAGCCCCTGCTTTTAGGTCGTGTTAAGAAAATGGAATGTTGAAGGGGAAATCCACTGTCATTAGCATTCGAGACATATGCGTTGCCACTCGATAACTGTAATTGAATATCAGGCCAATCTTTCTCATTAGCGGCAACAGCCACGGAAGACGGCAAAAATGCTTGACCAGTTTTACCCAAGCGGCCTGTTAGCGGTCCTACAATTTTTAAAAGTTCAGTAATGAAAGCAAACTATTTAAATGGACTAATATATTTAATTCAATTGCAACTTTCTTAATTAAAATTAGAAATACATATTCTAAGAGTCGTTTAGAAATGGTTTTACTATTGATATGGTGATTTCAAGTACAGATACATATTTAGATAATGGTTGGTAGTACTTGGTAGGAATACAATAGTTTAATAAAATTCGAAACATTAAATGTTTCATAATGATTATTACCCGTTCCATTTTTTTCAAAATCGTCAATAACCGTTTGATTATAATCCGTATCTGGATCCAAAACAAGAGACCTGTCGTCAGTGAAAAACTGTAGTCTTAAAACTGGATGATTTTTGTAATTTTTCCCGACCGGCAAATCCATCTTTACTGGGATCTTTTCGTTTGTAATTATGATATAGTAATTACTTTGTTCACCTTATAATTTCTATCATGATGCACAACACAATTTTTTTGACACTCTACCTTTGCTTGACTCAAAATTTCCTTTGGCCCTATTCCGGATTTCATTAGTAACTGGGTAGTGCCATATGTTCCTGCAGATACAATTATCTCATTTGTTGCAAACGCTGCCCCAAACGTCCCATGTCTTTTGAACATTACACCATATGCTTTATTGTTTTCGCCAAGTAAAACCTAAATATAAATAAATTCAATAAATTATAGTATTCAATACTTATTTCCTATTTCTTATTATAGTTGATAGACACTGACTATATAGGGAAACAGCCATTAGAGAAAAGCTTGCGTTTGGCCATTCTTGACACAGTGCATTAGTACTAGATTCACTGTTAAAATCGACTTGCAAAAATTGAGAAATTCGGTTTTTCTCGATTGGGAGACAAGTGTATTTGTTGTCATGACCTTTACCATATAGGTATATGAATTTCAATATTAGTCAAAAATGCACCTCTAAAACTTCGGCATATCGTATAATTTTTAAATTTCGCCTTTCCTTTTCAATTGGTTTAATGTAAGCCAAATATGAGCTGTGCCGTCTTCCATTTCTTTTATTGTACTCAACTGGAGTAAAACCTGTAAATAATTTCATTCAAGACTTAGTAATTAATGCATGTGTTCAAATATTCCTGTTTTGCCTTTCTTCTGATTTAAAAACAGACAAATAGACTAATCAACCTTATTGTTTGAGGACATTACATTACTTACTACATACACAGGTTTGTCAAATTGTACACTCAATATAACTCCCATTGATATTTTAGCATCTTGTTTTTCAAAATGCATTACTAATGTGCGATTTTCAACTATAATTGCCGATGTGATGCACATGTTTACTAAAAACAACTGTTTTCCAGTAAAACTGTTTTTCTGTAGTACCAATTTCTGAGGAGCGCCTTACCGTTTTGCACATAAAACTGGAGCTTTTTCATTTCAAAATTTTCTAGAAATGCCGTCACTTCAAAAAATCTCTAGAATACTCGGTTGAATGATCAGCCCAGATTGCCACCGAAATGTAATAATGTTTAGGAGTAGAAAAATATTCCATTCCACCCACCGGGTAAAACCTATTATTGCCTAGTTACCGAAAGCCAAGGAGCGAAAAAGCAATTGCTTTTTTAGAAAAATGTAAAAAGCAAACTTGCTTTTTTACAAGCTTAAGTAAAAAAACAACGGTTTGCCGTGGGGTTAGAAAAACAGCAAATTGATTTTTGGTATTCCTTTTTACGAGCTATTTAAAAGTATAAAAAGAAATTGAAAATTTAATTAAAGCAAAAAATCATTAATTATGCTGTATTTCTGCTTCAATTATGAGAAAGTCTATTGTAAACTTTTGTAAAGTTGCTTACTAGTCATTTGAGGGCCATTAGGGTCCCTAGTTTGATAATTTATTTCCCGTCCAGCACTAAACCATTCACTTCTGCCTGGAGCGTAGTCTTGCTTTGACACAGTAATTAGGCCATTAGTTCCGTGATGAGCTAAGAACATTAAAGAAAACTAATTCAAATCGCAATCGCAATCGTTACTCACTTTTTTGCAAATAGAACTTATTGCACACAGTACGTTTGTGCATTAATTGTTAAACTAATTGTTATGACTTTCACCAGTAGAATAACTTACGTTGCACCGTGAACTCGCCGTGGTAATTTTCAATACGCTTGAAGTACTGCAATACATTGTCATAACTCCATGATGGATCATTGGTTATTTTTACCCATTTGTCAAAATCTCTAGGATTTCCTCGATTAAAGTCCATTCCATTAATGGATCCACTGCCACCCATTAGTTTAGCTTGCAAGGCGATGAGAACCTTACAAGAAATGTTTACTTTAGAGTAACTTGTAATAGATACAGAATATTTAGAATAAAACTCAAATATTTATGCATTTTTGAAAGATCTAAATGTATGTATTGCATATTTTGTATGGAAAGCATTATACCAAAAATACCACGCGGAATAAGTTTGCCATTGCCACTCCTAACAAATCATTTAATTGCTTCTACAAGTTACTGTTTTAAAGGTATTGATAATAAATATTTTTATCACCAAAATTCTTTAACAATGTTTAAAAAAAATTTGCCTCATCACTCATTAACACTTCGTGATAAGCAAGCTTCTTATTAAAATTTGAAAAATTATTACAGATGTTCAAGACAATAACTTTCTTTGTGTAAAATGTAACGGCTTCCGTATAGATTAAATGCGACTTTATATTAAATATTAAAAACGAATTTAATTTTCAATTACCGAATTATTGGCGTGTTTTTGAGGCACAGTTTCATATACATACAAGATGCTCCGTACGTTTGCATATTCATTCTTACTAAAATAGTACGCCGGAATTTCCGTCTGAGGAGGCGGATTTCCTCCAAACTCCAACAACAATACTTTCACGCTTGGGTTTTCAGAAAGCCGGCTTGCTAAAATGCATCCCGCTGCTCCAGCACCAACTTTTTAATTTAAATGAACATTTTAATTTGAAAATTGATTCACTTTTTGCTAAGTCGAAATTTGTTCATTTTAAATTCCGAGCAACTCTCATATGGGATGGATTCTGGCTTTGGTATGACTGATTACCAAGAAAATCTATTTCGATTCACAATATTAGTTTGAACTTTCAAATAAACCAGTATAATAACCAGTACAGTATAACCAGTATAAACTGGAGTAGATAGGAATCTTCCACGAAATATGGTGGAAAAAAATATTAGACACGCAGTGGAAATACGAAATACAAATTAATAAATGGCACATATTTAAATGTTTTAGACTTTACAATATTATGTTGTAGGGGATACACATTTTATGGTTCTTACCAACAATGAAATCATATGATTCAACTTGAGGCAAATAATAACTAGACGAATTGACTAGAAAAGTATTCCTTAGATCCTCTTTCCTGTACTCTTCTGCATAATATTCAATCAGTACAGGTATCGAAGCTAAAATCACCGTTTTCCAAAAAGACATAACCTTTATCCACCTGTAAGAATAAGAATGCATCAAGTACTAATTTTCTGCTTAAATATAATTCAATTTAATTAATAAGGCCGACATAATTAGCATCATAATTATTGTGTATTTAATTCACTATAACACTTCTAGTACATCTTAATTGGGTAGCGGCCATTGAGAAGTGAAAACAAACTTACAAGATATCAAAGGAATAGAGCTGTAGTCTGCAGACAGATCAATTTCAATTCTGGCAGTTGCAAATAGTTTTCCGTAAAGCAATTAGATTGAATAAAATTAGATTTTTTCTTGGAAATTGAAAATTTTTGGAATACAACTAAGGTAAAGCGTAAAGCACAACTGAAGTAGATGCGGAAATTATAAAACAATTATACCTCAACAGTTGAACAACGAATGAACTGTTACCTCACCTTCACCAACCAAATTGTAGCATGACAAATACTACGTGTGAATAACAATTTAAATCATGTCAGGGATTAAATTTACTCGGAATAATAAATCTTTAACATACGTAATGCTGATGTTCAACTTCGATTTCATTGAACTGCAGAAAATAGCTATTATTGTGCTACGCAAACTAATATTGTTACATTATTGTTTGCTCATTTATGAACATCTTCGCTTATAACCTTGCATTTCATGCATGAGAAAACTCATTTCTTCCTTGTCAATATCTGTATATTACGTAGAAATACTATTATTATTGTACTTTTTAATAATCTTACCTTTATGCTTTTAATACTCTGACTTAAGTGCCAATGCTAGTATTTACGCTGCAGCTATTTCTGGAACAAGGTTTTCGTCTTCAACTCTTTTGAGTTCGACATGCATTCTCATTCCGCTACATCATTTCATATTATTGTACGGTACTTGTAAATATCGTAGTAGCTTATGAGCAACAATTAAGACCATATACCTATACTTGAAATCTATGGACACCAATCATTCAAATGCGCAAACCCCAAATTATTACGGGACCAATACATCAGATAAGATATAAAATCATAAAATTAATTATATAGAGCTTGTTATGTATAACATTATTGATGTGTCAGTGTATCAAGATTTACATTGCAAAAGAATTTATTGGATTAACACAAATGTAGCAACTCACACCAACAGAGTTCATTGCTTTGTGCGTATATACCAATATAGTCATTACTAGTAGGAACTAATCCTTTAACCCCTTTTACATTCTTTTACAGTTTTTATCTGTAACGGTTCATTACTTTCATGATACTCAGTTATAAGCTCAGCTTAGTATTATGCATTTGAAAGGTTATCTAAAATTGTTAATTTTTAATTGGGATACAAAACATAGTTGAACAACTAATTTTTCTTTGGTATTTCAATGTTTTTGATAACTATTCAAATTAAATCACTAATTCGGTAATATTATTGGGTTACAAATAATGTTACTTAAAAAGGGTGTTTTTCATAAGTTCACTTCATTTTTGTGTTTAATGCGAATAAAAAAATAAAAATAGATGTATTATCTGGTCATTTTATGATAATGTTGGTTGATAAGTTGATATAATTATAGTAAATTAAAAATAGGACTCTTTAGTGTCAGTTTTTATTGTGAACAAATTTTCCCATTTGTTTTCTACAATCTCGTTCAATGTAAATTTTGAAAAGGATATGCTAATTTTACAGACATACATTGTAATCATATCCTTGCAGGTTACCACAAGTTTGAGAATTTGCACAATCGCTATCTCTTGCGCAAACACAGTTATCCTGAAGGGCACAGCGTACAGTTTTCGGGTCAATGTCCTGTTTAGTACCATAACCTCTTAACCGCCTTCCAAAATTATTCAAGTAGATTCCCAAAGGATCAAATTTAATCATTTGGAAAATAAACGCCAACTTGGCTGAAGAATCCAGTTTTCTATTAATCATTTCTCTAGTATGATAATGAAATCCTGTTTTTCCCCAATGAGAACGTCCGTTGAATTCCATGGCCTGAAAAATGTAACAACAATTATTGGTGATTAATAAGATTAATTTTCACAAAATTATTTAGGGTACCAAAGAAAATTTCTCAGGAATAAAACAAAAACCCCACTGCTTTTTTACAAAGACGAAGAAGTAATAATTGTTATATAGCAAAAGCATACATTTTTATTTTGCTTGCTAAATTCTTTTGCTAAAAAATTTAAATCATCTAAGTCTTGTAAAAAAACAAGACAAATCTGTTTTATTCCCTGAAAGTTACCATAGATTGTAAAATAGTTTGGTAAGCAGGAAGCCAAGCCATTGGATCTTCATATTCATTTCGTCTTTTGATTGTAATGAATTCTAATTGGACAGTGTCATGTCCTTGACTCAAGGACATATAGGTGTCCGTTGCTCCCGTGAATCTAATAATGAAACCACTGTTTGGAAAAGCGTAGGGAGTTTTGCTGAGAATATCTCGTATCCGAGCTGCAACTTGTGGCAAAGTTTGTAATGGCAGTGCAAATTCATTATCAAATGTTCTTATCGTGTTATTTCCACCGCCGTGCAGAAATGTGCATTGAACAGGACCTTCTGCAGGACATGTGTTGCTCATCATTTTAAACCAATCCCCTACAGCTGGGTTTTTTATTGTTACGCCATCTTCCGTATAAATGGGGGAGGGTCGTTGTACAATATCATCTATTAGTCCTCTGTAGGTTACTGCTTGGGATGCGTTTATTAATGCTGCTGAATCTGCTGGCGGTAATGTTTGAAGGTATTCCAATCTGTTGACTGTAGCGAGACCAGCTTCTGCTGTGTTGCTGGTAACAATGTAATTCGTGTACGCATCTCCATTAGTATCTCCAGCGACATTCGTCCAATTGGAAACAACTACTTTTTTTAAACCAGGAAACCACCACATTGCAATTTGATCTGTCTCTAAGGCAAAGCTCACTGCTCTTCCGTCAAACATGATATCATCTGTGATTTCATAGTTGTGTGCCAGTATTTTATAGAAAGGTACCTGTAAAAAACAAATCATTGAAAAATGTTTTCCTTAACAATTACTTTTGCTGTGAATAAAGGTACGGAAAACGGAATGATGGAAAATTAAATAGAGGAAAATGTAAAAAACATAAAACCCAGCATAGAAAAATTGCTAATAATAAAATAATATATAAATAATAATGATAATATTAAATATATTGAAAATTATAATACAGGGGTATTATTTTGGTATGATAATTATTGATTAGAAGGCTATAAATAGAACGATACCGTGTTCAGTGTGACGTCTAGCACTATTCCTAGAAGACCAAGGTGAACTTTGAATGCTTTTAAATCAAATTGGGAGTCTATTTTTCGAATTATTCCCAATCCATCAACAATCGTTAAACTTTTGATTTGTTCTGAAAAAGATGCGTGGTACTTGATCGTTGATCCATGAGCTCCGGTACCGATAGCACCACCAATAGTGATATTTCCGTAAGCAGGAACTGCAGTCAGAGCCCTACCATGTTCTTTCAAAAACATTGCGACATCAGAATGACTCCTGCACCGAAAGTAGCCGAACCATCGGAATTCCAAACCCTTTTCTGTAAATATTTTGTATCTATGGGGATTCCATCGGTGCAAATGATATCTGTCATAGAATGGCGGGCTCCAAAAGCCTTCACTTTTACTCCCGTTAAAAGTGCTTCACGGACAATGGCGACGACATCCTTATTTGATCGAGGATAACGAATTTTTTGACTAGGTTGACAAACTGGACCTTTCTGGTAGGATTCATAAGTCAGGTCTCTGTAATAAAATGTTCAAAATTATTATAATATATACCTAGGTAAACTAGTATTTACAAATTCAATATTTTTCTTACTCATTTATTCCTCCCAGACTGAAAAAATCATTCTCATTTTCTGAAAATATTTGCAGCATTCAAATTGCGCTATGCACACATAATGTATTGCATAGATTAATTAGGAAAATAGTGGACAATGGATGCTTTACCAGCAATCACAAAGAATGAAATTAAAAGTCTCACCTGAGATTGATTGCGCAATAATAACACTATTAAGAACTAAAAGTAGTAACTTAACAAAGTTCATTTTGCTTAAAATGAATGCCTGGTTGTCCTTCAAGTTTCAATCAGGTTCTGTTCTGTTCTGTTATAAGAGGCGAACAACCTTCCATAGAGAAGGTGCTAGTTTCAATCAGGTACAGAAAATCTCGAGAACGCCTGAATGCCTTTTATACATTTATATTGTAGTCTCTTACGTAGGTGTTTAGATGTAATCTTTCAATTTAAGTGTACCAATAAAATAAGATCCAATTTATTTACTGCGATTTTGTCGAAGATTAAATAAAAATCGAATTATAATTTTATAGCACTGTAATGATGTAAAGTTAGTAAGGGTAATGATTTAACAATGTGTGGGTTAAAATGGTAAATAGTGTTTCGACGTAAATGTATAATAATGGATGTTATAGCTGCACTAAATAATTTATAGTTATTTAGGTAAAAGCATTGTAATCAGAAATTGTAAATATATCTTCTAATTCACCAATTACATATCTTATTATTAGTTAAATTATTTCTCTGCAAATGATTTTCAAAAATATCCATTTAGGTTAATTGAAATGATGAGAACGAAAACTGCCAATTTCGAATTTCTCTTTTGTTGCCAGGGAAAACTTTAAAATACGTGGCAATTTCCGCCTAAAATTTTTTATTTTCCTTAGCAACAAAAAAGAGACTTAAAATTGGCAGTTTTCCTTCTCATCTCTTCAATTGTATTATTGTACCTTTACCTTTACAATGAAATGGAAATAATAACGTGGTTCGAGGCGGGTTTCGAACCGAAAACTTCGCTTGTTTGTGAATATGGCTCTCCTTATTTGAATGTGCAACTCATATACATAATACACAATATGTAGTAATTACAACGAAGAAAACATTTTACTGCATAAAGAATACTACTTCATTTTACTACATAAAGAATACGACTTCATTTTACTACATAAAGAATACTAATTCATTTTACTACATTAAGAATACGAATTCATTTTACTACATAAAGAATACGAATTCATTTTACTACATAAAGAATACGAATTCATTGTGCCCAAAGAAAACTATACACTTCCCTCTATATGGAAACATGAAAAATAATATTTCCTAGGAATACATATTAATCGAACATAAAGCAGAATTCATTTTTTAAGAATACATATTAATTGACACCCGAAAATGTTCACAAATTAATCCACACATATGAACTACCTGAATGCCTGCTAGGACAGCATGTATTTAGTAGATAAGCAGGTAGTATTGGTTGCTGAATCAGTATATTATAATCAGCGAGGTAGAATTTATTAACGTAGACTTGTTCGGTGAACAAGATAAAACAGTTATAAAAAATTACTCCAATAAAACAGGAACCACTGTTTGAAGTAACGCTGTAGAGCAATTATTTAATGTCAAGTACAGTATGACGATTCATGCAGTATAATAGCAAAACTTCAAAGTTTTTTCCCCATAAAATTTTTTTTGGAAAAAGGTGAGATAGCACATGATTTACAGCAAACAACCCTCAAGAGCTTACATTGTCATACTGTCTATCTAATTGTTGTAAACCTAATAAAGCTGAAGTTGCATAGTGAATCTAAGAAACTTACAACTGAAAATCCAAAAACCAATGTTCAAAATCAATTAAATCAAGACAATTTACGATAAAATTGCTAAAATTGAAAAATATTTTGCACTTGGCGCAAATCATATTTTTCATTTTACGTATATTGGGGCCCTTTTTTAAACTTGTGTGCAAAATCAAGGAAAATGAAGGGAAATTTATTAAAGTTGAATTTTAAAATATGGACAAATAATATACCGCGCAGATAATATTGTCAACTTTTGTATATTTTGCGCCGTTTTGCTGGGGCCTCACTATTCTCTGGGCGGCGCTGAAAATGACATACAGTAACATAGTAACAAAACGCTTGTGGACGATGGTCACCAAATAACAGTCTGAGATGCGAATTGTGAATGCAATAAATCGTGGTAAATTTTCTACACATTAAAAGTGTATAATTAAATCAAAGCTCAATAATGCTCATCCCTCTGTAGTTATTCCTTTATCTTGCTTTATCTTGGTTAATAAAAGCATTTAAAATAAGGCTTAAATATAATTTGTACAATATTTAGCTATGTTTTTACAAAGTACTGTATCCGATGATGCGATGATATATAGATATGTGAATGCAAGATAAAATTTATTTGTAACAAAACTGGCTTATTTAATATAAAAAGTTTATTCGCATAAAATAAATATAAATAATCCAAAAAATGGTTTAACCGTACAAAAGAAAATCAAATCCATCAAAAAATGATATAATATTACAAAAGAAAATTAAATCCATCAAAAATGATTTAATATTACAAAAGAAAATTAAATCCATCAAAAAATGATTTAATATTACAAAAGAAAATTAAACCCATCAAAAAATGATTTAATATTACAAAAGAAAATTAAGTCCACTAAAAAATGATTTAATATTACAAAAGAAAATTAAATCGGTTAACGTCTCGGTTAAGAAACCTTTTTCGTTCAATCGGTTAAGCCACTTTTTGGATGGTTTAATTTTCTTTTGTACGGTTAAGCCAATTTTTGGATGTTTTAATTTCCTTTTGTAAAGGTATATCTATTTTCTGCAAATACCATCAATTTATTGTACAGAATAAATCCAAACCTTAAAATAATACATGCAATCCGCAGCAGTGGATATTTTTATATAACATAACTTATCGTTCTCAATTCCTTATTTATATGATGGATGTCATCTACACACTTTTGTTTTACACTTTTTAGTTTTCAGCAAATCATTGAATGGTAATAATCAACCGTATTTAGCCTAGATGTCTCCTAAATTAGGAATCATTTTCTTAAATGTCTTAGGAAATTCATATTCAATTATGGATAAACATAATATTTAAGGAAATGTAGCAACTTCTATGCAAAACAATAGGATCATTGTACTGAAAATTAATAATAATTGTATCTTACCTTTCAGGAACTGAAATGCGAGGAAATAAATAAATATTGTAAGGATACTAAGGATCATGTTTATCTTTGTTTGATATTATTCACAATATAATTTTGAGATTTGCCAAAGGAACTATTTATGCGGGCAAAAATGATAACTTTGCTTATTGAACAAAGGCAAGCCTACGAAAACATAATAGAAAGCAGGCAAATAACATTTAGCTTAACTAAGCAGATGGTTTTCAATCCGTCAGATTGCAAACTTCTTGTTTTATTACTTTATTAAATGCATCGATTGTCACGGTTGCTCATAATTTTAGAACTTTATAACGTTCTCGCAAAAGTAAAACTTCAGAGTGAGTATGTAGAGTTTTCTCAATATTTTCTTATTTTTATTTAACATATTTGCAACCAATTTTATTTTTGCATTACATTTAGCCATTGACGTAATAATTTGTATTGCGGCATAAATTATAACTTTAACAAAAGTGGGCCTGATGTTTATGTTCAAACTGTATTTTAAAAAATTTAAATGAGATATGCATTTTAGTGTGAAGAAACGCTTTTTCCGTTTTTTAAAGTAAATATTTCCTTAATAAATAACATTTTCGTAGCCCTTGCTCCTTGTGTTGAAAATTTTAATATAGTAAACACCAAATCTGTTTTTGGTTACTGAACGGACGTTGAAGTTGGGGGGTTTTGGTTTTCTTAGTGGACTGTATTAAAATTGTTTGTATGACTGATTAGTGTTCAAATTCCTAACACTTCTGCTCACCGGTTAATACTGGAGAATCCAGTAAATGAACTTGATGCTAGAAAACTAACCGCCAACAATCTATGTATGCCTAACTGGGGTACTTCAGATTAGGTCTTCTAAAACTGGTGCAAGTTAACTAGTAAAGATCCTCCTAATATGGGGCAATAACTATTAACACTTGTACCGAAACTGTATATCTAATCACTAACTTTAACCAGTTTTATTAAATATACTTCAAAATTATTAATGAACAATTACAAGTCAATCGCTTGTATTGGAGTGCAAGAGAACAACGACCATGCTGGCCGCTTGCCTCCCGTCAACTGAGGATTCTTCCTCTCAAATGCATGTTACTACTTCTCTAACGTTTTGTTCGAGAAGCTTCTCGTTGTTTCTCTTGAATCCAATACGTACAAATCAAGGATATATAGAAACTAATACCAATTCAGTGGATTACTAAAAATCAGAATTACTAAAAGTCAGAATTATTAACAGTCAGAAAATAATAAGTATCAAAGAGAATGTCTCGTCTCAACAGTTACTTGCATACCATAGCCTTTGTAATTAATACTTGCAGGGCAGATGAGTAAACAATTCCTGGAATATGAAAATATAAACATTATTCAAAGTTTTGATTAAAATGCGCAATTTAACTTGAAATCCTCTTTCGGTGCTTAGCATTAAATTAAATTAAATAAATTATCGGTTCGAAAAATTCTCCATGTGTAGCTCCTCCGTATTACAACGTAATCTTACTTGACTATTAAACAATTCCACAGATGTACCAACAAATTAAATAAATTCCTCCGCGACCTCGAACATCAGTACTTATGTAAACAGAAATATAAGTAGTAGCCACTAAGTATTAAGCATGATTTATGCTAAACATTTCGAATACTATAAGATTTCAAAAACATTTCCGAGAAGCTATGTGCTACTGCAACACTTATTGTGTTATACAACATGCGTCATCAACAACAAAAGTAGCATAAACGACTTAATGCAGTGACAAAACCGTATAATTTCTTTTTAATCAGTACCCTAATATTTCAATGCATTTTCTATAAAACGGAAGAAAATTGATTTTTGAATCACACAAGTTTTGTGACCTGTTCAGTAATCTTTGTTTTCGTCAACCTTTCCTGCCGCACATAATAATATATCCAAAATGATGAACAAACTTCAAATTCTGGCTCTCCTTTTGGTCACCTCCACCTTGATATCTATTATTTCGGGTATGTGTAGCGCAATTAAAAAATTCCATTGGTGTTTCTTTACTTTTTAAGTCTTGTATTTATATTTTTAGCTGACTTGGGGTGCCCGAATGGAGCCGAGTGTACTACGCACTGTAGTGGCCAAGGGAAAAAAGGAAAATGTGAGAAACGGTGGTACAGATGGAAATACGACTGGAGATGCAAATGTAACCCTTGTGATGGGACACTAGTCCTTGGAGCATGTGTTACTAATGTAGGTGTGAGCTGCGACGGAAATGGTAACAATTGCAGTCCAAATGCCTCTGGTTAGCTGGTCGTCCAAGATAAAGCCTGGCAAAAAAATTTTCACATGTATTACCAAAGTTGTTTATTCTATAAAATATGTAGTAATTTTAAATAGTGAATGGCATTCAAATATTTGTGGCAAGAAATAACAAATTGTTAATAACACAAAATTATAGTGCATTACCTTATGTTGCATTTTTTGCACATTGCATCAATGATCAAAAGGATTGTTTATTTGCAAGAGTGTTTTCTTTGCTGAATTTCTTTTGCCGTTTCTACCGATTTTAATGTTCTTCTCATCTTTATTCTTATATTGATGTTTTAACAGCATATTAGATTTGTGTTAAAAGTAATCACTGCTTGTAAATTAAAAAACCAGTTATTTAATCTTTTTAGTTTTCGTTTTGGCAATATTCAAGATTTTGCACGAAATAATTACTCCACTTAGCAGGGTGTTTATTAACGTGTATTCTATAAAATTGAATTCCGCTACATGATCGAATTAAATTGTATTGCTAAGAAATATCATTATTAATATTACCACGCATAGGAAAATTATTGAGTAAAAACTGCCAAACTCTAAAAAATTCTAAGAAGATGAATTAAGTACAGAATATTGCTTCCATTCAATAAGTGTACACTTTTCTTATGAGAAATTTATTTTAAATTTTAGCAAAGATGTACAAATTGAGAAATTTGTTGAGGAATGCCCACTTAGTCGTTTAATAATATTTAATATAAATTCCAAGTCAGCTCATTTCTTCGGACCTGTAGTTTAAAGTTTATTATAAAATGTCGTAATTATTCCGTATTCCTTGATTAATAAGCATTAAATATCGCCTTTTCAGCCTCTATTAAAAAGTGACTTATTTGGAAGCTTTATTGAATTTAATATGTTACGTTGAAACAATTAAACTAGTGGTTGCCTTTGATAAAGATTTCTGAGTCTCACCTACATAAAATTATTTATAATTAAAATTTTCAGCTTACAACACCCACATTTGCGAATCCCCTGAATCTCGAAATTTCTTTTCTGCACTATATTTTCTTTGTGGTATAGTTTGACATCAAAAGAAAGGTCTACAACATTAACTGACAATAAATATTATTAAATATATCGATTCGATTGCGTTTAAATCCGAAAAGGTACCTATTGCGTTTAAATCCGAAAAGGTACCTATTCGATTCCGCGAATTTAAAGATTTGTAGCATTTCTTCCACAAAATAAAAAAGTGGTAGTATTTATACATATTTCTACATTTAATATGGTTCGTACCAAGGTAAAAAGGTATTCACTTTTGCTGAATAAAATAATGGCATTGTAATGTTTTAAATAATTTTGTGATCATTTAAAAGTTGTCAATTAAAGAAGGACTAGGTATACTATTTTGAGTACTGAATTGTTTCGGTTAACGAAATTCAATTTAGTACGTACGCAACTTAAAAGATTGAAGTGTTCTGATCATCTCATTTCCCGTACTTCACATACGTTTAAGAGTCTCTACAGATAGGAACGTGTTATTTCCGCCATATCCGCTGAACTCGTTGATAATACAAACATTTAAGCGAAAATTGAGAAGTTATAGTAGTGGCGTAAATCAGTGATGTTGACTGAAATAAGTTTTAAGTGAATAAAACACTCCAACACCTGTGTCCATACCTAATTATTTAAATAATACTTATCACCACAAATACATAAGTATAAGCGGAAGATCTGTTATGTGGGAAGAATATGCTAATACGGGTGTTATAATAATTGCAGGGCACGTTTTCTAGTATTATTATTTCATTTCCAATATTGATTTAAGCCATACAAAAGTGGTCGGTAAACAATATTACGTGCCAAGCTGCATGTTGAAGTTTTTGTACAATTACTTACCGTTACACTTAGCTGTAAAATATTGTCGATCAAGAAATTGAGTATATGCTAAGCAGGGGTGGATGAGATTAGAGCATTTTCGACACGCAATTAATTCAATCAATGTGGAAATTATTGACAGACTCATTCGATTTTGTAATTTAGTATGTGCTAAAAATTATGTCCTAAATACTCTCATATTGGATACGATAAATTGCATATACTGATAGAGTATTTGAAATATTTTAAGTTATAATCACTTCCTGATTGCAAACTCCAGTTTATTATTTTAATTACCTTAAAATTACTAACTCACAATTTGAGCAAGTCAAATAATGATGGATTTCTAATAGCTCAAAAATTAAGCTTAAGAATAATTTAATTTTTTGAAATAAATTACTTTGCACAAGAGTTTAGTTTAATTATGAAAGGATGGTACGTTTGAACCTTACCGCTGTGCAAGATGAAATATAGCTAAAAAATTAAAGTATATCAGGAATCGAACCTGAGAAGTTTCCAAATCTAGTCTAAACCTTCATTTAAGTCGACCAACAGACAATAGTACACTCGGTACGACTGTCCTTTTAACTTTATTTTTTCATTATCAAAATAATTAATTGTTAAACTGAAATTTTAAGTCCACTATTGAATGCAAACTAGAAAAAGATTCAAAATTAGAGAGGTATCAACTATTTTAAATATTTTGTATTACACTTAATTTTCACTCAAAATTCTGTGCGGATCACAAAATATGTTTATATGTGTGACAAAATATGAGTGTTTAAGATTACATTGCGATTTTAGATTCTCAAAATTCTCATATCAGAAAATTAATTATCAGTTCCCTTCTGCCAATAGCAGAATTAAGTTTTTCATCACATTATTTTATATCATATTTCGATTCGTCATTTGCTTAATATGAATTACATAGTGACATATTACTTCTTTTGCTGTATCTGCTTTATGTTACATAACTTTTCTGCTGAACTTAATTTTCATAATTCACCGTCTGCTCGCAATTCTACATTCTTATTTAGTCTGATAACATGCCTTAGCACTCTAATTAGTTCCAAATTTTCAATCTCTGCTCAATTACTCAAAAGTACTTCAGAGAAAGTGGTACTTCTGGATGTGCAGGAAGAAAATGCCTTAAGTATATTTGTCTAGTTTTGTGGTTTATTCTGTTGTCAGTAAAAATTGAAATGAAACCGCATGTATTTACAATGTTCAATTACAAGAGAAATACAAGTGGACGGTCAACAATTGACCCACTTCAGTAGCCGAAGTGTTAGTAAATTGTAATGTATCTTTCACAGATATACAATTTTGTAGAACGTGAAACAGTTGTCAATGAAGAATTAAATGTTTGCACTAAAAACATTTCTTTCTTTCATAAAAATATTTCTCTCTCTATTTTCATTTTTCAATGTTTGGGTCGTCATTCATCACAGCAGGCTCGGAGTAAATTTTTACAATACTTTTTTACTCTTTTCAGTAATTTATGAAGCATTTGGTAATTCGTATTTGACGTTAAAAAGGTAGAAAGATAAGCAAAGGAGCGGATTGAAGTTAAAAAAGTTAGCTAATGCATTTTCTTAAATTTTTTAGTTGTATGTACTAAAATTTGCAATCCCCACGAGTGTTACATTTGTTCAAGAGTCCTAAAGTTGCAAAACAATAAATGTTTTGGAATTACAATTTGCTATATCGTTATATGATTATACTTCCAAAAAGCAAATTTCCCACTGCGAAAATGTGAAGTATTCCACTGCAGCTGCTTATAGGTTCTTAAATATTTTGCCGATTCTCCGACAGTTTCTCTGAACTTTCTTAGTATAATAAATGTAAACCAAAGTATTACAAAAAAACAAGAAAACATCTGTAAATACTAGAGCCGAGTCAAACAAAGGTTTAGATAATTTGACTTGTTTGATTGATTTCATTTTTGAAAAAACATCTGCAGACTCAAATAATTTTCTTTCTCATTTAGAACTACAATGAGAACTTCTGCACGGCCAACTTTAAAATTCAAATAATCAAAATACAAATACTTGTCTCAAATCTAGTTTTATGTAAAATAATTGAAATATATATTCTTGCACAACATTCGCAAATTCAAAAACGGTGAATTTTTAATCACTGCACTTAAGTTCAAATATATGCTTTCTAACTGGATAATATCTGTTTGGCCTGAATGCATACTTTTGTCACCAATTCGAATATATTTAGTAATCTTAGTATATTTATCATTGTCTTAATTTTTGCTTACCTGACATTTGTTTTACTTATCCGCAAAATACCTGAGGCACTTTCTGGTGGACAATGTTTCTCCATTTTAAAGGAAATTTGTATTAGCTAATTATAGAAATACTTTTATTTAAAACAACTCCACTAATTGCAATCCTTTAAAGAAAGCATGTATCCTCATTCCACCTATTTTGGCAAATTTACATAATAACAGGTACACTTGTATACGTTTGCAAAACAGCTTTACTCAAACCCACTTTTAAGTTTGCACAAAGCTCCGACGGGGAATCTTTTTGGCACTTTTTTTTAAGTTACTAGATGAGTAAACGCTTGACAGATTGTTTTACTAGTGTTGACCGGCAATAATAGTAAAGATGCACTTGTAAGCTTGTTTGGAGTGTGTATCCCCTCTTTGCATTTCGTAATTCGCACTCTGTTCAACTCATCTGAAAATAAAATTGAGTTAACTTAATAACCTACTACAAAGCAGTTGTATTGTAAAATAAAGGCAGGACAAAACAGAATCTTGCGCAACAAGGCATGTATCAAAGTAACTTTTAGATTGCAAAACCCGGTGATCAGATTCAACTCATAATTTCTTCCCTATTCTATTCTTTGTATCTCTGTTTTACAATGGAACACTGCTTTAAGACTTACAATGCTCAATGCTCAACTAATACATTAGTGTATTAGTTGGCGTAGTATCATCATGACTATTTGTCTCCGTGGTCAGCCTGCCCCTCAAAATAAAAGTTACACTAACCCACATTATACTTTTAATTGACTATGTAACTAACACACCAGAATTACTGTTACACATAATTATAGGTAAATAATATTCAATTAAAATTTCTTCCTCAGAAACCTGAAACCAATAAAAGATTATAAATAGCACGAACGATTACCTTTGTATTATCCAGTCTTTATATTTGGCACTTCTGTGATGTGACTGCGACACAATATGATTTATTATTTCCCAAAACTTTGTGCTCAGTGATTTCAATCAGTTCTGGACATAAACTCTTAATCAAAACTTTATTATCTTTACTTTAACAAAATCATTAAATCGAAATTATATGTCTTTACCATTAATAACTTGGGATAGTGCTTTAAGGCTTTAATACACAATGTCGTAATGTAAACCAATAGAAACGGCTTAAAATATTTTTCAACTAAAACTACTTTTTAGATCACCCAAACGATTGTTAGGGAAATTATAGACAACAAAATAATACGACTTTTTGCAACCCAAGAGGGTAGATTGTAAAACATTCTTTTCTAGGATGCAAACTTTTGCTATTATTACCAAATTGACATTTTAAAAATCCTGCTTGAACAAACAACAAAATATTGAAAACGTCGTTTAAATCTGTAGAAAATTATAGTGTAAAATGTAGTGTCGTTCACAAATGTGCATCACTTAGCCAGTTTATAATATTTAGAAATTCAGTGTCATGTTTGTAAAATATTTGCTTCACGTTTTTAGAGTTACTACTTCCGCCTTTCACAATGTCAATTCCGAATAATTTCATTCAAATTGAATGAAGATGGCTTTCCCTCATTTATGAGAAATTCTTAGAACTAGAAATACTAATCGTTTTAGCCGCGATAGCTCAAAAATTCAACCATTTTTGATAGGAATGATATTTCCTAATCGTCACATTCTGAAGTGGATTTAGCCAAACTATTTATACCAAAAATCCGAAACACTGACAAATGCCTCTCTTTTAGCAATTCTCACTTTCGGACATTTAAATGTCCTATAATTGCTTGCTCCTGCTTGCTGTTTGCCGCCCAGCCTACACTTTATAAAATCAAATTCAGTGGTTTTGTGCAAAAACAAGTTTAAATGAATCTCTTAAGAAATCTTAGCCATTACTTATAAAGGAATTTCCTTTAGTTTGACAACTTTTAAGTCCACAGATTCACTTACGTATCAGAATGACCTTTTTAAATATATTATTCGTAGCGGAGTGATACCTCACCTAGTAATATCTACTAATCTCGATTCGCTGATTTCGAAAATAATGACTGATACGAAAACTTGGAATATTTACTTGGAAAACCATTTGGCGGCTGTGTTCAGTGACCAATCCAGAGGAATTAAAAATTATTGTTTTAATAATTTTGTGATTTGTGACGAGCTACATTTTATCAAAGAGTATTAAGTTCAGAAGACCAACTCCAAAGGCATACTCGATGTCAAGAGAAGAAATATTTTTCATTGCTTTGACTATTTTGATTTATGGAATTATATGTTTCATTTGTGCTGAAAGATTTTGGAATTACTTGAAGATAAGGTTAGCCATCGATTTATAATTAAGGATAATTGATAATTTTCACTTCAATGTTATGTTGGGCATAGTGTAGAAAGCAAAACTAATTGACCATTATTATTGTAATCATGAACGGTTACGTACTTACCACAGTAAAAAGTACCGCGCAACGTTTTTATATCATTTTCTTCCAATTAGAGAGTATTCAATCCTCTTTGTTCTGTTCAATAAGTTCAACTTCAAATTCTATTAGTATTAGGATCGAAAAACTGGTGGACATATTTAGTATGATTCCATAACAAAGACTAACGGACTTAAGTTTGTATCATGTCACATGTTGCGTACAAGAAAATACTAAAGACTATTTCGTTAAAGACTATTTAGGACCATGTAAGACTATTTAGTTAAAATATTTGGATATGTATGTCTATTTTGCTTTTATACAGAAGGGCCAACAGAGAAGCATACAACAACAATATTCCAAGAAATTCAAATTTTCGAGATGGGTTACCATCAGAAAGAGTAAATTCTTGGGTTTATGAAGACTTTATCGCTCTGGGTCAGAGGTATCAAGACTTGGAAATGGCCAATATTAAAAAGGACTATCCCCCACCAGCCACAGTAGGGAGTGTAGACGAACAACCTGATATTCCTACAGACACCCCAACGGATGGCACTCCAAAATGTCTTCCGGAGAAAGTAAGCAGTTCATTTGCAGAAGAAACTGTGATGTTTTATGGAAGGCGCCCTCACTATTATGGTGCATCTGATGATTCGGTTGCGATAATACCCTTGGATGAAGTCTTCAACAATTATTATCAAGCAGCTAGTCAACTATTGCATAGACTGCATACCAGGTACCCCAGTAGGTAATGCAACCCATATTTTAAATTTTAAATACTTTCTTCATAGCACGGATAAACCTGTATTCTCATAGGGAAACCTTGTCGGGTAAAACTTTTCTTTGCTAATCCATGACTACAATTTCTTCTGGTATCTTTCGAAGCGCATTATAATTTGACTTCTAAAAAAGTACACCTTTAGCATAAGTAACTATTGCACCACCATTGAAAACACTTTTTCAAAAGTGGTAACATGCACTTTTCAAAATAATCATTGTTTTAATTTGGTATAATTTATTTATTCCCTTAGAAAAAATTTGCAATGAATAATTCTACAATATACGATGTCAATTATTACAAATACTAACTTATTGGTGGATATTGTCTATATTATATTAGAGTGGAGTTGACCCAGATGACTTCTAGTGAAGACCCTGAGAAGCCACTTAATACAGCACAAGTGGAAACAGACTTTCCCAGCAATTCAACAAACAACTTTGAAACTGAAACTCTAGTTTAAAGTGCATTGGCTAATTTACTTGAGCAGAATACTAATTGCAATTAAGGTTACTGAAAAATATTCGGCTAACTTTCATTTTAGCATGTAAAATTAAAAACGTGTTTAGAAATGTATGACAGCTACTTCTAAGAAATGTAGCCCTTTTTTGAAGAAATAAGACAGGTCCTCATTAAATCTAGTGTCGAAACGAATTTTAGTGTCCATAAAGAAAAGAAAGCAAAGAAATTTTTTTGAATGTTTTTATTGCCCTTCTCTTGTATGCACCATATGCACCCTTCGAATTTCTACCTCAAAGTTATCCTTTAATTATAGTGATGTGTGTAATTTATTTTCCACAGGAGGGAGCCCTAAGTACTTTATCCTTTTTTGTAGCTAAATGCTTGCAAAGTATACCTGCTTTGATGCCAGCCAGCCCAAATTTTATTCCAGAGTTTTGAAAGAAAGAAAAATGAATAGTATACCTAGATTGAAAATCGTAAAAACTGAAAAATTTGTTTTGTTCAGCCATAGATTTGTTAAATACTGTTAATTATTCCATTATGACTACTAGAGGAAATGCAATAAATATTTTAGTTTGTTTGCATTTCATTTCAAGAGTTTTTTCACGTCTTTCAAAATATACGCATATTAGCACTTTAAAATCGAAGCGAAGTAATAATGCGAAGCATTATGGTGCTTTTAGAGGCAATGAGCTATTTTTTTAAATTATACATCGCAAGCAGCTTACATGTTTCAATGAGTACATTAGTTAGCCAAATACATTAGGAAGCCAAATACATTAGGGGGCCAAACACCTTAGGATGAGGATTTTTACAATTGCAAGTTTCGGAAAACGTGATCACTTTACCTGAGGGGCTCTAGAAGGGGGCCAAATCCATTTAGGTGGAGGAGGCTTTTAGTGAAACCGGTTAGAATGTACTTTTACTTATTCCCAGACAAAGTAGAGAAATTTGAATCTCTGCTTCCATCGTAAGATCACAAAGGGAATATATAATAGCTTAATTGCTTTGCTATCAGAGAGTATTAACAATTACAAATGCAATTACAAAGGAATTAAAACGATTCATATACACTTTCAAATAAATTATACTATTATTTATTATATAACAAATTGCAATAAATGGAAATATTTTTAACTACACTGCATATTTCGATAATCCCACTCAAAAAGTCCACAAATTACATTTCTCTTTAAAAATTAAGTGATCATGTTCTTCGAATATTGTCTATTTTATTATGTTGAGGGATGACATGTAAAACACGGGTCACACTTTTACTGTAATACTGTTAGATTCCATAAACATGGATATTACCTGTAGTTATTTTTAAAATTACTAATCCAAATCTAAACCACTACGCACTGATTTAAATGAATGTTAAATAAATTATTTCCATTATTATATTGCCATATACTAACAATTAAAATTAAAATTAATCACTCCCACATTTAATTAGTATATACTACTTGCATAGTTATACAATTACAATCTTAAATATACCCATGAATCTACCATAGCGTTATTATTCTGTAATGCCATTTGTCTATTTTAAAAAAATTGCTAATAGATGGTTATTATAATATAAATATGTTTATATTTACATGTGCTTTGTTAGCACAATGAAATGGAGACAAGCATTTCTTAAAGAAATACACAAAACTCCACAAACAAAAAGAAATTATTTTTTTGCTTGTTGCCTTTTTGTGTACCCCTTGAATAATGGTCTAATTTTAATATTTGTCTGGCAAAGTATTCATCAATTCATTGAAATCTAGAAATTAATTATAATTGTATGATGTTAAAGAGAAAAAAATTATGGTATCGTGCCCTAACTTTAAAAGACGTCTTTTCAAAAGTTCAAAAGTTTAAAATTCTTCGAGAGGGTAAGGGTTCTTCACCATATGCAAGTTTTTCAGAAACCAACTGAAATAAACATTTTCTTTTGGTTTATAACCGTATGCTTTGTAGTGTGCAATTATAAATTCAGCCAATTTTCCAGCAATGCATGCTTGGTGCAGGTTTTCTAGGCTACAATCAAAAATCTTTATCATTGCTACGTAAACACTAAATAAATTTATCCAGGAATCTTCGGTTTCACAGTGCACAAACCCATAGTCAATAATTACACTTCTGTTAGTTGGGAAAAGGTCTTCATAAACACTATTGAGCAGTACGTAAACAGAATGCGGTGGTCTTACTTTTCGGACAGCCTATTTGAAAGTTTTTGAAATAAAATAAAACAGGTTTTCAAATTTGTTAATTTTTAATTATATTAATAATCCATGGCAAAATAAATATTGCGGTAATAGTAGAAAGTAATTTTTGATATACCTTTTGTGGAGTAACAACTTTAATTTCCCCAATCCGTAAGTTTTTGAGAAATTCACTATTAACATTTGGAAACATATTGGCAAGTTGAAGGTAAAATTTGTTGTCGATGCTTCCATCCTTAACTTTAGGAAATGGAATATCCAGGAATGTCAAAGGATGGAAGGAAGAACTGCTCACTGGGAAAAGTTCTTTCCAAAGGTTGTTCATCCCAGTAAAAAACTTTTTGCCAACGTAATGGGTCATCCTGGAATATATTCTGCTTTGCATTATATCTGTTTATAAAATATCTAATTTTCGGTTAAAGTGTCACTGTATTCGTTCAATAAACCAATGAGTGAATTACATACCTTCATTGTCGTAAAAAATTCTGCTGCGACATACAGCTAAGTGCAACAGCACGGGAAATGTAGTGTGATAAGAAATTTCTCCAAATAAAAATCCAAATGGCACACCATTAGGAATATCTGTGGTAAGTTCCAACCGACGAAGATTTGGAAATATTGGTAAAGTCACTTGTATCACTCCGTCGGCATTGACGTTCCCAAATTGCAAACTTTCCAGGGTTTTACACTGGCTTTCCAACAATGCTTGAAAATATTTTGGAGAATTCAAATTGTGAATGACGCCTAAATGAAGAGCTTTCAGTCTTAAATTCATGGATATCAAAAGGCTAAGTTCTTCATCAGTTGGGTTGAACCTGCAATCAAACTCGAGTTCTTTTAAGTTTGATTTTAGTTTCATGTTGCTGTTTAAAACAGATAATACTGTTTCAGTAAGTTTTGTTTCATGGCGGTCAACAATTTTTATTGCCGATATATTTGGACCAATACTGAATATGTCGTGGATAAATTCTTTGGTTACTTCGCGTGGAAAAAACCCACAGTTCCAGAATTCAACTCTCTTTAAGTGAAATAAATCTGGAGGGGTAAATAGTTTTGGAAACAGAGAGTCCTTTGCACTGGACATCAAAGGTACCACACGAAGATCAAGAACTACCAAATTTGGTAAGTAAGCTAATAACAATCTTCTCAAAACTTTTAGGCTGATGCAGTACTCTATTCTTAAATGTTTTATTACTTTTCCATATTGTTCGAAAAAAAATTCAAAGTTTTCCTTTTGTTCTGAAAAATAACCTCTGCATAAGCAGATATTTTCAATTTTCAGATGTGGAATTTCTTTGAAAAAATTAGCCATTTTGCGGACTGGTTTGTAGCAAGGCATTAGCAGTTCATCCTTTTCCTCCTCAAAGGGAATATGAAAGTAAACCATTCCTCGTCTTTCTAAACGTTTTGTCGCCTCAGGGTACCAAATCATT
The DNA here is from genome assembly GCA_020352615.2 of Yoshiicerus persimilis. Classification (NCBI taxonomy): domain Eukaryota; kingdom Metazoa; phylum Arthropoda; class Collembola; order Entomobryomorpha; family Tomoceridae; genus Yoshiicerus; species Yoshiicerus persimilis. The sequence goes on from CM036940.2 coordinate 78,772,067, forward strand.
TTTTCAACCAGACGGCAGTTTTTCAAATCTTGAAGACTCAAATATTGCGCTACAATGCCAAATACCTGTACGCCAAAATTAATAATTGAAATAAAACAAAATCATAATAAAAAATAGCATATGTTTTATCATTTCATCAAAGTTGTATTCTACATTAAATATCTTTTATCTACTTCAGAGAACTGTTTACATCAATAATTCTTTTAAATTTAACTTAAATTTAGATTTTAAAATCAAATCATTCAAATTTTGGTTTTAGAAACTTGCCGTATTTATGCTAACAGGCTTGCACTCCCGTTTGGAAGTCAATACTAATTCTTTCTGCATACGGTTGTCATTTTTTCCCAGATTTTGAGTCGCAATGCAATTTACATCCATTGTCGTATTATTCTGAAATTAATAAAATTTGTCAAAAACAATGTATGCCTGAAATGAAAAATCTGTAAATTTTAAATCAAAAGTTCCAAGTTATTCTCTGGATATTGAGCTTTTCACCACACCACAAAGCTAAAAGAGTGCTTTTTACATGAATATAATGATTACGTTCTCAATTTAGCTTCTAAACTTACCTTTGCGATTGTGTTTCTCTTTTCCATCTCCGTGATCTTTGAACTGAGGACTTCGCATTTCAAATCCAAAGTTTGTACTAAGTCCCTCAAATGTACTACCAAAGGTTTTAAATCCTCTACAGAGCTTTTGAGTTCCTCCAATATCAGGTCGGAATTATTCATTTTAGGTTTCACAAATACATCTATTTTAATAAAACTAATGCAAACAGATAATTAGGTTCGGTATGACTATGAAGACAAATGCAGTTGATTCGAACAAAAAAGGCTTTTAAACAAAAGATGAAAACTGGAGTAATGGGTGACGCTTTTAGTAGCACTAATCTTATCACCACTTTGTCTGATATTGTTGGTTTATGTCTTAGTTACACAGAAACCGATCTTTTCAAGGTACTGCACATTGTTTATAAATTGCCACACATAAATGTTGAGAAGTTGACCTTGCAAGGATAGCTAATTATGAGTGTGCACACTATTTACAGCTATAAAGTCAGCCTGCCGTAAATGATTTTTGGATGCTGCATGCTGTAAATGTGCAGCAAATACCATAAATAGCGTTATTGCCCTTATCAGCGTACTTATGCAGAAAATATTATTTAATTTGGTTGGTCGTCGGTTATTTACGTCATGTATTGCATTTACAGCCTTCCGCAAATTAAATTCCTGTCGTATGTACGGCCTTTTACGGCATTCGGCATTTACGGTACATTCGATACTGACGTTACTGATTATTTACGACTTCAATCATTTATTTAATTAAATAAGCACACGGTGGATATTTATTTAAGTGTGCTGCAACTATCTGAATATATTCTCACCACATTATCTATATTTATCTCAACACATTATGCATATATCTATATTTACCCTGACCATTAGATATTGGTATTAATTAGAATACCAATATCTTTTATTTTGTAATAAAATAATTTGTTGTACTTGGGAATGACATTCGCTATCGATACAATTCATTTGATACAATTGTACTTCCTCATTATATTGCAATCTTTACGACACGCTGTGATAAAGTCACATTTATTTTATTCCAGTCCAGTCCATCCATTGCAATGACTCGTGTTCTTGTTATTGCATTTACAAGTTCTAAGCTTTCATATACTGACGTGTAGTTACATTTGACATATCCTGTAATATAGCTGAACAGAAAATATTATATACCCTTATTTGGTAAGAATAGTTTCCACAAATAAAGAATGACTTAAATTTAAATGCCTCTAAAATAGATTAGAATACCCTTAAATTTTTGATGATAATCATGGCACACCACTGTAGTATTTATTTCCATTTACTTATTTTCTATCCAAATTAACATCAAATGTTTCTTAAATGTAAAATGGAAAGTCATATTGTTAAAAATCATTAGTATGCATTAAGAACAAATCATGTTGTTTAATACTACCTATACACTTACACTATGGTCTTAAATAGTTAATGATTCAAGTAACAATGGATTATGAGCTGAATAATGTCAATTGGATAACATTTCAGTGAATTTTCTTTAGTGTGGCAGTGAAATGCTGACGTCAGGGCAAAAACCCGAAAGCAAAAAAAGATTTTTTCTAATTTGCCAGCAGCTTTTTCATAAAAATATAAAAAAAGCATCATTTTCAACAGCTTTGGCGTTATACTAATCAGCTGTACCCCAGACCGCACACATGTATCTAATAACAGGCATAGCAAAAGCATTGATTAAAATTCGCGTATTAATAAATTGCTAATACTGCACTGCTACTTGTACACCGTGTATTAAAACTTTATTGTATGCTAATGCAATTTTCTTTGCAGGAAAATATAAAATAAAATAAATCTTCTTTCGCCATAATAATTACGGAATAATTTGCAGACTTGGAAAAAGAGGATTTATCTGCAATGCAGAGTTGACCTTTATTGATGGCATGCAATAATAATAAAATGATGGAATAAGATTTGAGATGGGATTTGAAAATTTATATTGCATTTTGTAATCCATATTATAAAACCAATTATTCAGTATCGGAGAGCTATTGTAAGTTTTCGTGGTGTCTGCCTGTATGTCTTCTATCAATCTGTTAGGTAGTTAGTTACTGAGTATTTTACCATATATTTCAAATTTATTGAAATATATTGATGAAATTTTCAGTGGATCTAGATTCAGTGCAGATTCAAAATGAAAGATGGGGCCAATCTGTAACACCGTTGTGCTCTTTATATAACCAAGTTTATGTTCAAAAATACATTATGTGTTATATTGTGGATGTTGCGTGTATGTTGTGATATTTGTCTTCTTAGTCTGAACCGGTGACCACTATAATATTATGTCGTAGAAGGCACTGGTGACGTAAATTCAAATAAATTCAAACTTTCTTGAATGAATTAAAATAACATCAAACTTTCTTGAATAAATTCAAATAAATTCAAACTTTCTTGAATAAATTAAAATAAATTCAAACTTTCTTGAATAAATTAAAATAACATCAAACTTTCTTGAATAAATTAAAATAACATCAAACTTTCTTGAATAAATTTAAATAAATTCAAACTTCTTTCAATAAATTCAAGCATAATCAGACTTTTCTGATATTAATTGCATTTATATAATTTATTAAATACATTTGTTTTATTTCCGCTACTGCCTTATATCCGTTTTGCAATGGTTTATTTTACTTTTGTAGCTGTCGATCTTCTTGCTAGCTATATTTAATTTATGGATGGTTCATATCATCATCTCATTCAAATTTGGCTTATAGTCTGTACTATTTCAGCATTTCCTATTAATAATAAAAAGTTGAATTTCCTTGTACCTCGTACAGCAATATTATTTTTTACTCCAGTCCAAACTAGTAGCCCTCCTACGTTGCTCGTAAGTTTTCTAAAATAATTGGTAAACCAAAAACTATAAATATTTAGATTCATTCAATTGGCCAAAGAAAATTATTTTTATTCTCTTAGGAAATAGTTTAAATAATCTGTGAAGCCTAGCACGTCATTATCATTGTTTGCCAGACTTCAGACTGTAGAGCATCTGCTTTGACAAGGTAAGTTTCTAAATTATTTCTTTCTGCATCAAATTTAGTAAGTAAATAACTACATTCTTCGAAAAATCAAACCAAAAGAATCCAAAATGTGTAAGGAAACCTTTCCATTGGCTATAAAAATTTGGGATACAAATGAAGCAAGTTTAATCCTTTACCCCTTTATTATTTCAGTGTTGAAACTTATTAAGTCTCTAATCTGTGGGTAAATGATTTATAAAATATTACTGCTTATTATACATAATTGTTTGCAATATGAAATAATTTGAAAAAGAAACACTTGACAGTTTTGAAGGCATATTTCTTATCAAAAACATCTTAAAATAGTAGTATCCAATGAGCTGATAAAAATTAATATACAATTTTTCATAAGAAGTACTAGAACAGATAAAAAACTAAAACGGAAATTTTTGTATAAAATAAATTTAAATTAAAGCCTGGCTTTTAAGAAATTTTAAGTAGACAAAATGAAACTCTTGTAAATCTTCAATATAGAGATGAAATGAAACTATTTTCATTATGTTTTTAATTTCGTTTAATTTAATAATTAATGTGTCTACTTTAGGTTTGCTAAACAAAGAAATATCTTTGGTTGCTAAACACTGCATCTTCAAAAGCTTTGAAAAACTTCAAAATGACGTCCGGTGAACTGTCCTGCAAAAAATTTACTGAAGCTACGAGACTTGATGGGGGGGGGGTGTATGATTTCCATTTATTTTCTATCTTAGCTAAAGATTTAGAGATTGTAATATTTAGTCGATTCCAGCTTGTAAGGCACCATACTTCAAAATATGTCATACAGTAAATCAAAGCTCAGAACAAACAAATTTGAACCAAAACTACCAGTTGAGCAAAATTAGAGGTAGGACCTTTTCGTTTAAAAAACCGGATATTTTCGTTTCGTTTTGACTGCACTTTAACGGTGGTTTTTGTTGTAATTTTAATTCAAAAGCGTTTGAATAGTTCAACTTTTTTCAATCGAAGGCGATTAAAGAATAAATGTATGGGCAAATACGTTTTAGTAAATACTTGAGGCTCTGGCTTTCAAAAACCTCTTAAAATTAAAAAACATGTAATTCAGTATTGCGTAATATTATCAGATGGCGATAAAGTGGCAGCCCTCAAAAATTCTACGCTGGTAAACATCAAAATTGAAATTGAAAATACCGCCCATTTAACCGAAGACAATTGTAACCTGAAAGGAAGTTTCGAGTTTCCCTTGCCCAATGCTTTCGTTGAAGCTGGGTTTGAGTTTCCTTTTAGAGAAGAAAACCAGGGAGTGCGAAACACCCTACAAGAAATGGTCGAAAATGTAGAACTTATGGATTACATTGACAAAAACGTCCCCGAGGTTACTGTATCGACATTTTATATGGCCCCATCATCAATGAACTTAACGCTTGAAGCCAGCCTTATTCTATCTATATATGCTTCTTTGTTTTACACGGTGGACGATGCAATGGAAACGAATAGCTACGGCGGAGAACCTGTTAACGTCGATGACATAATATGGCCTCTAAGTGATTACTGGGTGGACACTTTGGAAGGTAAACCTTTCGACGAAATTACAAAAAAGGTTTTGGAAAAATTTGAGAACAACAAAAACGCAGCAAAATTAAGCATCCGTGTGCTCAAGTTGGTGAAAATAACGCAAAACCTACTCCAAGAGCACGTAGCCATGTATGCGGATGAAAAGAAACGGAGGCATTTCATTCACTCAGCAAGAAGTGCTTTGGTTGCTTTTAAATGGTATAGTACATTTTGTAAACCTACTGAAATTTTGTCTGATGAGATGATATATATTTTTCGTAAGAATTCAATAAGCCTTCTGGCTTCAATAGAATTGAGTGCGCTTGCTTCAAATGTTGATGTAGATGACAATATCAGGGCTGACCCGATATTTCAGCGACTTTTGCGTGGGGTGGAAATTATGTATGGCATAGGTAATGATTTATTTAGTTATTCTAAAGAGCTTGCCAAAGGAGAATACGACAACATGATCATGTATAAGTGTCGTCAAGGCTTTACTCCAGCAGAGTCTTTAAAATTTATGATCGAAAAACTGTTAAGTGAATATAAGGACTATTCAATTTACAGTTTTAAGTTAAGAGCAATGAAACCGGAATGCGAAAATTTACAAAAGTTTGTTAATATAATGGACTTTCATGTTACACATCTAATAGCCTTTCACGGCAAATTGCCGAGATACGGTACAACCAAATGCTGGTTTAATGGGAAATTCAGTGTCAGAGTAAAATTCTAAAAACACTGTTTATGGTGAAACAATTTTAGATTGAAAATAATTTTTCAATAGTTTTTCTCATTTAATAGTAGTTTTTGATTAGTTTTTTTCATAGCATTATGTAGTTTCAGTAAAATAAGAAATGTCTCTTTAATTACAGAATACCACAGTGTACTTAGAGCAAATACACAGATTATACACATTTACTGTCATTCTTGTATATTTACTTACATTCTAAATTGTAAATTGAAATAAAATTAATTTACTAATAATGTCTCGTATTGGATTACTTTATTCCGCATCCAAATGTGTAAACAAATATTTTCGCTTGTGTTAGGTTGTTTTCGCATTTCATATTACAACAATTCAAGTACAACACCATTAAAATTCTGAATGACTAGAAATCCTATACTTTCATATTGTGAAGCCTCAAAATATGACTTAACATTGTTCAAGCAATTGCGTTTAGGTATAGTAATAGGCATAATGCATACTAGGTACATGGAAAAAGCTCTAAAAAGAAATTAAAGTGAAACACCAGATATTTTATTTGTAAGTAATTAAAATACTATGCAAATCTCTCCCCTGTACTGCACTGGATTTCATAGGAAACTGCAATGCAAGCGATTGTCCCCAAATTCAGCCAGCCTTTTATTCCAACCATCAAACACGCAGCATATTAAACTTAATATTTTGGCCCGTATTTCTATTTTCTAGTAACTGCTAAATTCTGAAGTCATTTTTTACTTTTCACTTACAAGTCAAACCCAGCATCTATAAAACTACAAGGCAACGGAGAAACTGCCTTCTAAATTCCTATTGTTTTCGGTTTCTTCGATTTCTATGGCATAATTACAAGTTTTGCATTTTTAAGGGCTTCCATCTTGTCGTTAACTAAACAACTAAACATCATTAATACTACTAATAATAATGTCTGCTGTTGCTCTAGATGAAGATCTTTTAGTTCATTTATAGTTTTTGTAATGTCATTTCTATTTTACAGAGTATTAAGAAAAACTATCAAAATACAGTTTATTAATTGAAAGTATCACTCTTGAAAAGTCGTGTTCTAATGTAACAAAGCGTGCATGGACAATAGTAAATGAAATTTCTGCATATTATCATCATTTTCTCATTATCACAATTCACAAACCTGTATCCGTGAGAGACGTATGACGTATATGAAATTTCCTACATTGTAGTCGAAATGAGATAAAAAGCGAAAGAAATCCCATTGTGAATAAAATTTCACTTATGCCGAGTTACACTTCTAGGGGACAAAAATAACACAACAGGAATCACAACAATCCTCAGGTGTTACGAACCAAGATTATTCCACAAAGGTCATTGCGTTCATCAATGGGAAAATTGACAATTAATTCACTGCAAGGAAAAAGTGACGCAGCAGAGACATCACTTGTAATAACTTTTTAGTGTTATATATTTTATTATCTGCCTAATCCCCAATTAAACTTTGCGTGCTTGCCAACAAATACTGGATGATCGTAATCTTAGAAAACGTTTCAATATTAAATTACAGCAAAAGTGAATTTAAAAAATAATTTTGTACTGCATATGTGTATTTGCATTTCTGCTGGAAAACTATTTTACTACTTAAACTATTAAACATTAAGCATAAACTAGATTGAGATACATGGGAAATCCCAATGTAACTTATTTTATTACATTATTTTACACAAATTTGCACTGTATGTTTTTACAATAACGTCTGTAATGAATATTAATACATCAAATGTTCATCACATTGAATACTTACTTAATAAAATATAAGCAAATTCATTATACCCGTACATACATCCGCCTCGAATTAAAATAAAAAGGTTTCCAGTGTTTTCCTTGTTGCCTTATTAAAAACTGTGTTCGGAAAAGTTAATTATAATTATGTGAAAAGGAATTACAGAATGGTCAGCTTGTGCGTACGAAGATCTTCATTTCTTGTGATGTGAATAAGATAATGCAAATATGGTAGTTAAGAAGAATTGGATCATAAAATTATATGCTTTATTTTTTGCTGCCTCTACCATCCCATTTATTTCTTCTATGGACGTTTCCTTATTTACGACATGCACACAGTAAGATGCTAGAAAAATTTTAGCCTTAGTAGCATGGCCATGACATTACATGTCTGTGTGAAGAACTTCGCATGTATCGGTACATGTGTACAAAAATTCTTGTACTTCGATGTGCCCAGATTTTACGTCATGATGAACTATATATTGACGGAATAAACTACACATTAAATAAAAGCAAGTTACAACTTCAAACTTGCAACTTACATTAACGAACCCCTAATTTGCATGACAACTTTGTATAAAACGCATAAAAAGCTTGTGTGCAGAAAAAGCTAATCGGCGCATAAGGAAATATTTCCTAACCTTTTTATGAAAACGTGTAGCTAATATTTCTATACGATCTCTTTGGCAGCCTTAGTGTATATATCATGCTATTTATTTAATTTAGTCATCATCATTAAGTATTAATTTCATTTAAACTGGAAACTCCGTTTTACATTCCCTCTCACCTATATTTAAGCATTTCATAAACTTTTCGTTTTAATTAAGCATTCTTACATTCGCCAGTAAAAACAGATTTTTCATTCGCAAAAATCGGATTATATTATGAATGGACTGTACTAATTATCCGAGTTATAAATTATGGAAAAGTGAATTGAAACTTTTCTCTAAAAGATCATTCGGTGAGGATTGCTGACTGACTATTATTTTAGAAATCTTGCTTCTTTTTACGGAAATAAAAATGCCCCGTAATCCTATTCATTTTATTAATATACTATGTTAATTCAATGTTAACTTTCGAGAGACATGATTTCCTGAAGTTCAGACTCACACACTACGTTGTTTAATAAGCACCTGTTGGAGTTCAACTTGTTTGAATGTTCATAAATACACAAAACCTGTTCAACCTTATCAAATTCTTATCATGGTTATTAGGTATGTATTCGCAACAGTACGCAATAACGTAGCATTCTCTGTATATTTATATAGGTATAGTCCAATGATGAAAACAAGTTTGTTAGCCTTATCTCTCTGTAAACTTAAGTATAATATTATGTGCATAAATATAAAGCAAAATGTACTAGTAAAAAGTTACATTAGCAGGCATTATTGAAATTCAATTCCCAACACAGAGAACGTAGCGAATAAAAATAACAATAGCTGAAGTATGTACAATTGTCCGTTGAGCATCCATAAGATGTTTTATTTTATGTAGTTGTATAATTTGCCCACATTAGCTTACCTGCACAAGAGATTGTTTTTTGCTGGAGCGAGTAGTGTGAGTTTTTGACTTGTCTGGCATGAAGGACGACTGCACTGAAAATCTGAACACAATATGCACAGGTAGGATATAGTATAATATAACGCAGTGGAAAGATCTTCTCGTCTTTAGAACTCACTCAGTTTCTTCCCAAGTCAGGTCAGGAGTAGGAGCTTCTGTGTGTTGAAGTGAATCTGGCAGGATGCAATGAACTGTTCCTTGTCTTTGCATTTTACCAGTCTATTCAATCCCGTTTCTTTTTCTCCTCCACGGTCACATTCAACCCTAAGGCCTGAAAATACTTTATTTTCATCTTTCAAGAAACTCAACCCTGCAAATTATTATTAGCATCGCTCTGAAGTCAACGGTAAGGGTGTATGATTAAAACCAATACCTATATATTATTGCATTTTCTCCAACAGCTAAGGTTTTGTACACGGCTTGGAAAGCGCCTCATCAAAAATATTACTTTATTTACTGCTATTACATCGGAATTACTTCTGCATTCCCATTATTATTTCAATATTGTAAAGTGTAATGAGATAAATTGTTATCACAAAAATTGCCCCTGCAAAAATTTCCATTCTAACATAATAATTAATATAACGAAAGTCAGTTAGTAATCGTATTTTAGGACAAAGCACTTAAAATATATAAAGGAAACAAAAATTATCCATTAAATAAATTGATTTTTTTAGTTTTCGTATTTAGATAACTTTACGACATAAATTTGGCCATTTTCAAAACATTGAAAAAACGTAAAGTGAAAACAGTTTAAATTGCAAATTAAAATATAATAAGAGAAAGTCAATGTTGTTCACCGGTACGCGTACGCTAGAAATAAAATAAAATAGTTCAATATGCATGTCATTTGACAAGAGTTAGGGAAACTAATATGTAACTATAACAGATTGATTGATAACGCAATCATGTACGATGTCCGTTATTCGGTCTTACTACTCATTAAAAGATTATTATACTATCTATTTCTGCAGCATTACATAAAACACCCAACCGAATTCACAAAACCGTTGCTTACTACAATATTGAATTGTATTTTTATCACTTTGTTTGACCCTGTTAGGAGGGTCAAGCACTTAATCGTGGACTCTGGATTGAAATGTTCACCACTTCACTACATTGATGAATTGATTGACAGGTGGACTATATAGTGCATTCATCCAGTTGATCAGTAATGTTATTGATAATGATAACAGTATTGCTAAAACCCAGTTAGTTTACGCTGACAATAAGTACAGTCTAAAATTGCGATACTGACAAGAAGTAATCAATTTATTTTCAAAAAATGTATACCTAAATTTGTAATACTATATTATACTTGAGATTGAGATTTTATAGTTGTTCTTGTTAAGAGAATAACTTTAATAACTATAAAGTAAAGGTGACAATATTTACACAATAGTAATGCAGTATAACGCACATTTTTGTGAAAAGTATTTACATAATACTGTACATGTATTTAATGTCTTTTAATTTTAGTATACGAGCGAAATGTCCGACACAACAAGTACCGGAAGTGAAGTAGATTCCAAGGAAGAGGAAATTTTAAAGCAGGTAGGGAAGATTATTTCCTAATTGTTATACTTTTATATGTCTAAGGCAAAGCAAGCGTTGTTCGTAATAAGTACACTGTACTAATTATTAGTGTCTTATTTATTGAAATTTAGTTCAAAGCCGCAGTGTCAGATTTGGAACAAAATGACAAGACGTTGATAAGATTTCTCCGCGGTGAGTGAACTAACATTTTACTTATTGTCTTGTACAATGTAAGGATTTAAAGTCGTAAGAAAAATGGCAAAGCGTACTCAACTTGTTTGTAGAACTATTAACCTTGCCACGCCCAGTTTAACCTTCTTTTACCATGTTATCTTTTAAACCTTATTTTATTCACGACCAAAGAAATATATCAATTAAAATCATGAATATTTGTTTTATTTCTGTGTAACATTTACCAAATAGGACTCCGTCGTATAGGTTAAGTACATTAAGAGTCCCTGCTGTCACTTGTCTCTAACAATAGGAATAACTTAATTGTGCAGTTGCAATGTTGCGTGCAGGTCAACTAGTGCTCTTCCCGCTGTATTTCGTATTTAGTTCTAAATAATGCAAATTTCGGTTCACACCAAATATTTCTTTGTCTTTTTTGTATCGTTGGAGGAACAACTATATAATTCCTCCAGACAGAAAAAGATGAACTTGAAAAACAGGAGATTCATAGGAAGAGGTCTTGCTATAGGAATTGTAGTCCCCACCAGTCATATAATGAGATTCTTGTTTGGCAGTGTAATGAAACATTGAATGAATCTCATAGAATAAATCTTGACGTGACACTATCAATGTATTAGAAGATTTATAAAACGGTATAGAAAAAACAAGAAACAACGTAATAGGCGCAGTAATAGCCATTATACAAAGTATACGTACAGAACATTATTATAGACTACCAATCGGCGAATGCTTACTCAGTCGTGTATCAGAAACATTACACTTTTTACAATGTTACATTCATTTGTACTACTTGAGATACAGCAAAGAACACGAGATCAAGACAGTGGTACATCGCAAACCACAATAGTTATTACTGCTGCAAAACTCGTTTGCGAAAAGTGACACCCAGTCAGAATGCCAATACATATGTACGTAGAGAAATACCACTCGTAGTATTTCCCATTAAATGGTGAGCAATGCAAAGAAATTTAGGAATTTGGGGAAAAGAAAAAAAAGAATTCTTTTTAAGATTATAAAAATTCAAAATTTAAAGTTTCAGCTTCCCATTTCTCAAAAGTTTCTTATTTTTTGTTGTTTCCATTATGGCCCCCATTTTCCATTAAATGTAGATACGAAACATTGATATTAACAGGTTTGTCTTGAGAATCAGGTAGATACGCAAGGCAATTTAATTTACTAAAAACCAAATATTCACAGGTGAATTAACATGCACTTTCCGAACACTAAGTACACAACATCAAGTTCAATTTATTTCTTGTTTTAAAAGTACTTTCCTTATCATGTGAGAAGTTGTAAATATCGTAGTATTTTCCTCAGGAAAGATTTACTTGGTATTCATATATTCTTTTTATTAATTGAATTTGACTCAAGGTGCTTTGAATACACGTTATAAAGATGAATTACCTATTTAGACAGGCAATTTTACGTTTGAATGTTTATTTTCAGCCCGAGAGCATAATTTGGAGAAAGCGGAAGACATGATCAGAAAAGTAATACAGTTAAAATATTTATGGGATTCTTATATTCCCATATTCTTATTATTCACTGAAATATTCAAATTCACTGAAAGGGATTGTCTATTAAAGAATTTAGTTGATATTACGTAATAATTTTCAGAGTGTAGAATGGCGGAAGAAAAACGATATTTCCAGTTACATCAATTGGCAACCTCCAAAAGAACTTAAAAATGATTTTGGTATTTCGTTCGAGCTTACAGGGCAAGATCACGAAGGAAGAGTTGGTAAATTAAATTGATTGATTCTGACATAAAAAGTACAAAAAAGTAAAATAAGGTTATATAGAGAATATAATGATAAATGCTATTTACTTTCAGTGGTATATGTTCCTATCGGAGGATTCCTTGGCAAAGAATGCATTGAAGCTGGTCAAAAGGAAGATATATTTAAATGGATATATCACATGTTGGAATCTGCCCTAAAAGCTCTTGAGGAAAGTGGGCATTCTCAAGTTGTGGCGTTGCTTGGAATAGAAAACTTGGCATATAGACAAATCGTGCATATGGAAAGTAAGAATTTCTACATATTTTTACTTCTTCAAGTTTTACTTACATTAAACCGCTAATTCTTACTTTTTAATTTAAATAGCTATGCAGGCCCTTTATCAGGGTTTCCAGATTTTGGAACAGAATTATCCAGAGGTCTTGAAGCACTTCTTCATTGTAAATGGTAAAAAACCTGAAAATAAAACTTCTTGTCAATCAAAGTAAACGTGTATTCAATTCAGCAGGGAAAATATTTTTGCTTTTTACGAAAACAAAAAATCCCAAACAAATTTTCCAAGATTAAGTTCACTTGCACAAAGTTAAAGTGACCTAGTCTGGGAAAATCATTTAAGAGTTAATAATTTAGTTCACATTATAATAATACAATAATTTGCTGCAAAACTTCCTTATTTCTGCAATGCTAATTCTCAGTTACTAAACTTGGTGAAATTTTATACAAGAATTGATTAGTAACCTTGATAACTCAGTTAAACCTTTTTTCCCTTCTCCTTTGAATATGAAATCACGTAATGTTGCACTTTCGCAAAATTAATTGTAGAATGTTTAATTTTCAGCTCCGTGGATATTCACAATTGCTTACAATTTCGTAAAACCAATATTATCAGCCCACACCATCTCTAAGCTACAGATATACAATTCGGATAAAAGTAAATGGCTTCCACGGTTACTAGACGTTATGCCAATTGAATCAGTTCCTGAGCGGTACTTAGATGATTAGTACCTCTTATATCTTTTTATTTTTAATATTTTTAAACATTTCAATTTTTGAATCCAATTTTGTTTTAAAAAACCTAGTTGTTGACTAATAATAAATGTTAATAAAATGTACCCAGTGTGTCTAAGTCCTTTAAAAGAATTAATGTAACCCATTTATTTTAATCGAAGCATTTCAATGGAATCAATGGGCGAACTGTGAATGTCGAGGTTGATTGATTTGCTTTGAAATTGATGTTTCAAAGAAAAGTTTAAATCAATATTTACTGATATACTTACTTTACAATGCTAATTACGTACGAAAAAAAATCAGATAGTAATTTCGAATGTGAACCATGTTTTCTTGAAAATTATCATCTAATTTGATCTTTAAATCGAAAAGTAATAAACAACAGTATCATGTCTAAGTGATGTTAAATAATGTAATGTCAGATTTTCACTAAGCTGTTTTCACTAATCTCATTGTATTTGCAATTTACTGATATTTGCTATTAGTATTAAATATTTTTTGCAATAATTCGAATTAAGTGTTACGTACTTTATTTTTCAGAAAGTATGTAATATATAATGCTACAGATATCCATACCCAAGAAACCCAAAGTTAAAATGGAAATTAAAGAAGCACCTTTTACAATGACATATTTCCATGCCCAATAAAAATTCACGAACAGCTTAATTATAATATCATTATCAGAACATAGATAATAGTTGTCATCAGGGTTGAAAAGATAAAAATGTATTTGCGTACTCTGCAGTTCAGATTGGGTAAAGCAGACAAGATGCAAATTAGTTCATTTGAACTAAACACTTTTCGCCATGAATTTGGCTATCTTAATGGGTTATCCTCAATCGACAAATATTAATATCTATCAGTTTGATTATCTCTCACCTTGTAGTAAGTGATTTAATTTATCTACGTTGGTACAGTTGCAGTCAAGTTTTAAAGCTGCATGTCTCCCTTGCCAACTGCCATCATTCCAAACCCGTGTGCTAGTTTGAATACCAATCATTCTGCATTAATTCTAAATGTTAGGTTTTAAGCAAAAATCAATTAAATTCAATATGCTGAGGTTATTTTGAATATTTGCCATGCTTAGGAATATGAAACCTTAATCTAAAAGTTAAACTACCGACATTGTAAAATAATTAATTTTAAAGTTTTGAAAACTTTGTTGTGCTTAGCTTATTAAAGTTTACCTAACCATGTCACGACTGAAAAAGAAAAGTCCAATTTATTGGATGGCAGTGGCAACAATATGTTTCCTGTTTGGGAGAATATTTCTTATTTACGTTTATAACAGCATGAATATCAAAAGAAATCACGAGATTCAACTCTTATCAAATGAAATCTTAAATAAATCAATTGAACTGGAAATAGATGAAAAAATTGAAACGGATTTTGATTATTACGAGGACCGTCAAGAATGTTCTTCGTCTTACGGAATGCAAGGAAAATCACACTCCGATATCAATGTAATACAAAATTAACACTTAAAAATTTTTTTGGTTTTTAAATCACATGACATATTTCTTGTTTTAGGAATTGAAATTTGGTTATTTTAGCCGGAAAATAGTATTAGTAATCTTGAATGTGGTCTAAAAGATATTTTTTCTTATAATTTTCAGATGGTGGATTTGTATAAGCATTTAGAATTTAATGACTCTCGCACTTTTGGCTATTGGCAGCAATTTTGGGATATTAAAATAAACAAATCCAAGTTTACAGAAAAAGACCAATTAATTGTGTATCTTCTTCCTCATTCACACAACGACCCTGGTAAATATTCAGCGCTTTACTTAAAAAGCAATTTTTCTATGAGTCTGTCATACATATATTTATATATATATATATATATATATATATATATTTTACATAAGGAAAAAATCTGCTTTCTACAGGTTGGCTGAAAACATATGAGGAGTACTATAAGACATCAGTGAAGGAAACTTTAAACCTTATTTTGCAGCAGTTAGACGAGGACCCAAAAATGAAATTTATTTGGGCCGAGATGTCGTTTTTCAGCCTATGGTGGGATGAGCTGTCAGCAGAAAAAAGAATTCTTCTAAAAAAGTAGGAGCTTATTTTACATTCAAACTAAATATCAATTTCATTCTTGAATACCTCCATACACTACAGTTTTGGTAAAAACTATGCCTTAAAAGTTTAATATTTAACATCTATAGTTTTAGTCTTGATATATCTAACGATTACCTTAATTATTGTTTAGAAAAATGCCTAAAAAATATAATGAAAGTAAATAAACGGAAATTTTAGGATTGTTGAAAGAAAGCAATTGGAATTCGTTACAGGGGGATGGGTAATGCCAGACGAAGCCAATTCTCACTATTATTCCATTCTTATTCAGTTATTCGAAGGAAATCAGTGGCTTCAGCAACATCTCAACTACATACCCAAGTACAACTGTCGCACCCAAGTTAATTCGCGTAGCAACGGTAGACCATGTACAGGTAGGCTGATAATGAAAGAAAATAATTTCACTTTTTTTCAAATTGGCTCAAATTCTGAAAAGTGACAGCAAATTCTTTGTACCCAAAGCCTAACCTAAAATAAAATGGGTAACCGACAAAATAAAAACAAAGAATTTGATTTTTTCTGGATTCACTATCATCCTACTTTTATACAGTCTCCGTTGCTACTCGACTTAATTTAACTTCTCTTTATTGCTTAGCTTTAAGAGTGACGCTGTTGTATTTAATACAATTCTCATTTAATTTCCGCAGAAACGGATGGTCAATTGATCCATTTGGGTTATCACCAACAATGGCTTACATTTTAAAACGATCCGGTTTCCAAAATATGTTAATACAAAGGACTCATTTTCTAGTCAAACAATATTTGGGAAACAGACAAGAATTGCAATTCTTCTGGAGACAGAGTTGGGGTAAATATTTGCCGTTCCGAATAGTTGTTTTTATTCTGCATCTTGTATTTAACTTTTTTCATAAGTCAATTATAAATTCCAAATTTGATTTTGATTTTTGAAAAATACTTTTGGAAGATAGGAGTGGCTCGACGGACATAATGACCCATATGATGCCATTTTCCAGTTATGCTACATCATCGACATGTGGACCCAAACTGAGTGTCTGTCGAACATTTAACTTTAGGGAGACTTCAAACAATTGGTTTCCTGTGATTGAGACAACATCAGAAAACGTGGAAAGTAGATCTGACCAATTGGTTGAGCAATACAAAAAGACAGGGATGCTTTTCAAAACAAATCAAGTCTTAATTCCTCTGGGAGATGACTTTGCCTGGTCCACCATAAGAGAATGGAAAGCCATGACACTCAATTACAACGCTATTTCAAATCATGTTAATCAAAATAAACTTCTTAATACTCAGGTCGTTTATTTTATCCTTTAATTTCGGAAATTCGGAACTGAACTACAATTGTTATTTAACTTTAATAACTATTTATTCTTTTTCAACTAAAATGTTTATTTAACTTTTACTATTCTTATTAATTATGATTTGTAAATGAAGTTTTCAGCGTTTTGGCAGACGTCTTAAAATATTTTAATGCCGAAACCCTAATTTTGTTGACACTTATAAAGTTCATGTATTAAGTATTCATCAATCTTTGGGATAGAGATAAATTCAAATAACTTTTATACTCAGTAGATGAAATATGGAACTTTGGATGAATACTTTACTGCTGTTAACGAAGATATATCTGCAAAGGTCATGAATCTATCAAAATTATCCGGAGACTTTTTTACGTATGCCGACAGAGATGATCACTACTGGAGCGGATATTACACATCAAGACCGTTTCACAAAGCTCTTGACCGCAAACTTATTTCCAGCCTAAGGCAAGCATTTTAGGAATCTTGTTTTTAAACTCACCTAAAAAATATTTATTAGCAAATTCACCTTTCGACTCTAAAATGGTATTTTACGAATTACTGAATTAAATGTTTTCAGAGCTGCACAGATTGCTTACACATTGGTAAACGCAGAGCTATCCACGAAATACGGTAATTTGTCGCAATTTCCGTTCATGAAAACCCAGTATGGTTATTTAAGGAATGCTAGACGGACTTTGAGTTTATTCCAGCATCACGATGGTGTAACGGGAACATCTAAAGATAGAGTCATGGAGGATTACGCAATAAAGTAAGAAACTGCATTAAAATCTGAAGTAAGACTGTAAAACATAATTTCAAAATTATTTACCAGGTTGAACATGGCAATCAAAAATTGCAGTCAAGTTTTGCAACAATCACTTCAAATTTTGACACACATTCAAAAAATAAGCATCCCAACACAACTGGAAAATTTGACAGAGGCCTCAAATCCATTTACTTTAGAATTAAAGTCAATTCAAGCCAAAGTTCCTGTATACGCACTACCCACATTAGAAACAATTTCTCTCTCGCCATCCACTCCCAAAGCAATTGTCACTGTTTTCAATCCTGGTGCTCAAACCAGAACAAC
Source organism: Yoshiicerus persimilis (assembly GCA_020352615.2). NCBI lineage: Eukaryota > Metazoa > Arthropoda > Collembola > Entomobryomorpha > Tomoceridae > Yoshiicerus > Yoshiicerus persimilis. The sequence goes on from CM036940.2 coordinate 78,790,146, forward strand.
ACTTGTCTCACTCCGAATTCACATTCCTCAAGATTCAGAAGTTAAAGTAACTACGTGGAATCAAACTGTACTTGACTCTGAATTATTCCCTTATTTTGAAAACAGAAGAATTTCTGATGACATTTTTGAATTGAACTTCGTTGCAACACTAAATGCCTTGTCTATTAATCATTTCGTCTTGAGTACTGTGATTTCGCAAACAGACAACACAATACAGTATGAAAATGAATTTCTGGTTGTATTGTTTAGGATTTGATGTGGTTACATTAATTTATATGCATTTATAATATATATTTTGCTGGAGATTTTTAAAAGTTACTGAAAATCCTTCTACCTAAAATCATGTATTGCCGTTATTAATTTCAGAACCGAGAAACCAACAGTATTTCTCATTAATGATGATAATTCTTTGCCTTCCATGGAACACAAACAATTTAATATTATTTTTGGTAATAACACATCAATGAATATATCCAATGGACATATTTTTGTGAATTTGGATAACAAGGGATTTGTCAAGAGTGTAGTATTAAATGGAAAAACAATTAACTTAAAAATAAGAATGTTTACGTAAGTTTTTTCATAATTTTTATGTAATTAATTTACATCAACTGAAAGCTGCACCATCAGAAAATGACATTACCTATATAATATCATTCGATTTTTAGATATGGAACTAAACAGCATAGTGGAATTTTTTCTGGTCTCTATTTATTTCTGCCTGATGGACCGGCCGAACTGCTACAAACATCTAAAACACCTTTCATAAAAATTATTAAGGGACGACTACAAAGCTACGTTGAAATTTCATTATCTCTAATTCAGCATCGTGTCACACTTTACAATCATCCTGGTAAACACATAAAACAATTCATTACATAATACAAAAATAAATTAATTTATCCTTAAATTGTATGAATTTCTCTAATTATTAGGACTAGAAAGTAATGCCGTTGAAATCACAAATCACATTGACATCGGGACTAAAAAGGATTTAGAATTAATGATGCGGTTAGAAAGTGATATTGAATCAGGAATCTATTCCTACACCGATCTCAATGCTTTCCAAGTAATTCTAAACTTAATATAATACATTGGGATTCAATCCTACAATAAATGATCTTAATGTAAATGACCTTTAGGTAATTTTTACTCCTTTTTATATTTTAATATTTTTTAAAAATATTGCCCTTAAAAACAGATCATTGAAAGAAGAAGATTGGAGTCTCTACCAATACAAGGACTTTATTATCCGATGCCTTCAGCTTCCTACATAGAAGATTCTAATCTTAGAATGACAGTTTTGAGCGGACAACCCGTTGGAACAGCTTCTTTGGATCCAGGACAAATCGATGTAATATTATTTGTTCAATATTAACACATTATGATTTTCAGTAGATCATTTTAGTACTATAGTAATGTAAAATAGTAAAATAAAATATTAATAACAAAAATGTTACAGAATTTAGTCAAATAGTATTAGTAGTGATGTCACATATTTAGATATTAATATTAACGTAAAATATAAATAAATAATTTAATATAAGGTGGTAATGGATCGAACTTTAAGTAAAGATGACGGCCGAGGTGTTGAACAAGGGACTGGAAAATCCTTGAAAAATGTCAACACATTCAAAGTACTCCTGGAAATTCCTACATGTGAGGTGTGATAGAAAATATATTTTTCAACTCTTTGCAAATTGTTTCTTATTATTACGAATTTATCTTATTTTGTAAAAAAAAGGATGACCGGAAGAAGGACAAAGCTCCAATGATTTCATTAGGAGCAAACCTCATTAGAAACGAGCTGCTTCATCCTTTACAGATTTTCCAAGGTGTACTAACACAGAGTGGGGAAAATTATAATGACAATCTGTTCACCCAAGTTTCTGATTACAGCGCAACTGGAAATATTGCTTGCGATGTAGAATTAGTTGATTCCATTCCTCTAGCACAATTCCCAGATCCTTTAGATGATATCAATTATTTTCCGGTTTCTCAAGCTGCTGTTTTTCTTCACCGTTTTGGCTTTGATGCACGGTTTCATCCATCAACTGTGCTGGACTGTTTGTCTACTGGGGCGATACTAGGACAAGTGATATTTTTTGCCTAAAGTTAACAATTATCTAATAGAATATTTTTTATTTCAAGTTCTTGTATATTTTTTGCAGACAACTGTCAATGCACTTTTGAAAAATCTGGACAATAAAGAGGTGACACAGAAAAGTCTTTCCTTTTTGCACGATTTGAAGATTTTCCAATCCAACCAAACGATTTATATGGATCCCATGGAAATTTACGCTTTTCAAGTTCAATTCTAAGTCGCAATGAACGTTCTCATTGTCCCACTAGTCATACAATTCATATATTTGCAAATCACTGGAGTGAAATTAAAACTGCCATGAAAAAATAATTTTTATAAAAAACGTGTTACAAGCAAACGTTTTATATTGCTATGTATATTATTGCTAGTATTGTAATTTCCTTTGTACATTAAACAAAAGGATAAACCAACATCACTTGGTAGCGTATAGTTTAGTAAAAATAATATATTTTCGACATATTTTTATATCTTATTTTTGAGAATACGACGACTGATATAATGCCGTTTGCCTAACTTATTATGAGCATATCTTGCTTGACCAAATAATAGCATTCGAAAGCGACGATTGAAAGCAGAAAAATAAATCAGTAAAGTCATTAAATCTCTTATAACCCCGTTATTTGGCTGTTCAGATTTTAGATCAGTAACAACACACGGACCTGATGGACCACAGATCATTTATGAGTGGGGGAAGGTGAAACATAAATAAACGGAGCAAAACTCCAAGACACTGCAACATTCAGTGTGTACCTTTAAAATATCTTTGGATATTCATCACAGTTATTTCAAACTGAAATTATTTATTTTTTGAAGTGATTGTATGAATATTTTACTGGGTTCTTATAGTTGAATTGTTGTCACTTGTATTTGTCACTCCTGAAGTTGTTAGATGTACTACAGTAATCAGCTGACAGGTAAATACACTACAATTTGCTGTTTGAATTGTTGTGAAGCAATGGTAATACTTTACACATAATCAATTTTTGTGGTTTTCACGTTCTGGAATTTTGAAAGAAAAATTAATAATGTTGTACCAAGTTAAAAATTCAGCATTAAAATTTTTTGATCAATTATAATTTTCAGGGACTTCACCGAGCAGCATTGACTTGGGATTCTTGAGGGTAACGTCCGTAAACAATCTTCCAGGGAAATATTATTCCAACGTATTACCAATCGAAAGAATTTAAAGAAATTGACGAAATTGGACCGAACTTACAAGTAGTCAAGTAAATATACGCTTATCCGCCTAGTAGCAGTAATCATGACAAGAAATTGACAATACTTATGAAGTCTTTATAAAGCTATGATTAATAATATAAAAGACAAAATCAATATCAATATATTTTATTATTACTGTAATTTTAATAGGTCCTGTAGCACATATAGCTAATCAAAATGCTAGCACTGGCTAACTATTCCGATTCGGACACAGATGACAGTAACCCTAGTCTGGAGAAAGAATGCCCAAGTGAAAAACGAGAGGATACTGAAAATAAAAAGAGTGGAACGGTGTCTCTAAATTCAACTTCCATTAAATCTTATTTTCAAGCATCAAACTCTACAAATGATAGAGATGACAAACAGGAAGATATATATTGCAGCGACGAGGAAGAAATGTCTGAAGAAATGAGGCTTAGAGCGAATAAGAATGCAACTGCAGTCAGCAATTTCGGTTTATCAGCCGAAAAACCAGTTTCAGAAGATGAAAGTTCGTCCGAGGACTCCGATGTTGCCACTGAAGAATCCAGGGAGAAGATAGTGGATGAAATTCTAGATAACCCATTCCGGAATTCAAGTTTGGACACTGGGGATGAGCATGTAATTCAAGATAAATCAGTATTCCAAATAGCGTTCCGAGAACAAGAGAATAAAAAGTCTGCGGCACTAGAACGCCATGTGAAGATGACCGCTATGGCCGGTGCTGTGCAGATGATAAATGGCAAAAAGATGTGTTGGAATCATCGCAAGGGAAGATGTCGTTTTGGGCACAATTGTACATTTGCTCATGATACAGATCTTCCGACCGATGACCCTAAGAGGAAAAAAACAAATACGTAGGCCCAGTATGCTTTAGAATTGTTTGAAGCTTAAATGCCGTAAAAGCTCTAATAAAAGTTTCTAGAATTTCCAGTTGCCGCGAGATTGCCCATGCCCTGCAATAATGAATTTAAATGGAAATTGAGTAAAAAGTAAAAACTGTGCTTTGGAGTACTCGCTATGGAAGAAACTATAGAAAAATCATCGAATACTGAGTGTTTATTAAATGCCCGGCCATATTTTGGAAACCGACTTTCGTTAGAGCTTTTGCGGTAACAAGTGTAAATGGTGTCACATAATATCGTCCACTTATGATTAACGTCACGCTTGGAATTGCCTTTATTATATACTTTTCTGTGTATTTTTGCAAGAAATTAACAATCAAATGGCAAAATTTTGATTTTTCTGGAAACGTTCAGCAAATATTCATCATTATGAAGTTTACATTATGTGAGTTACTTTGTAATGCCATTTTAAGTAACCGTAGAGTGAACATTTTAAATGCTCAAGAATGTAGAAAAGAAACTTGGGAAATGTAGTACAACTTGGAAATTATTCATCAGTAAGTCTAATTCTATTTGTTACCATGTTATTTATTGTTAATAGTAATATTAAAATTGTTTATAAACGTGATCGACTCAGTGTTATTTATTTTCCGAAAATTTTGAACTTCTGCCTATTTTAGATTAAAATTATATTTGGAGATGCCGAACGATTATTCCATTATCCCCTCTACCCGTCCTGGAAAAATAATCTTTGACTTGACTTTTCCTTGATTAGCATCCGTTTTAATGGTAACTTCGACACTATTTTGCAGTTCACAGCAGTTTGACATTTTTTAAATCAAAGGACAAAAGTTAATACAACAAAACTTTCTAATTTAAAATTCCACTAAATATTATGCCTTATGTTATTTAATAATTTTTTATATTTGAAGAATATCTCTAAGATGGGGAGCTTATAAATTTTCCTGAGATGGTTAGTATAGTAGTCTTCATGACTGAAATTCAGAAATAGAGTTAATGTAATTTAAATTTATTGCATTATTTGGAAACGTAAAAGTATTACTTATTTTTATTTTTAAGTTTCTTTATAGATAAAATGCACTTTTACTTTTGTTCCTTTGTGTTTAAGAAAATTATTTGTATAATTTGTTTTGATAGAAATATCCCTAATGAATCAAAGGGTTCAAGTTCTTAGAGCAATTTTGCTGTAGTGATATTAATCGCCTGACGACAACATTTTGGCTGTTTAAATTGACTTGCAAAAAGTCCTCAACTTTATAGCGACTGTAACTTTATAGTTACAGATGTTGAAACACACAATGGATTTTCACAATTCAATATTCAAGTTTGGGTTGGAGTTTCCAATATTCAACCCATTTAGTACTCCAGTGTGTTACAGTTTCATGACGGAATTCAAAGTGTAAAGCATATATGGATTTCAAAATCTTGGTTGCAGTAGAGCTCATGGAGGGTGCTTTTAGGTAGTTGGCTTAATATATTACACCGTTTTTATGAAATCCACAATAATTAGGACATTAATTTTTTAAACAAAATTATCGTTAAAAAAGTAAAGTTCCGGTCAAACGGCATATAATTTATTGCGTTAACAGAAATTATGTATAAATATTTAAAACGCAAATTTCTGCAAATGAAAAAACTGGCCAATGGAGACGGGAGCGGGACAAAACTGGACGCAGACTTTCTAATCACTGCCTTACAAGACAGTCATACAGCACAGTTGTCATGAATATCTATTTTCCACAAAGTAAACGACCAAGGCTGGTGTACGATTGGTGGTCTTCTATACGATTGTCTCAAGCAAAAACTTTTTAATTCCAAATTTCGTTCTGGAGAAAAATTTGCTGAATTTCTTTACACAATATTATAATCGTTAGGTATGGAAATCTGAACTTACATGCTTAATTGCTGCAATTGATACAGAAAACTGAAATGCTGGCTGTAAAAGTTTTTTCTTGAGATTATCTTATAGGAGAATTACAAAAGCCTTGGTACACGGCAGACAACCAATCGAAAAACGCTTACTTTAAGAATTTTAACTTAAATTAAAAAAATATATTGATATTCCGAATTCTATAAATGTAGGTGAATTTCTCTGGGATTGTATAGCATAATGTCCTCCAATTTAATGGAGATGAATTTTAATCTCAGCCTTATTCTGAATATCATGTAGTAAACTGGAATTACTCAAATGTCTCTGTAGTTTGACTTTCAAATTACTTCAATACCACATTTAACAATTTTTTTAGAGAAAAACGTAGAATAAGAATAAAATGCCAAGTGATGTCAATTTCTTTAATGTATATTTTAAAATGTATTACTACAGAAGATTACTGGGAACGTGTGAACATATTGAAAAATTCAAATACTTGCTTCCCTCTGAAGAGTCCATTTATGTAGGTATATGTACTGTCTGCCAATTTTTAAGTCTAGAAAAATTTTAACTTTACAAAAAAAACTTTTCATCATGATGCCACCTTATTAACTGTATTTACAATTATTAGTGTAACTTATATATTTAATGTAGGTTTGCGATTTATGCTTCAACTGTATTTTTCTTGGATTTGCAATGAATGCAAGTTATCTCCCAATTCCCCTGCTTCTTTGGAAGTTTAATATCCATAAAACATTGCTTTGCCTTGGATATTAAGGTTTGAATGGAATACGATGGAATGGAAACCACTTTAAATCGGTAAATACAGTTTTGAGCCTAAAGAGTACTAATGTCTACTTTAATTACTACTAGAATACTATTTACTCTTCTAATTCTACGCGTTTGATCTAGTAAATGAAATTTAATTAAGGTTGTTTTTGGCTATGCATGAGCGTGAATAATATTTGAAGGTGAAAGTAATTATTATTTGGATTCGCTGTTCGATAAAAGAAACATTAGGATACATAAACTTCTTACTTCTTGCTTGATGGGTACAAGGAAACAGTAGCAGATTGGCAGCCTCCCATTCAGCTTCCTCACACAGCAATATTATTATTGAGTGAGATATAACAGGTGCTTATGCACAAAATGTAGTACTACTGGCAATTACAAGTATCCTTGACCACGTCCTCTTCGATCTTCACGCTGCGTTGTTTTCTGCTTTTAAGCAAGACGTCTCTGCACTTTACTTAATCTTGATTACTATTATTGTTGTTTTTATACAATTGTCGGTTTAGATTTCCTTTGTTGTTACATATTACGGGATCGAAAATATATATTGACGTGCAATCCATATTTAATACACAGAAGTTATAACACTACTCAGATTTCTGTCTGCCCATTGAAAACTGAATAAATGAAGTAATAAGTACCTAAGTAACTGTACTTTTTTAAACCCACGTTTAAATCTTTTTGCCCATCCCCGTTATTTTATGGCTTTTAGTAATTGCGTACAGTAGGTAATTTATTACACTAATAATGAGTCATTATGCACATCACGTAGGTTTTTTCACTATGTAAACTAATGTAATGTAAAAATAAATATCTTGCACCTAGTTTTAGAATTTCCAGTACGTTCTTCATCTTCCGTGAGGATTGATATCAGTAGTTTTAAGTCTGGCAGATTTACAGATTTGCTGCACCTTATTTCGAATATAGAAACTGTTTCCATAGTATAATAGTTCTGTACTACAGCTCTATCGTGACCCTATACCATATGTGACACATACTAATTATTTAATCAGACCAATCAGTTAATTAGTACAACAGATCGTGTATATACATAATCATGTTCAAATTGGTAATATAATTTTGTTATTCTGTAAACACATACATTAATGTAAGGTTACTGAAGTTTTTCTTGTTCTAATTTTCGCCGAAGTAAACTTAAAAATTTCTCTGTTGTGTTTTGATTCTTGTAGAAATGCATTTGTCTTATTATCGTCTTGGCCGTTAGTGACGCTTCGGACAACGGACTACTCATCGGTGGACAACTGCCTTTGGGATACACTTTTGGAGGATACGGGTTAGGCTGGAACAATGCAAAAGTAATTCCAACAATAAACAACGGTTGGGGATGGGGTAATCCTAGCTACAGCTATTCTTACTTCACTGGACATGGATGGCCTTCTACACCTGTTATCAAACATATTCCTGTCACTGTGAATGCTGGGTGGGCAAAGGAACCCGTTATTTTCAACCCGGGATGGGTAAAGGAACCCGTTATATTGAATCCAGGGTGGGTAAAGGAACCTGTCATCTTAAATAATGGGTGGGCAAAGGCTCCCGTCATTTTGAATAATGGGTGGGCACAGCAACCCGTAATTTTGAACAACGGGTGGGGAAAGGAACCCGTGATTTTGAATAATGGGTGGGGAAAAGGAGTTCCATTGACTCCCTGGGGTGCTGCTGCTGCAATTCCCATTTATGGAAAGGATTATGGATGGGCTCCTCAAACCTTTCCTCTTGTGACCAAACCTTTGATTGGGGGCAATGGTTGGGCACAATCAGCTCTTCCTTTTGTGGGTATTAAAGGTGTGGGCATATCGCAAGGAATTCCCCTTGTTGGAGGAAATGGCTGGGCGGAAAGTCGTTATGCTGGAGGATATGGAATCAGTGCTCCCTACTACAAATAATTTACAATCCATCACTCTGTAAAAAAGAATTTAGTAATTTTATCGGTGCTACGGTGCTTATATATTTTTTAAATATATTCACGTATAGTATAGTTTTCTTTTACATACATTTAGATAAGGTGACATAATAATTAACTTTATTAAATAGTTTATTTTAAGAATTATGCATCGAAATTGTGAAATGAAGACAAATAAATGCAAAAGCTTTGTGAACATTCCCAACTACCAAAGTGTCTTTTGAAAAACAGACTATGCATGCATTCCTTAATTTTGATTAGTATCGGAATTGATGTGATTGATTCAGAAATATCCTTTCAGCTGTATCTCTTGTCTTATATTCATATCTTATAGTTTATTATGTTTACGCAAAGAATGTGAGAAAATTACTACATACCTATGTACCTATACAGGTAATAAAACAAAGTTGTGCTTGAAATGGTGTGGGATATACTAGCATGTTGCTGCTCCCCTTTGTGCTTCGTCTATAAATCATTAAATTCATTTTATTAGGATTTCGGTCATGGATTTTAGTAGAACTAAGCAGAACCAACTAGTTGTCCCAACTAAACAAAATGATTGCAGCTGAGTTGGTTAATACACGTTTTTATTTCACCTTTAATTAATGAAAAGCATAAGTACTATACCTATATTTACATTAACATTTTGGTGCATTATTAAAAGAAATTCCTTAGCAGAGAGGAAAAGAGAAGTTAAACCATTTAATATAATTCTGGGAACCATGTTATATGTTACTACATTGCTAGAAAATCGTTTTCATTTGGGAAGTTTCTCTTCTTGTTTGTTACCGGATCATTTAGTTCTTGAGAAGTCAGATATTGAAGACTAGGACCAAGAAGTTCATAATTGCCTACAGAAGCTCTGAAGGAGCCCAACAATTAAGTGCGATGTAACTCGTTCGAAAGTATGCTGCTCTATTTAATGAAGCCGTTGTGCCTTTATTTTTATCTGTGTCACGTTACAACGTAGACGGATTATCCTAATTCGATACTTTGATATCCATTAAATTTTTTCTCAATAAGTTAGCACCGATTAGCCTTAATTTTTTCTAAATTATTCACAGTGCTGTTGAATTCGTAATATTTAGTACAGTAATCCTAGGTGGGGTTCTTAAGTATCATAAGATTGTATGTAGTATTACTAAAATCTATTCATTTCTGTTTTTGGGTTCAAACATAGGCAGCTAGCAAATATCTCAACGTAAATAGAATTATAATAGACTACAATTAATAGTCTTTACAATACTGCGATTGATTCCTCCTCTTGTTAGATTGTAAAGATGGAGAGTTTGGTACAATACTGTTCTATAAATAGGAAGTTCCGAATTCGATTCTCGGATCTCCATAAAATTGTTTCTCAATTTAACCCTTAAGTTTTCTAAATTGTTACTATTATAGATAAATTCATCAAAGAATTTCTTGCATTTGGCTTTTGTTTACTAAATATACCCTATCCAAAATTGGTAGATTGCATTTTACATCTTGTCGAATTTGATCTCCCCTGCGCAAATGTAGCAAAGCCTTTTACCAGTGCACTCATGGCACTTTCTGAAATTTCTCGTACTGGTGTACCCACCTCTGTCATTAATCAAGCAACGAGCACAGTTAGGGTAGAAACGCGAACACCGCAAGCACCCTAAGGACTGTGAACGCTTTAAACCTCCATTAAGAGCAGCAGCTTGCAGGTTTGGCTGTACTGCTGATAATCCACGTTGTCCCTGTCTTTCAATGGAATGGGACATTTCTCCATTTCTGATCCTTACGCCTGACATATCTTCATGTCCGTTCCGTGCCACCCTAAATGGTCTTCTTACGGTAGGACTGCTTGGATATGAGACAAGTTCACATGTCGTTCCACAATTGGTTCCGAGGGGAGTCCCCTGTACATCCATGTTAGTGTGCCAAACAACAGATTCACTTTCTTCTGAGCTCCAAAAGACGTGTCTAAACATCACCCACTCATCTTCAGATTCATTGTCATCCAATTCCCAACAACAGTATCTTGTACAACAGCTGCCCATCTGAAAGTATATTTTACAAATTCTAATTAACATTTACTAATGCACAATTATGTCATAATACTACAAATATATATAATTACACTCAAGATACGTCGTTGTAGCAACGGTTTAACCTGTATAAAGGTAGGGTGGTAGTGAAAATAAAAAACTCAAAATCCACTTTTTTTCATTTTGGTTCTTATTCCGTGATTTGAGAACCAAAGATTTGGTTCTCATGGTAGATTGGCTGTCAAATAGGAACCAAAATGAAAAAAAAGTGGAATTTTAGATTTTAATTTTCACTAAGAACCTACCTTTATACGGGTTTTAATCCGTTGCTACAACGACGTATCTTGAATTACACTGTTACCTTAGTATAATATATTTGTATTGTATGCGAATACATATTCTGTGATATTTATTACTAAGTCATTACTCATTATTTTTTAATCTACAGTATAATTATAGGAAAACATGCTTTATTTTGTTAAGGAAATCGTCTCGGTTCAACTAGCAAAACAAATAAATGCCATTGACATTGACTTACTAGAAGATCTAAGTAATTTAGTAATTTCTGCATTAATTTATAACCGTATTAAATGAAAACTTACGGTGCCCGATCCTTTTTAGGGTATTTTTAACAATCTTCTTAATGAAATCAGAAATATTACAAATTAATGCGGATTTACTCCAGAAAATCTTTTGGTCAACGGATTTCAACTGAATCCACAATTACTATTTGTAGTTTATTGATAGTTAAAAGTCCCGTTGAGATTTATTCAGAGAACATTCTCCGTCGTCTTATTATTTGCAACTGAACAGGAACGGAAGTTTTCCCCCTTTATGTTTTTAAACAGCAAAATATCATTTGGATTGTAAGAGTATTGCCAACCGATTGTGGCCGAAGATCTTAGGAGGAAATGCTACTTTACCTACAGAGGAAGTGAGATTTGACATTTCTTTGAAGACTGATTTCTAGGTAAGTTGGGTGGAAATCATTGTTCTTATATATATTTTCAGACAAATGGTTGGCATTAATAAATAAGTGAATATATTTCACCGAGTATTGCATTTCTAGGAAAAGTAAAGAATGTAGGTCCTTTGTTAGATTTCTACAAAGCATTTCAGGCATGTTACGTACAAAGTAATTTCCGCCTTTTCCGCAAATGAATGAATTCTAGCAAAGACAGCACGCGAGTAGGAACATAATACGAATAATTGAATAAAAAACCCGACTTTGGGGTAAATTGCATTTACTTTGTCTTTGTCTTTGTACTGTTCCTCCTTCCTCACCTACGAACAAAATCTAAGGATGTGCTAGTCATTAATTTTGCAGCAGTAATAGATATGTAAATGCTTTATGTCGTGAGTCCGTCCGTGCTATAGTTTACTTTATGTTTTGTTTCAAAGACAATATTTATGTAACGTATTGAATTGTGTTGCTGTGTTGAATTATGTTGGTTATCATCGTCTTCAAAGACACTGCCGTTTTTGGCAAACCGATAAACCATTAATTAATGGATAGATTTTAAATAGACATTCTTAGACTTTTAATTGAGTTAATACAGTTGTGTAGCCTTAGGGAGCATGCATAAACCTAGTGGTAGAATGGGGGTAGCTAATAAATCTGCGCTTTTTATTAATGTATATAAAACCATGAAAACATCTTCAAATGTCAACTGGGGTAAAATAATTGACGAAAAAATCTTCGTTATTTATGTACGTTCCCTTAATCATAATGTCAATGGCAGATGAGTAAATAATTATTCCGAAAAAAACAAAATATTTTATTACTTTATATTTTGTTTCAGAGTATTAACAACAATTTTAAATAAATATTGACCCAAATATAAGGATTTCTTTGTAAAATGGAAATACAAAATAAAGAGAAGGTAATATGAGTGTATTGCAATAAACTATTCTAACTTGAAACAAAAAACTGCAAAATGAAGTTTGCTATAGCCAGAACAAGTAGCGTGAGATGAGCAGCATGTATAAAATAATTTGTGTTGTGCAATCTTTGCTGCCAACGGAAATACAACCCGAATGGGAGAATGTATACATATACGACACTACAAAATGCTCCGACATATCGAATTATTGTTCCTATTTTCGGAAGCCATATAGCGAAACAGACACAAATGGCAATAATTACCACATTACTGGCAATCGTGTATAGAAATGTTGGTTCCTTTTTGAAAATAGCTTGATAGGGTAGTACGCGGAGTATATATGTGTTCAGAGGATATACGGTGAATAACTGTAGAAAGAGGAATATTCGGCCGACAAAAGACCAAATGTCAATAGACAAAAAATTGTTGAGGAAATTCTGAAAATTTATAACAAAAATGAGTTATAAAACTTTCCCTCCCACTAGTAATTGAAGGAAATACAAAAGGAAAATTTTGCAAGTTTTTTGGCTTCAAATACTAATAATGGATTGGATCGCAATATTTTAAGTTAATTCAGAGATTAGATTATAAGTAAAAAATACTTACGTCTTCTAAGCAAGATTTCTCCAAAGGAAAGGATAAGTAGAATATTCCGCCAAGTAAGAAGAAAGTTAAGGCAACCAAAATGTAGGCGATGCCCAAATCCCTTCTCTGCAACAAAAATTAATGTTTTCATTCCCTAGTGATATAATGAGTATATTTTGGTATAGCATTTATTTAATTTCTTACATTATTCTTCTGTACACGATTATTTTTCATAACTGTAAGGACAGCTGCGTGGATAAAAAATGCTAAAGAAAGCGAACCAGAAAGCGCCGGCCAATCAGAATTAAATAATGGAGAATACGAAACACTACTTTCATCCGATATATTAAGATGCGAACCAAATTTTGCCCATTTAGCAACAACAAAAACGAATATGTAAACAACTGAAAAGGTTCCTGAAAGATAATTCATAGATATTCTTACATCATATACTTTGTACATGTGTATATTCAGAAGAATCAAACAAAATTAGAAAAACATACCTAATGAATTAAATTTGGTGAAAAAAGTCGGCGATCTAATACAAACCAACGGGCCCATTAATGCAGCTAGAAATAGAGGAACTGTATTATGAATATCCCAAACTTTATTAAATGTTTCATCATCTGAATACACGTTTTTACTATCCACAGTTGAATTTTGGGATGGACAGATTGCTGAAAATTAAAAGAGGTTGCACTTCATGTCCATGATAAAAACAAGTATAGAATATCAACTCGAAATCTCATAAATAAATATACCTATATGCTTGCAATTGTGCATATACTTGGAATATTATTACTTACCACTGGAATCGAAATGATTTATTTCGTTGTAAGAAACATTGTGAATAAAATCGACAAAGTTGTAAAGAAAGTTACACAGCAGAATGTAGTACACGATTCCAACTCCAAGAAGGACAATTACAGAAAAGACGACTGATATTACTTGTGCCCACCTGCCTAGCAAATGATAGCACAATTTTGACAAATCTGTGATTGTCGAATCCTCTGAAACCAATAAATTTACAATATAATATCCATCTCAGTAAACAATAATCATGTTTTATTTTAAAAGTATTAAAATGTCGGTTACAATATACTGACTGATATTTAATATAAAAGTAAAGTTAGATTTAAGCTGTTTAAGTAAAGGATACTTTACCGTAGGCTTCGTAAACTTGGATAAGGCGGTAAGCTGTATAAAAAGAGATCGATGCTATGGTTGTGAGAAAAATAAAGAACGGAATAATTCCAGCTTGTTCGATACCCCATGGTATGCTAAGAAACGAAGTCCCCATCATAGTATTCCATAACGCAAATCTGTTAAAATTATTAAAAATATTTATGGAATGATTTCTATTTCAAATAAAAATAAGTAAAAAGTATTAAAAAATTAATGAAAAGGTTATATTGATTACTGTTTGATAAAGCGAATTTAATTGGTTAATAGGTTTAATAATGTATAGTTTTGTCAACTAATTTTCTAAATTTGTCCAAAAGAGTACTTGAGTATTCATTAAGCATTAAGCAAACAAAATTAAACACCCATTAACCAGTATCTACTTACATTGTAACAAAACTGCTTTGTTTTCCATCGGAAGATTTAGTAAACCCTAATTTAAAAGACTGCACATTCTGACAATTCAAAAGAAAACAGACAAGTAATGTCAAAGTACTGAATCTATTAAATATTTTCGTTTCTTTAAAAGTAAAAAGCATGGTGAGATAATTATAGTCAATATCGCAATGTTTTGGTACGGAATCGACTGAAGTTTTAACCCAACTATTTATGTGTGACACATATACAACTATTTATAGTTTTTTATTTATATGGAGCCGTAGCCGACAAGATTAGAATCAAATTACTGCGTCAATCACCTTTTTTACTGTATCTGCTTTGCGTTATATCTATCTTAATTCCAAAAAATGATATTAATCATTTCGCTGGAATCCAACTAATTCTACAGCACTTGAAACTAATTAAAATACTCGGAAATACAATTAAATGACATTCCATTAAATCTAATGTCAGTTGGGAATTAAAATTAAATTTCTGGTGATTGATTTTTGGCGAGTCCCTTACCATTGAAAATGGCAAAGTGATAATAAATGTTATTAATCTAATAATCGTTAAATTATTTTGAGAATCCATAACGTTTTCTCATAGCTTCTTGTATGTGATACATGAGTACAATAGTATTTTAGTACAATATCACTGTAAGAGACCCCGAAATATCTGCCTGTTAGAAAAGGTAGAGTAATGAACATTTAATTTTGCAATTAAAATATTACCCATTCGTTTACTTTAAGCTCCAAAAGCATGTCAAAAATTATTACATATTTGTTAATTTTTGTAACAAATTTTGTCGATCTGAAAAAGAATTATGTTAAAACTGAATGTCAATTAAATACATTGAATGACGATTAAAATATTAGCTAAATCTAACTAAAACGAAATTATTACTTGAATCGTTGAAATTTATAATACTAATGTATTCAACTTTTGCCAAAAAAGTTTGCCACTTTGGGAAAGCATCACATTACTACAAAAATAAGTAAATAAATAAGCCCATAAGTGTTTGTTTGCTCCCACGATAAAAATATCTTTTGGGTTCTGGAAACTGATTAGTACGTCAGTGTTTACAAATACTATATAAAAAATCACACCACGCACTCGAAATTAATGCTGTAGTTACATGCTGTAACATACATGAACGTATGAATGTTAATACAGACATGGTAATATTAAAGCGATAATCATATATTTTGGATTTTTTAGCCTTAATTACGTCACAGTGCTTCAATTATGAAACAAATCGCACCACCATTAACAGGCTTAGTTCATCAAGTGTATATGAATGCAAATCTTCTTTTGATAACCATTTCCAAATAATAATACAATTCACAGCACAGTGTTTATAAATAAATGTAAACTGATGTAGTGTGTGCACACAACGATTCAATCATTTCAGTTAGCTGGAGCATCGTTATCACTTGGTATGAAGTGATCCCATTTTCTGTTGAAGCTGTCCACTAACTTAATATATTTCTTATATGTCTTATATATCTCATATGGAATATGTATATATACTTTTGTCTGAAAATTCGTCGCAATTTCGTTTTAATTATTGTTTATCTATCATTTCTGATGCGCTTAAGTATTTCAAATGCTGATATTATAAATGGAAATGTGACTAATTTCTAAGTTAATACAGTAAAACCTGATTTATGGCACTCCGGAATACTGTGCTACTAATTTTTAAATTTCCGGTTTCTCGGTTAACAATAGTAATTGATTTTTTTCTAATTGTGCTTCAGGTCTCTGTAAACTTTGGTATGGATAATGAAAATAGTAAATTAAATTATAAGAATTAACTATTCCAATTTTTAAAAATTCCTCTAGAGTTTTGTCTATATTTGTTAGGAGAATGCAATAAGATTCTTTGCCTCCAATTGTAATTTTTAACACCTGAATACTTAAATTACTACTTTATTAATACTTAAATTACATTTCGAATAATTTATTTAGGACAATAAATAAACTTAATTACTTTGTGTCCGAAATAGGGTCATTATTGTATTTATGCTGGATTTATTTTTGTCTATATTTGTTTTTAGTCACATTCTTGTCTTTTAGGATTTACATTACTTGCAGCTAGTCCATCAATCAACATATTAATTAAAAGTGACAAAAATGATGACGTACACGGTACTTCATATTGGGATAAAGAATTAATGGTAAAATGGTGTGAATGGGCTGTTTTTTCATACTTTATTGAAATATTTAGGTTAACACTACACTCGGTATCATCAACCTGTTTTCTAAGTAATTATATGATTAATCCTGATTTGCAGTTACTACTTGCGGTACATGACTGTACACGAAGGGCATGTTGCTTTTTGGTATATAAGGCAGAGAAATTACTGCTGCATGCATAGTCACACATAATATGACATAATAAAGAATTTGTTACCAAAAAACTTTCTAAAATTATTCAGCTACCAATAATAAAGACAAATTATTTACCCATATCTTGTATTTTACGCCAACTACTAAAGCAAATTTCTTCAAACCACTTATCAGTTATTTTACTTTCAATGCTGAAACTTCAGAACGTTCAAAATGGTCAACAGACCATTGATTACCTTGGCCGATCTTCTAAAGCTGTAAGTTTCAAAAATATTTAATTGTCTTCCAAAACACATTGAAAATTCCCAAAATTAAAAGAACTGGTGAACGAGAACCAATATGCATTAATTTATTTTATTACTTTCAGGAAGGACGCTGTCCAGCTCACGCTTGCATTGGAAGTGTAATAAACACATCTTCTGAAGCACCGAAATCTAAATCCAAATGTGAAATAAAAAGTCAAGCCAAGGAACTTATTCAACACTACTATGAGGCTTTGAAGGAGTAAAAATTATTTTCTAATATTAATTTAATTTTTGAATACAATCAATGCAATAAATATTGGGTTTCACTAACTAACAATTCTGTGGCATCTAATTAGACCAAACTCTGAAAAACATTTGAAGAGATGGAATGACATTAAATCCCAAATCGAAAATTTCGGGACTTATGACCTGACTTCTGATGAACTTTTGTTTGGGGCTAAGTTGGCTTGGAGGAATGTTCCAAGATGCATTGGAAGAATACAGTGGAATAAACTTAAAGTATGTTTCAATTTTGCTTGCATTTTAGCATAGAAAATTGCTGCAGGAAAATAAATTTTACTCGAGGAACAAATAAATTTAACTGCAATTTTTGCTATAGGTTTTTGACATGCGTCATATTACAACCACCAAAGAAATGTTTGCTGCGATCTGTCACCATATGAAGTGGGCAACTGAAGGAGGAAAAATAAAGTAAACAAAAATATCACATTTTTATAGTACCGTTTTTCCATAAATAAGTTTGAGAAATATTGCTTTACGAAGTGCAATATAAATATTCACATTTATTATCAGCCAATTAATTGTAGGTGCATTTTTTATTTAATCGGTCCACACGTTTTAATGAGAATGAGAATTTTACAGGATAGCAATTACAGTGTTTCCAAATAGAAAACCTGGAGTCGGAGATTTTAAAATCTGGAACGGTCAAATAGTTTCATATGCCGGCTACAAAAATTGCGATGGAACTTTTACAGGAGACCCCCGAAACGTTGAATTTACAGAAGTATGTATTTATTAGAATTTTCCAAAATATTAAATATTATAATATATTTAATAACTCAATTTGACTTCCTCTTAACAGATTTGTACAAAACTCGGATGGAAAAGCAAAAGAACCAATTTTGATGTATTGCCGTTGCTTTTATCAGCAAACGGAGAGGATCCGGAAATGTTTGAAGTACCCGAAGAATGCGCCCTCCGGATACCCATAACCCATCCAAAGTAAATCAGTTTTTCTTTTCAGCTAGCTCAACAAATATTTTGCTATTTTGAAATTTACTCTAATTCACATTTAAATTTTCCAACAGATATCCTGCGCTATCTGATCTTCACTTGGAGTGGTACGCCAGTCCTGCAATTTCGAGTATGATGTTTGATTGCGGCGGAGTTGAATTTCCTGCAGCGCCTTTTAATGGGTGGTACATTGGAACAGAAATCGGTTGCAGGAATTTTGCTGACACATACAGATACAATTTATTGGAGGTATTTATTATTTACACTTTTTCACTTAAATTTCGTTTTAAGAATTTTGATTACTTATCCTACTCTTCTGTTAGGTTATTGCACAAAAAATCGGCTTGGATACAAAAAATCCGGCGTCATTATGGAAAGATCAAGCTTTGGTTGAAATAAACTTTGCAGTCCTTGACAGTTTTCAGGTATTTGTATTTATATTACAATTTGAACCTTTTTTAATTTTAAAATTTAGTATATTGGTGTCCATAGAATACACATGACAAAGTTCTAATTGTCATTTTTTATTGTGTAGAAACATGGAGTTACAATAATGGACCATCACACTGCAACAGAAACTTTCATGCGGCATTTCGAAACCGAAAATAAAGTTCGTGGGGGTTGTCCTGCAGATTGGGTGTGGCTAGTTCCTCCCATGTCCGGATCGCTCACTCCTGTTTTCCACCAAGAAATGGCAATGTACTTTCTGAGACCTTGCTATGAATATCAGGAACCAGCATGGAGAACACATTCTTGGAAAAATCCAATTTTTCTAAATATAGCCAATTGTGGCAAAACAAAAAAGTATTACTTCAGGACTATTGGCTTACTCGTACGATTTGCAGTTAGATTATTTCGTGTTCGGTTATTAAGACGAGTTGCTGTCACCATTCTGTATGCAACTGAGACTGGAAAGTCTGCAGCATTTGCACATCTACTTCAGAAAACTTTCGCTTTATGCTTCAATCCTCAGGTACAACTACGATTAACTTATATCGTTATATAACCGGAAAGATGGTTTTCTATAATTTGTAATTTCTTAGGTTTATGCAATGGATGAATATTCTCTTGCTCAGCTTTCGAACGAAAAAATGGTCATAATCATTGCATCCACTTTCGGAAATGGCGATTCTCCTGAGAATGGAGAGGTAAATATCTTTACAAATTATTAAATAAGTTTTGTATTAGTTTCATTTAAAGATAATAGCAATTCTGGGAAATTACATTTTCTCTTTTGAAGAATACAAATAATAAAATTTAATTTTCGGTTATTTTGCTAGTCATTTTATCAAAATCTGCAAAAGCTTAATGTTGAATTTCCTGCAGCGCCTTTTAATGGGTGGTACATTGGAACAGAAATCGGTTGCAGGAATTTTGCTGACACATACAGATACAATTTATTGGAGGTATTTATTATTTACACTTTTTCACTTAAATTTCGTTTTAAGAATTTTGATTATTTATCCTACTCTTCTTTCAGGTTATTGCACAAAAAATTGGCTTGGATACAAAAAATCCAGCTTCATTATGGAAAGATCAAGCTCTAGTTGAAATAAACTTTGCAGTCCTTGACAGTTTTCAGGTATTTGTGTATATATTACAATTTGAACCTTTTTTAATTTTAAAATTTAGTATATTGGTGTCCATAGAATACACATGACAAAGTTCTAATTGTCATTTTTTATTGTGTAGAAACATGGAGTTACAATAATGGACCATCACACTGCAACAGAAACTTTCATGCGGCATTTCGAAACCGAAAATAAAGTTCGTGGGGGTTGTCCTGCAGATTGGGTGTGGCTAGTTCCTCCCATGTCCGGATCGCTCACTCCTGTTTTCCACCAAGAAATGGCAATGTACTTTCTGAGACCTTGCTATGAATATCAGGAACCAGCATGGAGAACACATTCTTGGAAAAATCCAATTTTCCTAAGTATAGCCAATTGTGGCAAAACAAAAAAATATTATTTCAGGACTGTTGGCTTACTTGTACGATTTGCAGTTAGATTGTTTCGTGTTCGGTTATTAAGGCGAGTTGCAGTCACCATTCTGTATGCAACTGAGACGGGAAAGTCTGCAGCATTTGCACATCTACTTCAGAAAACTTTCGCTTTATGTTTCAACCCTCAGGTACAATTGCGATTAACATATATCGTTATATAACCAGAAAGATGGTTTTCTATAATTTGTAATTTCTTAGGTTTATGCAATGGATGAATATTCTCTTGCTCAGCTTTCGAACGAAAAAATGGTCATAGTCATTGCATCCACTTTCGGAAATGGCGATTCTCCTGAGAATGGAGAGGTAAAATATCTTTGCAAGTTATTAAATTAGTTTTGTATTAATTTCACTTAAAGATAATAGCAATTCTGGGAAATTACATTTTCGTTTTTGAAGAATACAAATAATAAAATTTGATTTTCGCTTATTTTGTCAGTCATTTTACCAAAACTTGCAAAAACTTAATCATCTTCAAGGAAAATCTACTTCATCGATTTTAAGAAAGCAAAGGTAACTCATCAATCAGGAAACTAAAAAATTTAACTTAAAAAATCTCAAAGATCTTAGTCATTACTTTTTAATGCTTTAGTTTGGACTCAATTGAGATTTCTAAAGAAATTGAAGTCTCTGACAAAGGAATGCCAAAACGGGATTCAGGAATAAGCTTAGCCTCTGATTCATCGACAGGTGAAGACACTGATGCTGCTCCGTTGAGCAAAGTATTGTAAGTATCTCTCAAAATAGCAGAATTTAGTCCATTAATCGGTTTTTATACTTTTTTCACCATTATTCTAAGATTGGAGTAGTAAATAAATCATCAATTATGTTTCATCTTAATTTAATTCCAGATTTTCCGTTTTCGCTCTTGGATCTACTGCGTATCCAAACTATTGTGCATTCGGATCTAACGTCGACAAATTGTTGGCAGATCTTGGAGCTGAAAGATTGTTGGATTTGACTTGCGGAAATGAGCTTGATGGACAAGAAGAAAGCTTCCAGAAATGGAGTTTGGACATTTTTACGGTAAACATAACATTAAAATATAAACATACGTGGTCATCGTTTTTATCAACAAAAATAAACATTGTTTTTATCACATATATATATTTGTTATCAAATACAGAATACATGCCAAGCATTTGAAGTGGATAACGATAAAACGTTGTCAGAGTATGTAAACAATTCAATGCACAATCAAAAGGCTGACATTGTTGTACGTCATATGGAATCTGCCAAACAAACTATGGAAAGCAAAACACATGGTAATTAATTTCAAAACTTTGCTAAAATATTTCTTATTTAAAATATTCAACAATTGGATACTATGATGTGATATTTCAGAATTGTCAAGATTACATAATCGTGATGTATTAAAATACGAATTACTGGACAGAAAGGAACTTCATGAAGCATCAGAAACGTAAGTATAAGGATACACGTAATTGAATCGCCACTTTCAGAAAAACAATCGTTTTAATATAATAATACTATTTTCAGGTATGCTTCCGTGCAAATTATTTTGCAAAAGCCTCCCGGTCTTGACGGAGTAAACTATCATGCTGGAGACCACATCGGAATATTTCCTGAAAATTCTGTAGACGACTGCACATACATTTACAGCAGATTGCTAAACAAACCAAAACGTAACGAAACCGTTGTACTTGAATTCAAATATGCCAACGAAGAAGAATGGAGAATTTATGACAGGTTGCCAAAATGTTCTTTGATGGAGATGTTGAAAAGTTTTGTGGACATTAGCACTCCATGTCGGCAGGACACACTGAATTATCTTGCGTCGTGCACACATGATGAAAAAGAAAAGAAAATACTTTCCACTTTGGGAAAAGTAAATACATATATTATTTATCAGATTATGGGACAATAATGTTATTCTATATTTAATATTTTTTTAAAGGATAAGGTAGAATATGAAAACTGGAAGCAATGGTACTGCCCTACACTTACATTGACTTTAAAGCAATTTCCTTCGGTTAAACCAGATGCGATTACATTAATCTCCAAACTTTCATTACTACAACCAAGATTCTACAGTGTTTCCTCCTCTTCTTTGCTATACCCTGACGAAATTCATCTTACAGTGTCTGTTCTTAAATATACAACGCAAAATAAAACAGGACCGTTGAATTATGGCGTTTGTTCAAACTACATTAATAATATTACTGTGGGTACTTCAGTTTCTTGTTTCTTTAGAAGGTAACTGCATTTAATAAAAAATACTTAGTAGCTCTGATATATGTATAAAAAATTAATTTTTTATTTTATTATCAAAAACTTTATTTAATTTTCAGCACGCCATCGTTTCGTTTACCAGAAGACTTAACTGTACCCTTAATTTTTGTTGGAGCCGGAACAGGAATTGCACCTTTAAGAGGGTTATGGCAAGACCGACTGTATTTGGCATCAAACAATAATATGAAGGTTGGATCATTAGATCTTTACTTTGGATGTCGGAATTCTAAAACGATGCTCTATCAAGATGAGTTATTTGAAATGCTACAAAGCGATGAACTTACACAAGTCTATGTTGCAATGTCAAAAGAAAATTTAATGATGAAGGTATTTTAATCTTTTTATTACCATTGAGTTGAGTTGAATTATTAAATGCAAAATATGCTTGTTCGCAGACCTACGTTCAGGACTTGTTGGTTCAGAACAGGGACCGAATTGTAAGGCAGATTATGAATGAAGGGGCTCATATTTATATTTGTGGAAACTGTACTATGGCTGAAGAGGTGCTTTATACTATAAAAAGTCTGATCAGCATGGCAAAAAGACTGACTGACGTCGAAGCTGATAATTATGTTGCTGCTCTGAAGGTACAATATTGGCAATAAAACATTGATCCCGCTTTACTGTCACTATGTCTGTAGCCTGGGTAACACCACTTATTCTTTAATTTTGCTGGGATTTAACAAAGTTGAGAAAAGTTTTGTTAAGTCCGTAATTGTCATGGGAACGAAATCAAAGTGTTTATTTTGGAACTAAGTAAAATACAATTGAAATAAATTGTTTACGATTTTACAAAAGTAAGCGCACTCCATTTCTTACGTTAAAGAACCTGCTTGGTTACCCAGGTTACGCGATAAGAAGGTAATCGGGACTCCCCTAAATATTTCTCTATGTTGTTAAACACAGTTAATTTAAAACCTATGATTTCCATTTTCAGAGTCAAAAGCGTTATCATGTGGATATATTTGGTTCCTCTCTTCGGGTGGAAACTGTGAACAAATCATCACTATTTGCGTTTCTTGATGAAATCTAGTGCGATATTTGCTGCTCTTCTTTTTCAACACCAAGTCATTTGTACAAACAATATTTTATTACGAACTGTGTAAATATCTTAGAATTAGAAACATTAAGTCTTAATTACTTAAAACAAAAGGAAGTATTGTCATACTTCGACGCGTTGGGAATTGAGGATTCGTCAGAGCTCTTGGCAGTGATTGTGAACAATCAATAATTCTTTAATATATGAAATAGTATTTAATAGCTTTCTCAAATAAACTAAATATTATTAATTACTTCTACTCTACAAGAATAAATCGCAAATAAAACGCAGTTTTAGCTGCAAAACTCAAAATAAGATCTTCAAAAATGTACTGGAATTATTCGTTATGTAAGTTAGCGTTACGCAATTGAACATAGACACACAACGCAATTAGTAAACAGTCACAATACTTTTCATAGCCTCAGGTTGGACAAGAATGTCATAATAATTAGCTATATGATCACGTCACCTCGTCACCTGCCATTGATAATAACCACAAAGTTTTTTTTGCCTCCATGGTCACGCTGACTGCTTCACTACACTTGTATATAAGACTAAAACGCATTATATGGTATTCTGTAGCATTCCATTGTTATTATAGTATTATATCAATCGCCAATTCTGAGAAGTCAAGATCTACTCGAAGGTAAATGCTCCAAGGTTATTGTCAAGGCATGTACAATACTTTATGCTATAAAAGTTCAGTGCCAGAATTCAGGACTCTTTAATCTTCACTTGAATAAGTAGTGAACAACTTGTAACTTTTTTGCTTAAAGCACGTACACTAAACATGAACTCAAAAATATATTCAGTCGCACTTATTGCGATAATTGCTTTGGCTGTAGCATTAGGTAAGTAATTAATATATATGATACCTAATTTTTAATGTTTTGAATTTTATTGTAAAATATACTTTGGTGAAATCTGTAGTTAAAGCTGATGACGATGAAGTCCACGTTTCGGAGTGCGATAAAAACTGTGACTACTCCAATCGACGTAAGTACATTAAAAATATATTACAATTTTGAAAATTCAATACTGTTTTTTGAATTAAGATAGATAAAGAATCCTTCTTTTTATTAGTAATTAATTTCTTGTCGTTTGTTGATTTATTTCCTCAGTTAATCCATTTGGTGCTAGCAGCCAAACTTGCGAAACCTGCTGCAAAACCCATCCATCCAATTTGTACAAAAAAGGCAGTTGCGGAGGAATAACTCTTAAGAATTGTAAATGCAAAAAGAGCAGAAGACAATCCCTCATTAACAAAATTACCGGTTAAAGTTTGTTATTTTCCTGAAGGATGCTGTTATAATCTTCACAAGACTCCATCTATGTATTTATTAATCATGTAATGCAATTAAATATAGTATTTATATGATATATTTTGCTATATTTCTTTAATTTCTTCATCCGGGAACTTATCCACAATCCACCAACTCGTAGCATCGCTAAACTGCATTTGTCAGGAATGGATATAAAATACAATTATCAATTCGATAGCCAGAAGATTTTGCATTGAGTTTCTGTTGATGGATATATCAGGAAAATAAATATGATCGAAATCACCGGTAATACAGGTTTTATTGACAATCCAGGTATTTTTATTTAGTCATGATAGAACAACTGTTATAATAAGGGAAAGAATTGGAAAAAAGTATGCCCTATGTATTCCTGTGTACGAACTAAAATATTTTCATATTATCACCCAAGATTTTTGAAGGCTTCAAAAATATTTTACTTTAAAAATTGTTGATGGTCGTGGTACACGTAAAATTAAAAATTATCATTCACATGATTACAAAAAAAACATTTAAACTTTATGAATATTTTAGGTATTGTGTTTTTTATTATTTTGCTAAAACAAATGGGTAATTAAAACTGAGTCGTACAAAACAGGTCACTTGTACAACAGTAGGTATTAACCACCACAACAAAACGTATTTTTTTAGAAAAACTATTGGAGTAAGTCATTAAGATAGCAGATATATCAGATATCAGATACCCTTTCCGCGTTCTAAAATATTTTCACTTAAATTGAGTGAACTTTAAGTGACCTAGCATAATAGTATAAAGTTAATCACCGAGTTCTTTGTGTTATTTGTATCTAAAATATGAATGAAGTTTGAGATCCTGTTATCATGTTCTGTTTTGAAATAATAATAATGATAAGATATCTAAAGCTTTTTGTTCGTCTTTCAAACTTAATTGCAATTAATTTACCAATATTGAAACAAGCAAATCTGCTTTTCAGACATTTTGCATTTAATAATTGTATTTTCTTTGCAAATTCTGCAATTTGTGCGCTATCTGTTTTTTTGCTCTTCCAATCTTGATCCTTGTAAACTGTTTTAAGATTGCAAATTTTATGTCTGCAGTTCTGTCGGTTTTTCTTTTTTAGTTTGAATTTCGTTTTTTATTTCTGAAATAAGTAAAACCAACTTTTGCGCTTCCATTTCATAATTGTTTTGAAGCATAGTTGTTTTTAAAGTGTTCTCTAGTAATTTTGTTTCCAAGCCTATTACATTTTTCTTCATTTGCAAAATGATCTGTTCTTGCTGTAATAATACGTCCTGTAAATCCTTATCTGTATTTTGCTGTTTTGATTTTGTGTTGTTGGACTCTCTTTCTAGTTGTGCAATTCTCCAGTTTGTTATTTGTTGCTGCCTTTTAGAGGAATTTATTGACTTGAGTAATTGTAACGAATTCACTTCAACAAATTCTATTGATGTGTTGAACTTGTTGAGTTCTTTTCGAAAACTCTTCAGTACTTCTGCTGTTGCGACAATTTCCCTCCCTAAACGTACTTCAAGACTTTCTCCGTCTATTAAACGAAAACCAATGTAAAAAAGAAAACTTAAATAATCATGCCATATTTATTTTTTTGAGATTAATAAATTTTAGTAAATATTTCCAGAAAGAAAATAAATTATAGAGTAAAAATAATTGTGGAAGGCATTTAGAAAAGTGTATTCTTGTTTCAATATAATGTATATTTCTTCTTGATGCTACAATGCCAGCAACATTCTACACATTCCAAATGTTTTCTATTTTATTTATTATTTATTGGGTTATTTCTTTATTGTTTCCTTTTAAATAGTAAAGTATATTTCCAAGAAAACCAAAATATTAGAACTTGGTGTAGTTTTGAAATATTCCCCAAGGTTTGGTCGTATGAGTATGGGATAGCAATGAAATATTGTCTGTAAATTATGCTGATCTAGAGTATGTGTACCGAAAAATCTCAAGGACTTTCTATTCGTGGGCAATTAAGCTATTCAATGGGAATAATCATCGTATGGCAGTATTTCTTGTTAGGTCATCATAAACGACGTAATTTTACAACATTTTTTTTAGAATGCTATAAAATAAAATAAAATCAATGGTTTTCACTTTGTGGTAGTATTACCTTCTTTTATGGTTTGCTCAAAGTTGTCCAGTTTAGCTTCCAAATCATGCACCTAAAAGTAAAGCAAACTTAATTAAAACAAGTTCACTTTAAATCGGTACAAATTAAATAGTAAAAAATTACTCTGTTTGCAAGTTTGGTGACAGCTTCATGAACTCGAACGAAGTTATTTGCTATGACATCCTATATTAACAAGTATAACAATATATATTTTATTTTCGTATTGAGTTTGGCTATTCCAAAATTCCATTTACTAAATAGGTACTACAAATTACAATATACTAAAAAACGCATTCTTAGTACTACAATTGAATAGCCATTGTTAATGGAAACTCTTTCATAAACAATTTGCATACTAATGTATTACGATGCGAATGATGTTTTATCAAATATTCACTGATTTGTAAAATACAGGTCTTACAGGAATTTCAAATTCAGAATGTTTTATCCACTTTATAACTATTATCAAATACTAAAATAACTAAATGAATGATTCATATATATTAAAATGCAATATAAAATATTATAAAAATACTTACATTCGCAAAGGCAATAACACACAGTATCACAATGAAACTTCCTTTAGTAAACCTGCTCTTGATATCCATTTTTGTGAGAACTTTGAGTGACTTTGTGATTTTTAACGTTTTGCAAATGCTGTCTCAAGTTTTGATGAAACCGTTTGTGGGAAAAGCGATGCAACTATTGATTTTGCTATTTAAATGCTTCTATATATAAGGGAATGAATGACGACAGCATTTGAATCTACGTCATAATTGCAAACAAAGTAAAGTACCTAAATACTTCTGCTGGGTAAGAAGGAATAAAATTGGTAGCAGTTACATTAGTATCAATATACTTTACTTTTGGTTCCTATATATATAATTCATATAAATATTGCTTTATATTGTAGTAGACTATAAACTTACTTGTAGGCCATAACTTATGTAGCTCAATTAGTATCAACACTAACCTATGACGTCTACGTCCATTCAATATAATGGTGGGCAGGGCACTTTATACGACATAAGATAAGCTCTATTGCAAAACAGTCTGATTATTCATTACGTGGTAGTGGTATTTATTCTTTTGCCATGAATAAACTTATCTCATTGAAATAGTAAATAATAGTATACCGCTCACTAAACTTAAATAAAAACGTATCATTTTACTGCGCATAGCGAAATAGTGAGATGGAAAATTAATTGCCAGAAATGCTCTTTCGACTTAATGCCTAGTATGTGAGACTTCATATTCAGCGTAATAAACCAGAAATGATAAACATAGGCATCGTAAAAATGTAAGAAAAGCTTTTAATACTTCTTTAACTGTATACTTTAGTAACTCTAAATAAACCAACAATTAAATGCTGCAGGAGATAAAAGATACACGGATATTCTATTCACTAAAAATTTAGGTACATCATTTACCTAGAATTCCATTATCTTTTGACGGGGAGAAAGGCCTTCATTCCTATTCATTCATTTCTATTTTGCATTACGTGGGGAAATTCAAGTATTATTCGAAGAAATGCGATCAAACACCGAAACACCGAAACACCCAACAGTCGTACCCAGAATTTTCCCCTAAAATACAGTTGTTAGCTTCCATACCCACAAATAAGAAATATCACCGTCATCATTTGTCGTGCCCATTTCATGTGTCCTTTCGCCTTAACCATGTTTTCTTAAGGCAACTTCTGGACGAATCGGAATCCTTAGTTATATTATGTTTATCAAAATTCATTCGCAGAAAGTATTTCAAAATATTTTAATAATCTAATCTAAATTAGGAAAGTGGTTAGTAAAAATCATTTGGTGATTGAAAGGAGTAAATAACCAAATTGTATTTTAAGGTTACAAGCTATAAAAATATTCCATTGTAAGTAAAACAAGTCTTCCAACCTACCTAACCTTTTTGGTGACCTAAATTTCTCGTATTTAAGACGACAGCTTCTACGTTACAAAGGTGATTGTACTAATTTGCATATTTGTATCATATACAGTTCTGTAGGAGCACTATTACTGTTACTAATATAGAATAATATTTAAGTATATAGATATCTTTACTTACAAATTCTTTAAAGTAGATAAAACAATTATTATCTTCGCAATGATGTCAATGTTAGTGGGTCAGGAATAGTTGTGTGTGTGGGTATAAATATTTATTCCTTTTCATCCTTCGTCGTCTGCCGTTGTTGTCGAGTAAAACTAGGTTATTTATGTATTTCTACATCTTATTGCATTCATTTTATTGTGCTGATTGTCATTATTTGCTAAACATTAATGTCCTTCCTGTCTTAAAATTTGCCCACATTTATAATACAAAGGCTGCCTAATTTTAAAGGTAAGTATAAATAGTAAACTCCGAAGTAACATCTTATTCAAAATATAGAAAACTTTGTATGTGTGTACATCTTGTGTGGCTTAGGCTAGTAGAAATGGGTTTACACTGGAAAGTAGTACTAATATCTTTACTTAATCTCACACTTGCGTTAAGCTTTGAAATTATTTCAAATGAAGAAGTGCTAAAAAGAAAACCCGATAAGGAATTATGGCGTCAGTTTATTTTAAAATACTTTAATATACTAGTAAATAGTTTAATATAATATTTTAATAGTCATAAATTTATTAACACCAAATTACTTTATTTTACCTAGGCGAAATTAACCAAGAGACTACATATGTTGGCGACATGATGTTTCTCCGATCTGATACAAGAACAGCAAGATCCACTTCAAAAACGTGGCCTAATAAAATAATCCCTTATATTGTTTCCAACAATGTCAGTAAGTCAATCTCATGCGAAATTATCATTTTCTTCACAGAGATCGCTTGGTTCCTATTTAGAACACTCATTTATTAGATTCTTTGTTAGTCACCTTCTTTGAAAAAAGTAGTTTGATTACACAGTGCAACGTAAACATGCACTTATTTTTAATCTCAGAACGAAAAACGGAAAGCTTTTTTTGAAGAAATAATGAGATTTTTTAAACTCAGAAAAAAAAATTATCTAGGGTTTTTATAAATTCGTTCACAGATTGTTACGACAATAATTTCTACATTTTATTGAAATATTGAAAAAAATTATCTCAGAATGAAAAATTATTAAAATGAAATAAGGAAAGATTTATTTTAAATCATGAAGAAATCATATTCTGAAAAACATTATGAATAAATCCTTTATTTTCTGGACAAGACTGCCAAAGACACACCTTGGGTCAAAACAAATAACCAGCATTAGAAATGTCAATCAGTGCATTTTTACACAGATAGTCTTACAAAAATCGACTTACATTTGTTTTTCCAAGTGTCAGATTAACCAAAAGGTTCAAAAAATTTGTTAGGCTCTTTCCTAAACCTAAATAAGAATTTTTAAGTATTTTTTTACAGTATTAACGATGATTTTGATACCAACAACATTACTTGAGATAACTCCATTTTCACAATAAAATGCAGAATTATACATTGATGTGCTTTCTTTTATATATAAAATTACTTTTACTAAGATTGTTGAATATAAACCACATTATAAATATTGCAGCTAAGGATTTGAGACCGGTTATAGCGAAAGCCATAGAGTACTTTCACAATTACACCTGCATTAAATTTCGACCACGAGTTGATGCGGACACTTACTGGATTAGATTTCTTATGAAAGAAAACCCAAAACCCGGTACACTCTGCTCATCGTTCATTGGCTTTTTGAATAGAACTGATCAGGCTGTGTCCCTGGGGCCTAAGTGCTTTTTTGGCAGCATGGTTCATGAATTACTTCATGCTGTAGGATTTCAACACGAACACAATCGAAATGACAGGGATAGCTTTATCAAGCTGAATGACAGTAATATAGGTAACAAAAATGGATTTTTATGAATACTTAATGTATATACTGCTTTAGTTTAGTTTTATAATGGATAAATATTGCCCACTCAAACGATATAATATTCTTTATTGCAAAGGTCTTTTAACTTATACGTTAATAAAGGTCCCTTAAATTTCTTTCAACTAACAGAATCAAAAGACCAATATATAAAGGAATGTAAAGATAGCACACCACAGTGTACGTATAATGATTACGGTTTGAATTACAACTATGAAAGCATTATGCATTACTGCCCTCGTTGCGGAACAAATGGTAAAGGTCCAGCCTTTACAGTATTGGTAGGAAAACACAACTTGTTTTGCATAATTTTTACAGAATTATAAACTAGAAAATTTTAATTATTTTCATTTGTGCAGAACAACACTAAGGCTATGGGTGACCCCAAGAAAACTGGTCAAAGGGAAGGATTTAGCAAAGGCGATTGGACAATGGTCAACACAAGATATAACTGTTAGTCTTCCGTAGCATGCTTACTAAATTGCTGACTAAAGATTTAGATTTGAATAAAATTAATTGAAAGTTATAATTACCAGGTACCAAAATTTTAGAACCTCCCCCACTATCAGACACTCCTGACATGCAAGACCCAGATGATACTGAAGAGACACCTGGCGTCGATGATAACACGGAAGAACCACCGAAAACTACAACTTCAGGTACTGCTACAAAACCGCAATTTTGTGTATTTATTCCTAAGTCGCAAGCGTACAAAACTATTTGTTTCCATTTTAATGTTGAATTTAACCTGAAGGCATTTTCGCAATGTTCGTCATTGTTTTTATGGCTACCAAAAAGTTAAGACTAGAAATATTAACGTTTTTACTTATTCTTCTCATTTTGTGTTTTCGAGTAATATATTTAGGCCCAACCATAAGTATGAGCTTACAGATTAAGACCATAATTAAGTAGGCAATTTCGATTGTTAGTTCAAAAACTAACATAGTGACAAATAAAATTGTTCGAGCGAACATTTTTAACTCATTACTGATATGACAATACTGTTGCAGTAGTGGCAGTTAAAATCCAATACAAATATTGTCTATGAAATGGTGTTATGTTGTCTTCTACCGTTCTTGATTTTAGTAGTTTTCATTCATTTTAAAAAATCCTGAATTTATCTTATGTATTTTTTCAATGCGCTAAGTCAACATCAATTAGCAATTTATTAATTTCCAAAAGTTTATTTGTGGCCCTACAGAGATTCTTTCTCTACCCTCGGCTAGAGAAAGAATCCCGCCTATGTATAGCAAAAACACTTTTAAAGTACACAAAAACATCTTTAAACTATAATAAGGAACCTTTAAGGAACAGTGAATGAATAAATTGGGCAAAAATTGATCACTTCTTATAAAAGTGCTTTTACGTATACTTGGATAGGGTAATTCCAATGTATTGGGGATAATACTAAGTATGAGGGGCATTTTAACGAGTTAACTTGTCTGCGTTGTAAGGAGTTTTGACAGTGACTGTTATTGTGAAATAGGACTGTATTATATGAATCTTTAATTTGAAATGTCCTCTTTTTCCGTGGTTTATATCTCATGTATGTCTTTTGTTGCTTTCAAATATTAAAGGTGAAACGTTTCTATTAACATATAACTCGAAGTGAAACTGTAAACATATATATAGACATATCAATACATAAACATGATGTCTGAAGGGTAAGCACAATACAATTTATTTATTAAGGATATTATTCTTTCATGAGTTCTTGGCATTGGTTCCCCTATTTACATATTTCTCAGTTAGAGCAGAAAAGACAAAGAGTTTCGAATAGTTATTATACCTAGTTCACTACATAGTGTACAAACACACTCTTATTACCGTTAAAGGCACTTAATTTATCTTTGAAGACTTATATTTTAAGGTCTCAATTTGCACGCCAAAATTCGGTAATAATCTCTTTAAGGAGAATTCTTTCAAGATTGTGAATTGTTTTGAAAAGAGTGGATTTGCGTCAAAAATCATTCAAGTGAACATACACATTAGTGTTAATTTCTTGCTTTCATTAGTCAATTTTGGAAGAAATTTTTATTTTTACTTCAGATTCATTGATTAAATGTGGTTTAAGTGACCACAAACTATATCATGAATTAGTTCCATGGCCCTCTAAGAAAAATCTAAATATTTGTAGTTCCCCAACAGGGCGAATATTTACTGCACAGACAATTTAATCGGTTTTTACAGTATACGTTGTTTAATTTTATAAATGTGGCGACTTAGCAAAGTATAATTAGTGTGCATATTCCAATGATCATGTACATACCTAAATGATAATATGCTTATGTAGGAAATAAGGGTTTAGATTTCAACATATAAAACATACTTCATTTTAGGTGTTTTAAGTATGAAAGACAGTAAAATAACACTTCGAATTTTCGAACGTTCTAAGATTGTGAAAAACAATGGTAGCATTCAAATATGTTGAATCCTGGTGTAGACAATAGCTTAAATATCAATCCCATGAAAATAAGTGGTAAATGAATTTGTGTAATGCAATTGAATTGTTAGCGTCTTTTTAGCTTTTTTGCTGGAGAGCGTTTTCGAAATGAAATCACTACACATCTGATATAATCACTACTATTTTTAATAACGTATTTACAAAACAACAAAACGTAATACAATAATACAAGTTCTAAACACCGGATCAGAAAATTTAATCTTTAGTTTTAATTGTATTAGTTAGGTAAAAATCTTGTAAGCGTATTTATACAGTGCAAGCACCTTATAACCTCAGCCACTTTTAGCCAACCTGCCAACCAGCAAAATTTCGATTTATCGCAAGCACCGTAGTACATAATTCTTCAGTTATTTTCTTGATGTTATTTATCTTGATGAAATCTGCTTTGTAGGAATCAAAATGTGCAGACCTACAACTTGCAGGGTACCACAGGATTGTCCCGCTGGATGTTACTGTGTCAATTTAAAATGTTCAGGTTCCAACTCAACTGCCACCACAACTGCTCGTCCTTCCGGTCCGGGTAATACTTCTCCCACTCCTACCCCTCCCCCTGCTCATCCTCCTACTGGTCGTCCTCCTACCACCCGTCCAACCCGTCCCCCTACTGGTCCTCCTCCTTTTGATCCAGATAACGGTGAAACTACCCCTGATGCTCCTACTAATTCTACTGATTGGCCTTCCCCTTTCCCTCCTCCTGTAATACCAGATACAGATAGTTCCTCACAACAACGATCTGGACCAGAAACAGTTACAGTAAAACTAGGCTCTGAAGACATGTTTTTCCTTTTGACAGAATAATATATTGCAGAAAATAAATGGTATTTACAAGTTTATTATTCGGTGATATTCATTAAAATTATGTAAAACAATGAATACTTTGTAATTGCATTTCACATCTTATTGTATGATATTTAATTCCAGTTGTATGGCTTGGACGAGTACAGATTTCTTTCCTAATTGGCAACAATTCCGATTGCTTTATATGCAATCTATTCATAATTTTTCTTAGAGATTTATAAACTGTAAGCAATCTTGATGTTTCAGCTCATAATGCATTTGGCTTAGTTCGTTTGATACAAATGTATAATATTTTACTAATTCATAAAATTCGATATGGCTCATCATTTCAGTTTAACTAATTTATACAATATTGATTTGGAAGTCTAATTCTAATATCATTGATAAAATTATTGTTATTATGTATAGGTAACTAAATATAAAATAACGATCTTATGTAGCATTGTCCCAAAGGTGCAAGGTGCACAATAATGTCAACAAAGGATGCTTTTCATGCCTTGCTATTTTTTGTGTTTTCAAATATGTCCATTCATACCTTTGAGTATGCAATGGAGGGGCGGTTTTCAAAACGTTATAATTTCTATGTTTCTGATGTTAGACATTTAATTTTTTTGCATTTAATTTTATCTCTACTTGGCTGTTGCAATTTGAATAGGAATTGGTCATCATATCAGGGATTTCATTACCTTCTAATTCAATGACTCCATCAACTATTGATTTACGGTTATTAGAGATTACCCATCAACTTTTCAAATCAGTTTTCTTCATTATAAAATGTGTATGGATTAGTTAATATTTATTACTAAGTTTAATCGAGTTATCAATTATGCAATATGTATTTGGAACATTTGTATTCAAAGACAAATATTGGTATTTAATTCTTGCTGCACACGTCGAATTATTTGGATTAAAATGTAAATTTGCTCCAATACCAAATATGCATTTTATTTAACTACTTAATATTAAATCACGTCAAAAATTAAAACCCAACTGATATAAGCTTTAATTAAGTTTCACATTTTTCCGAGAGCACAACTACCAGCAGAGGTTTGCTAAGAGAAAACTGTTACTGAAAGCAGTCCATAAGGAACCCAGTATATAATGACAAACCAAAAATTGGATACATTAATATTATAAAGAACATTGACATAATAACTGTACAGGAATGGCAGCAAAAATCGGCAGTCCAACTGGATTAATTTTTAACAATTGGTTCCTGTAAGCAGAATTGGATGGACAATGCACCATTTCAATCTCAATCCTAAATTTCGCTGTACCATTTAAGACATTTTCGCATTTACTTATATTTTCCTCCACTTGGTCTTGGTTGTTGCAATTTGAATGGTAGGTGGTCAAAATATCGGACGTTTTTGTTTCTTCCAATTCAATGGCAGATTTCATTTTTACATGTCCCTCAAGTAATATTGCTGACAAATTCGTAAAGTTCTGATCGGAATGAAAAGCATAAGCTGGTGGATCCAATAGTTTGACTAAATCATTGTATAGTTGGGATATTTTGCTGTCGTAATCATATAAAGCAAAAACAAGATTCATGCTTTCATTTCTAATGATTTGTTGAACTTGTTCTTCTGATGGATAATCATGAGTCAATTCATTAACATAAAATCCCATTTCATTTAATGCGCAAAATCCATCAAACGGTTCATAGATGTCATTTCCCTTAAAACAAATTTTTATTAGCAAACTGCTAATTTTTTTACTGTCATATTTTCTAAACAATGTTACGTACATGTCCGTCTCCTTCAGCGTGGTAAGGCCATGCGGTAGCTACCAATAAAATTTTTCGAGAATAATTTCTCCATCCTATTTGAGTTTTCCACGCAGCGATTTGAAAAATTGCTTCCAGTTGGCTATCTTTTTCATCTCCTGCCCATTGTCCTCCATCATCCTGCGTTTGGAGGGATTGTAAATCTGAAGCAAAGCCTTCTGTGTTTTTTGTTAGTGATAAAACGTTTTGGAAACTAAAACTGTAAGAGGTCACCTATTAATTTAGTGATTTATAATTAAAAAATCTTTAGAGCCGCAACGCAATCATGGTAATATTCAAACAGTGTGACAGAAACTTACACATCAGGGCTTCCAAATGGTTCTTTGGGTTTATCGAACGACAATCCAAATCCAATTGTATAATCCGTTGACATTTCTTGTATAGCAGCCAACAGATTGCTAATTGTTTCCGGATAAGTTATCAATTTGTGAGCAGCACTGGCATCTGCTAGAAGATAGACGTCGATAGGGTAATTCCAGGTGTCAAATGTAATGGCAATATTTCTCTTTTCTCCTGGGCAAAGTGGAATAGTATTCGAAGATGGAAGTTCAGTTCTTTCATTATCTGGTCCAAATATTATTTCGGTATTTCCACTTGAATCAATGATTTTGGATTTAGGACATCCATTCACATTTTCATGAATGCCACATCGATTGTAGCTAAAGTCATCTTGAACACAGAAACCACAGAATGGGGTTTCAATGCAAGATACTGCACTATCTCCATATTTTAAGCATTCCCTCTCTAGAACACAAAAAGTCAAACCACAAGTTTAAAAAAAACTATTTCAATGGACTTCTGAAGTTGATGTATAATATGATGCTCGTACTTTACGTTCTCCGCATAGATCAAGTAAGAATTAGATGTATTTTTTAGAATTTAACTCGATTATGGTTTCTGAACGGTGTTACAAATGAAAAACATAAAAATACGTTTGATTGGCATTGCATTTTATACATCATTCTTTAAGGGAATATAATTTCAAAACTCTGTTTTAATTGAAAAACACGTTGGGGAT
This sequence comes from Yoshiicerus persimilis, assembly GCA_020352615.2. NCBI lineage: Eukaryota > Metazoa > Arthropoda > Collembola > Entomobryomorpha > Tomoceridae > Yoshiicerus > Yoshiicerus persimilis. Next base: position 78,827,432 of record CM036940.2, read on the forward strand.
GTATATTTAGATTATATAAATATTTAATTAAATTTTCATACCTGCTTCATTGTTGATTTGTGACAATAATGTGTAAATACGATTTCTAGATGATGACTGTGAAATATGAAACATATTTAATAGTATGTATATGTCACCGGCACTGAGCTCACATTGGCAGTGAGCGCTCGGTGCCCGGCTGTGACACCACGTGTCGAAATGCCCGGGCAATGAGACCACGGCCATGCCAGGCACTGAGAGCACAGATAAAACACGGTTGAAGGTCATTAATAATGGTAATTTATTAGTTGCAGTCATAAAAAAGTCATCAATTAAATTTAAAAAAGTATTAGATACATTTGTGTAATAATTTGTCGAAAAAATCAGTGTAATTATTATTCGCGGTTTTTAACTTTTTACATGATATTGCGATATGACATTTCGTGCCATTTCTTAACTTCCACAGAAATAAAGTAGTCTACATTACTTAAATAACAAACTAACCTGCTTCGTCATGAAATCGCTTCATTACGTCCAAAAAGTCACTTCTTTTTAATATCTTCTTCCCTGTGGTTGACCACACCACAACTTCTTCACCGTGTCTCACTTCTAATTTGTAGTTCTTCTGTATACGAATTTTCCTGAATCTGCAAATATTTTCAATGTTTTTGCCTTTCGGTAGTTTGAGAACTGCTTTTAATTCCGCATATGTTGAATCACTTGGAAACATATCCGCATTTCGAGCTAAAAATTCCTTTAAATAAGTTGGGTTCTCCATTCTTCTGCTATCGGCAGGTAACTGATCTTAATAATGTACGACTTTTTGTCTCCTTTCCCTTCTTATCGTACTGACGTCAGGACAACTTTTGACTAGTGATAAGTTGAGGTTAATACCCAGGAACCTTATACGTTCATACATTCATTTATTTTGTATCATATGAATATCAATAAATCTACGAATACATTACACATTACACATACACACATGGTCTGCACACTGCACACAATTATTACACAAATGTATCTAATACTTTTTTAAATTTAATTGATGACTTTTTTATGACTGCAGCTAATAAATTACCATTATTAATGACCTTCAACCGTGTTTTATCTGTGCTCTCAGTGCCTGGCATGGCCGTGGTCTCATTGCCCGGGCATTTCGACACGTGGTGTCACAGCCGGGCACCGAGCGCTCGCTGCCAATGTGAGCTCAGTGCCGGTGACATATATATTGTTAACGATTAACCATTAACGATATCATATATTATTTATTTCTTAACATATCCGTTTTCTGATAAGGTAAGTTTTATGGGTCCTTTAAAAGTAAATTTTTTGATTACTATAAAATCTCTCTGGAAATATTTGGGGCTTTGAGTATCAATTACTTACCGAAAGCATAGGCACTAAAAATTCATTTAAAACTTGGGCGATATTAAAAATCGATGTTCCATGTTCCTCTTTTAAATTTTGTAGTTCTGTTCTGATTTCTAAAATATCTTCAGTTGTCTTTATATGTTCGGTCTGTTCAACTGTGAGATCACTTCGATTAATTGAAATATTTGATTCTTTACTCTCCTGATTTGATTCCAGGCTAATTATGCGGTCCCTCATTTCTACGATGCGATTACTTGTGTTTTCCTGGTTTGCCATTGTATGCTGTATTGTCGTATTAAGACCTTCTACTGCCAATTCAAAATTTTGTCCTATAAGGTCAAATCTTTGGCTGATTTCTTTGAATCCTGGTTAGCATATAAACATTAATTTAAAAATTAAATAGCTACTTCGCATCTTTTAGCGCGTTTACTAACCTAAACTGACTTACCATTAACTATTACTTCTACAGTAGTTTCAAAATTTTCCACGGATATCTGCATATAATTAAAAATAGGTACTGTATAATTTTCATTTAAATAAAACAAAAACCAACTTTAAAAAAATTACCGGTGAATTATGCTTGTTGCGAGTGTTTAAAATATTGGTGAGTTATTATTCCGATTTTCAGGCTCATCTTCGAGGTGATAATAATTGTTTAAAGATTGAACTTCGTTTTCAGATTTTGAAACCGATGTATTGGTTGTTAGAGAATAATTCTCCTTTAACAAGCGCACTTCGTTTGCAATATCAGAAATTCTTGTTTCTGTTATCTGCTGTATTTCACGGATTTTGTCTACTTGATTTTGCATTTGATTATTGACTACAGAAATATTTACATATTGCTTTTGCGTTTTCACTTCGTAGTTCTCATGAATGTCAATTTTCTCTTGTAACTTGATTTGCAAATTCTTTATATCTTTTTTCATTTCCGAAATGAGTTGGTCTTGCTGTTCTATTGCCCTTTGCAAGTACTTATCAGTATTACTTTGTTTTGATATAGTTTCTTTTAACTCTTTTTCTAATTTTGAAATTCTCAAGTCTTTTGTTTCCAGTTGTCTTTTTGACGAATCTATTTCTTCCATTGATTGCGTGACTTGAAGTCCAATATCCATTATGGACATGTTCATAAATTTAATCTCGCCTTTAAAACTGTTCAAAAGTCCCATTGCGGCAGTAATTTCATTTCCGACATGTTTTTCTAAGTTATGTACGTTTGTTAACGAAACTGTGAACATTAAATCACATTACTTTCGTATGCTAAATATTACATATGTGTTAAATGCAATAATTTTAATTTTTGACTATATACGTAAGATTGAATGTACTTCAGACAATTTTTGCCAAATAAAATAGAATAAACATGGCAGAACTTCAGCTAAATCTACTTTATTTAGTAATCCCCCAGGTAAAATCGGGATTTTCGTGTTTTTCATGCATATCTTTTAAATTTATGGTACCTGAAGACGAATTCTTGAAATCAGGATACGCAAATTGGTTGTAAAAATTATTTCTGATATCTGGGTACGATTAAAATGTAAAGAGGTAACCTTGTAAGTAAGTAGATTGATTACCTGGTGCAATGTGTGTAATTTTTGCTTCCAAATTATCCACCTATATAATAAAGTACAATATTTTTACACGTCATTGCAACACGGTGAAAAACAAAGTATATAGTTAAGTTTTACCCTGATTTTAAGATTTGTGAAACTGCTTTGATCACCAACCATATTTGCAATTGCATCCTATCAACAGTAATTAAAAACAAAAAAAGAATTGAATTAGGTTCTTTTCAGAGTAAAGAAATAATATATTCAGAAGAAAGTGTTAATAAATTTTCAAAATTGTAATGTAATGAAAATTTATTTTAAATAGATTGTATTTACTTCTGGCGAAGTAAAAACAGTATACAACAGCAGTAAAACAAAACATCCATTAGTAAATGGACGAAATACAAATTTCATTTTGAGTTTTACTCTGAAAATATAAAATTCTCAAGCTTTCTCTAAATCGTTCTTTTTGCAAACTGAATAACTACACAATCCTAAACATAATGAATAAGGATGTTATAAGAAGGCGAAAGAAAGTGGTAGAACACGATTATAACGACGTAAACAATCAATTGACCTCTACTGGGTAAGAGGGGAGGTAAAAAAAATAATCTCAACAACCAAATTATATCTGGATTTTTGTTACTCAAAGATAAACATGAATACATAAGATTTTATTATACTAGGATTGCGTTGAGAACACAAATATTAATCCATGTGGATTAATATGTGGAAATGTCGTATTTGGATCAAGCCATGTAATAAATCCAACGTTATAGTAAATCCACGTAAGCTATTAAGATAAGCTCTGCTGCGAAATAGCACTTTGTCAATACTACTTGGAATTCGATTTCTATGCAATTAATATAACTATCTCATTATGTTATATAATAATAATGAATATAATATATTACATAGTTACAGTGATTGCATGCAGTGTACGCCAACGTGCGCACGAAATTGTTTTCATGCACCCACCTGCACAAAATGCACGAAATGCATGAAATGCACATAATGCACGAATAGTGTACAGTACAGAGATATTGGTATATTTTTAATGGACGAGTGTAGACTTATCTATAAAATCTGTTTCTTAATTGATATTTCCGTGAATCTAAAACACTTCCGTATGAAATTTGAAACCACATCGCCATATATCCATTATCTGCCAATAGCTAATTGCATTCGTTTGTTTTCCAAAGTGTTGATATAATAACAAACTGCTATATTAGCTATATTGTCATTTGTATGCTAAGCATAAAAATTCTCATTTCATAGTTTTCTATTTTATGAATTTAGGATTTACTGCTTTGAGTAAAATAGTTTACTAGTAAGAAATTGTTTGTTTGCAAAACAGGAAAGCAAAAAAGGAAGAGTGTAAAGGCATTCAAATTACACTTTGTGTGGTGTTCACCCAATTTTCAATATTTGTGCAATTTGCAAAGCAAAACGTTTTTATTTGTTGTGGATTCATTATGACTGATTGTAATTTGTAAAAATTTGCCAGAAAATTTTATTATTAAATAGCTTAGGAAGTGATAAATAATAATGTTTTAATTTCATGCACTTTGTGCACTGCACACGACCCTTTTTATGCATGCACTATGCATTTCAAGCAGTGCACGTAATTCTTGCATGCACTGCATGGGGGTACCCTGATTGCATGTACTATGACTTATTGTAATTGTATTGATGCCATAGAGGTTAATGTTATAGTTTTAAGTGACTTAAACTTACGGATAAAATTTAAGCGTTCTTTTCTTTATCCTTTTTAAAATAATGATTTCCATTCAAGTGGAGTGACATTTAAAACTTTTGCTTTCGTATAATGCGTAAACCGAAAAACAATAGCGGAAATTGCTAAGCAGTTTTAAGGCCATCTGATTTTGTAAAACATATGAAGTTCATTTACATCTGGGATGGTTACATTGAGTTCACCATCAAATTATCAACCGAACATTTCAATCCGCAATATCTATTTATATTAATCTTTTCCAATGTCACCATAGACCATTGTTCAAAAAGAATGTAGATAGAGCAGGATATCAAAGCTCACTATTTAGTGTATAATAAATAGCCAAGCTAGTAAAACTAATGTTTATGCGAAATCATGCAAGAGTTTAACATGCCTATGGGGAAATTGTCGGTATCCGTAGTGATTTTCATCTGTATTCATTCATCCGCCCTTTATATTCTAAACTCAAGCAGATACGGGATAATTAAGTGAAATTATATGTCCTTATATATTAAAATTATATATTCTGAATATTTCCTGATCTAAGTGAGCTACCACACTCACTAACATCAATTGTTAAAATTACTACTCACGTAGTATGTACTACATATTTAGTACCATTTTTATGCGTAAGTACATTTTTCTAAGACTTAACGTAACGATTGGTCTTCCTGAAAGTTTCAATATATTTTCCTTGGAATCCTTTAATTAACATATCAGCTATAATTCATTAGCCTTAATAAATTACTGACGTTTTCAGTGTTTTTAAATTATGTAGGTGCAAAATTCAAACTAACCATGTTTTTCAATTATCTTCTGAAAATACAAAATTTCAAAACGCAATTAAAAAGGGGTGAAAGAACTAAAAAAGATAAATTTAGAAAGTGATATGAGATTCAAAATTACACATACAAAAATTATAAAATGTTAAAATTCCTGTTGGTACTACTAATACATATACCTTCTGTAATATTGCAAAATCACTCTTCATTTCTTCTAAACAGAAACGAAATGGAATCCGAAAACCGTAACCGCGAATTGGCAGTATTATCTACGGTAACAAATTCAAATTCTGATAACACAAGTAACGCAAATCTCAAAATGAATAGAAAAGCTGACAGAAGTTTTAAAACGTCAAATTTATAATTTCACATTGCAGAATAATTCCGCATTCCAAATTAGTTCCACAATCTGGGAAATTATATTTCGAATTTTCCTTTAAAATATATGCTTCAAAAACTGATTAAATATTGATGAATATTTACCATATTTGTATTTCCCCTAAAGTTTGATTAATAATTTTGTTATTCATTAAAAATAGTTAGACTCTGATTCCACACTGGGATTAACATACGAAGATAGTTCACCTGAGTGAAAAAATCAAATAATTGCATTACTTACAGTATATGTTGGCAGAGTAAAATATTGAGTATTAATTTCAGGTTGGAATATTGAAGGCCTACGGATATTCTGTAGAAGTTCATGAAGTAACAACTAATGATGGCTATATATTAACGATTCATCGTATCCTGTGTACTAAATGCACGAATTTCTCTAAGAAACGACCAGTATTATTTAATCACGGTGTAGCTATGGATTCCGTTTCTTGGTTAATTAATGATAGAGACAAAATATTAGGTAATATATGCAGAATACAAATTATATACTAACAAAAATATTTTATAATGTTGCAAAACTACATGAAATCATTTACTGTATCTTAGTACAGCTCTTCAACTAGCAGACTTGGATTTTGATGTTTGGCTCGGTACGCACTAAATAATATTTTATTATTTGAAATAATCAAAGTTTATTAACTAACATTTCTCTTGTTATATAATGTCTCAATTGGTCATTGCAAATTGTATTAGAAAACTTTATAAAATAACTTTAGATATTTACACGAATACTTTATCAGAATAAAATGGAGTATTTTTAAACATTCATGTGTGATATTCCATTTCTCAACACAATTAGGGAATTTTCGAGGAACAACATACTCAAGGAAACACAAATCATTTACAGACAGAGATGAAAACTTTTTCAGATACAGGTATTTTGATCTCAAATAAAAATATCTTATTATTAAAATATTTGTGAATTGAAATATTTTTACTAGATATTTATATTTTTAAATGTAAGGCGTGGAAAATCATTTTTCCTTTACAGTATGGACGAAATTGGTAAATACGACGTTCCCGCTTTCATAGACTATGTGCTTTACGTCACCGGAGAACAAAAGTTAATAGTTTTGGGTCATTCGATGGGATGTGCAGTATTTCATATTGCAATGTCAAACTACCCCTCATACAATCACAAAGTCAGTTTGATGGTGGATGCGGCTCCAGGAGTGTACAGTGATCCCACCAACCCACTACATTTGGTTGTCCCCCATTTTTATCCTTTCGTAAAGGTGAAACGCAAGCAATGTTATAACTGCTGTACATTTATTGAGCTTTGTGAATAGTTTATGAAGGAATTAATATTAATATCTTTAAATTCCGCTTTTATTGTTAAAATAATGTTTGTCTGGTTTTTCAGATTGGGGTAGAATTAATTTGCAGCCAAACGGGAGAATTTCCTGCACCTTTTTTCAGAAAATTGGTGAACTCAATTGTAGCCGTCTTTTGTTCAATTCCAGGTCTATCAGCCATATGCGACTTCTTTGATCAAATCTTTGTTGGAGCTGGTGATATTCAACCGGTAAAGTAGAAAATGACTTAACAAATATGTTAACTTTATTTTCATTTATAATTTATTTATTTGTTTATCTATACTTTAGCATGTATTATCGAGAGCTCTTCAAGTTCTTCCCAGTCCGGTTTCTAAATACATACTCCTAGGTTATATTCAGTCGGTCGGGACTAAACGATTTCAATACTATGATTACGGTCATTCAATGAACAAACAGAGATATGGGAGTGCGAAGCCACCCTTGTACTATTTAAATGCAACAACGGCTCCTGTGGCAGTCTTTTATGGAGAAACCGATTCTGGAGTTGGTCCCAAGGTACGTTTGATAAACAAATTATTATGTAATATCAATATCCATTTAAAATATCTATTTTCTAATTATTTAATTTCAGTATTGTTTTGCGGCTCTGTTACTAATGAAATAAACAATAAAATTAAAATAAACTCACGAAAATATAACGATAGCTAATACATACGTTTTCATTTACAGGCAGCGAGAAGACTAGCCTCCGAATTACCCAATGTGGTTTATTTCCATGGAGCAAAACGACCATTCAACCATATTGATTACATATTTGGCAAGTATGCCAATGAAAAATTTAACAAATTTGTGGTAGAACTGATGCTGCGGTATTAATGATACCTTTTAGTACATATATGTGTGGTTAGGACGGCGTTGTAGAAGAAAACGGAATTTTTTTAAAGCTAATTATTATTAAATAGTTTTCTTAATGAAGTTATGATTTTTCCAAGGTACAATTAAAATGTATAATGACGTCAGAATTAAGCATATCTATATTGTTAAATAGCAATAAACTGTCTTTAAGAAGTTCTAGGTTCAGAATCGATCTGTATTTTAACAATATTCGTATTTAAAGAGTTCTTACTAAATGTTCTGTAAAGTGACAGAGCACTGAGTGATGAATTTCTTGATAGCTTACTCAGGGAACTGGATCTAGTGTATTATTTTAATTCAAGCAATAATGTCAATAATTTCTAGGGTAAATCCGTTGGAGTTTTACATGTTACTATAAGTAAAATATCTTTTTTAGAAACAAATTACCATTTTCGTCCAGTAAGATATTACTGCTGAATCTAGTGACATAATTTGAGCTAACATTTTAAAAATCAACTGTCAGGATCAAAATAATGTTTGTTTACAATTAGTGCCACTCTATGAATTACTAACGAATATGCCGCAGACCTACACTTTTAAGGACTTGTGTAAAATATTCTGTATATAAAATACAGCATGTACAAATAATGCAGAATACACTGCAGGTGGTCAGTCGTCACCTGTTATATAAATGGCTATGTGAGTGCGTATGCATCTGCAAATTGACGGCAGTATTAATTTAATAATTTATCGACGTCTTCCTTACAGACGATTACTGTATATTTTTAATTCGGACTGACGGACTGAGTAATTAATACGTATTACCAAAACCCATTTCCCATTAATGAGTTGTTGGTATATCTCATTGTTTACCTTACCGTCTGACCAAGTGTGTAATTGGATCTCCTAAAACTACTAAAAAGGAAACGCCTCGGATAAATTGGCATATCTTTGAATCACAACAAAACTGAAAGTGCATAAATCTAATTAAATAAAAATTTCTAGCTGTAATGAAAACTTACAGGTATAAAAGCAAATTCAGGTCAACTTAATTTAATAGTTGTGACTTCATTCTAAGTAGGATGGTGTAAACAAAAGACACTAATGGATACTTTTATAGGAAAAAGAATTTTAATGCCCAAACATGTGAGCTTGTAATTCAAATTTACTTACGAAAAATAAAACGGCTATTACGAACATAAATCAATTTTCAATTTTAATTTCCGGAGCTTTCTATGCACAGTGAGTGACAAAGTTGCACTTCCAGAAATCATTATCCTAAATTACATAATGACCTCTGAAATGAAGAAAAGAAGTTAGTGCACCGAAAATACCACTAATTTATTTCAATACTAAAGCGAATAATTTTACTCCACTAATTTTCAGTCGCAATATCTAAAAAATGGGTAAACATAGAACTCACACATTTCCCTGTCCTTACTTCTGCCTTCATGTATTCTTCGCTTTTTTATTTTGTCCGTGGGTGTTGTGTTTTCCATCTTAATGATGTTTTCAAAATCCGGTTTGTATTTAAAGACTTCTACTGACTACTTTATATTTCTTATAGAGGAAAGTAATTTAAAAAAATCACATAACTTTCGTACTTAGAGCATTTGACAAGAAAATCAGAAACAAAATTTCATATTTGCTGGAAAGCTGGAATTTAATGAAAAATCAGCTATCCGTCATTTACTAAAATCATCAAGTAAACATAATACTGCATTTACTGATGCATTGCAAATTAATGAAATGGAAAATTCTGAATTACTACAAATGACAGAAAAAGAAAGGATGCCATTTAAAGGGGCTTAAAAAAGTAGGATTTTGTCTTAAAAATAGATTTATTTAGGCTTAATATTAAAGCAGCAGATGTGTCGTAGAATCTGGCTTAATGCAAGTATTTAATCTGTCTTAAAATACTTAAATTTTATACTAATTGCAAATTTGTAAAATGCTAACACATTTAGTCATGAACACAAAGTCAATGAAAAATAATAGTCGGTTAATTATACTCCGGTACCGGTCATCATCATCGGTTCAACATAAGTTTAGCCTACGGCTACATCAGTAAAGCTGTAGTAGATCTATTTGCCGCCCCACGCTTTTTTTCCTTCCAAGTTACCTTCCAATCTGTCCACACAGATTTTATAAAGTCGTTAAAAGTCACTTTTTGCCCATTTTTCTTTCCATAATTGGGACGCACGGTCAAAAATGTCACTGGAGCTGCACAATTGTAGCTGATGGATACCTTCATTTAGTTCAGCTTGTATTTTCGGATCACTGACACTTAAAGGCATCCTATCATATGCCCTGTTAACGTGGTCTCAACAATTTAAGCGCAAAAATTCATCACCGAAGGCATCCCATAAACTGATGTGAAGGTTGCTGTTCTTAGCAGACAACCATCGTTTTTAAGATAATTTACCACATTTTAAGCCTGGTCAATTAAGCCTAATTCCATTTAGTGGCTGCTGTTTTCAGCTTAAGCCGGAAAAAAATGTTTTTTAAGACACAATCCTATTTTTTTAAGCCGCTTTAAAATTAACCCAAAAAGAAATACACAGAACGTTTTTCAACTTTGGAAAACGTCCATTAAATTTGCAAAAAAATGATTTTGAAGGCGGCAACTATGATTCCTCCGTTAGCGTTAATGCATACCGAGACAGTAAATGGAACTAGAACAGGCCATGGAAAATTTTATGAGTTCATCGCAAACATAGAAAGACATTTTAATTGCTTAATTTGTATTTTGTCACAAAAGGAACAGGAAATTTCGCAATGATAAATGGAACCGAGCAATGGGTGGGTGAAACTAAGAAATAATTACGACATGACGTTAATTAATGCAATTACCTTAGAAAGACTTCAAGTCGCTGACGCTAGTGACCCAATTCAGATAAATTGTTTGATCTTCAAAGTAAAATTTCCAAGATACTCGATTGCATGGTTAGCACCAATTAAACCATTTGGAAAAGCCCTGTGAAAATGCATTCTGCTTTCTGTACTTTGTTTCTGTTTGACCTTTATTGCAACAAAATACGTGAGGAAGGTGAATTCTTTAAAAATTGTACAAATTTGTATCGATGTTTTTAAGTTGATGTTTGCACAAAACGTAAGAAACATACAGAGACTTGGATACAATGCTTAAGGATAGGCAATGTTATCTTTTATGATTATTTGCACGTGTTATAATTCATAACTTGTAAGTTTTTTAACTTTTCCTGCAGTTTATTACCCAGAATCGCTAGATGTACTTAATTCTTCTGACGAATATAAAATCTACGCAGTAAATTACGGAACAATTGGAGACAGAGCTTTGAATTTAACTTACGGCGGCATCACGAAAAAACTCAGTTATGTTTCTCAGTTTCAATGTATTCAAAATATGATCGAGGATGAAAAGTCAGTGTGCCTCAACTATGATTACGTTAATAGGTCCCGATGGTACATGAATTTTACAGCCAGTTCAAATCATGATCCGAACCGAAAGCTGTTCTGTATTCATTAACCGAATCTCCGATTTGCATAAACGGTGACGTCACGTTCCCAAACGATTCAATTTATTCCATATGGAATTCATCAGACACTCAACAATATAAACTGGATTCTTTGATTTTTGGACTGAGAGTGATGCACGGAAAATGAGACGGATTGGCATATTGCACTTGAAAGAGGACAAATCAGAAAAATCAATTAGAATCTAGGAAATTGTTTCTAAATTGTATGAAACTGGTGAACCGACTTTAAAACTACATAATATTCTTGGGGTAATGACCGGATGGGGAATCCTTCTCTCCATATGCGCTACCACATTTTTCCCGGAAAAAATAAATAGAAAGTTCAATTATTAGTAACAAGACTCATTAATACACTGAATGTACTTCTAATGATATTAGCATGTAAAATCATTTGTGGTCTCATTTGTGAAATAGATCATTAATTCCGATAATCACTTTCTAATTATTTTTTAATCGTCACCACTGGGCTTGTCCCATGCTTACTTTTTGCGATTATGGTAGGTAAAAAATAATAGTCCTCAGACATGATTTTTTCCGATCCAAAAGTGTCAATTAAATAGCCAAACGCGAAAAACTATGGCATGCGAAAAATAAATACGCTTTTGAGAAATTGACCCATTTTGTGTCATTTAGCTTGAATTTTACTTTATTTTTAATTTCTCACATTTTGGAATTTTACACGCTTTTTGCAGTGCGAAATGCGTACAGCGAACACTGTGACAAAACATTAAAATTTATTAAATATATTTATTAAGTTGGATTCCATGTTAAACATGTTAATATTACATTGATCATTCAAGTTTAGAAACTGCGACAGATCAGTATTTTAAGGACCCGTGTTGACATAATTAATATCAGTATAAATAATAGCAGTAATAAACAATTGTTCAGCAACCTTTTAGATTCTTTGAAATTGATATGAATTACTATAAGTAACGTAGTGGGCTGTAACATATTTCATTTGATTAGACCTTTAGCACTAAATATGTTGTCATAATAAAGGAAATTTTATGAGTCGGCCTTGAATTCACCAGAACTTTGACCATCTACTTAATTCTTGTATAGGCCTAGGAAAAATATACGCGGAAATACTTGGCCTGTATTTCATGTAATAGGAAGAATACTATGCGAATATTATAACAATACCGTTCATTTCTATATTTTCCACTGATTTCATATATGCGTTACATATATTATAAGATAGGTCACACCAAGCAAGGTAATTGAATTTTTTGCTGTGGTCTGTTCCATTTCTTTGTACTATCTGCTAGTTAGGGTTACGTAACCGTTCGTACGTAGATGAATAAGTTTTTGCACCAATCTAGAATAAACTAGATGACTTTAGTTTAGGTTTTCCTATTTTGCATTTAATGATTTGGGAATAACCATTTAGATCATTAACGTATTGATGTTATTTGCATCACACAAAGAATTAAGAATGTAATACTTATTTTGCTCTTAACTCCAATTTGATTCAATATCAAATGGAGATATCCAACTAGGTAACGTGTATTTTGCAATACACGTAAAATTAGGTTGCAATGCATTATTTCTTGACATTACTGTTTTACTTCGTTCATGCGATTTGCATCATGGCAATACTGGTTACAATCTGTACAGGAAAAAGTGTGAAATAGAGGTTAATTAATTAACAAGCAATTTAATTAACAAGCAATACAAACGATAAATTACAAATAAGAGGGGATAAAAATCATATTGAATGATTAATTTAACACAAACACATACTAACGGTATGTGTTAAAGTAGTGCATATATTAAGAAAATTTAAGGTAATTGTTATATTTAATAATAGTAATATTGATTTATTTAAATTAATTTACAAAACTTTTGTAAAAAAACAATTATTTGTTTGCAGATTTTTTCAGATTCATATTGATCTCTCTTGATGCTATTATGGATAAACCCATACGTAGCGAGACAGCAATACGAGCAACTACTGGTGATAATTTGACATACAATGTGAATACAAAAATTGATGAATCTACTGACGATAATGGTCCTACCTCAGGAACGGATGATTTGGATTTTTGGATTATCCTTGTATGCTGCTGTCGTGTAATATGTCCTTTAGTCCAATAGTGTCGTATATTTTTTTAATCAGAATTGTTTTAGGGTAAATATTGTAAGAAAACTTAATAATTTCTTTAATTAAAAATTATTGATTACAAGTCTGCTACAAATACCGGTTTTTGTAATACATTTTAATTAAAAAGCACAGGTCTTAAAAATTAAAAATAACAAAATTATTGCTCATGGAATGGCAATTCTAATGAAAGTAAATTGAATGACTCCTTTTTTAACTCCATACATCACAAAGTATTAAATTAAGTTTAGTTTTATTTAAGAATTATTCAAAAAATTTGACATACATTTTCACAGAATTTATACGACGTGAAATGGTTAGATAAGGCAATTATAAAGAATTATGTTACATCTGCAGCTAAATATTGTATACCATTATATAAGTTGCATTTAAAATTTTAGTAGGGCGATTTTAGTAAATGTATAGAAAACAAGTAATTAGTTTTGTTAAATTATGATTTAGTGTATTTAACCATATTAATATTTTACAACAGAATATTTGTCGCTGTTACTGCATAAATAGAAATTAAACTTAATTTTTTGTCCCAAAGAATTCGAATTTATTTTGAAATTTTCTAATGTACCCCGAAATATTCAAATTTACTTCGAAGTTATTGAATGTGAATAGAACAATTCTATAGTGATCGTGTACAATAAAAATCATTGAACTTCCAATAACGAGACATTGTTGATTTTTTGTCGATATTGTCAGCAATTAATAAAAATTATTTTCAGTGTGGGTGAGATTGGCTACCTGGGGGAAACCAGCCGTAAGTTATATAGTTTGGTTTATAATCGCCGTTAGAGTTATTTTGTTCTCCAGTAACCATGTTTCCTCCAATTGTTTGTTCTTTCGCAGGATCTGTATTGATAGTTGATACAGCCTCAGCGTACGTTGGTGGCGCTAAAATTTATTAAAATTATTTAAAACACACCGTAGCATTTAGTAAGATTTTGAGTACTCATTTAGAATAGTATTACCCTGCCAAATTTTATAAATTACATTTACTCACGTAAATCAGGATATTCATTAAAAGCGGGCGCAGACGGTACAGGGAATGTTGATGGATCATACACCATTTGTTGATGATGTCTCTGATTTTCCTGTGGACCTTGCATATTCTGGAACGTACTTCGCAATGGAATCGAACCAATAACCAAAGGAAGTGATTTCTTTAAATTTATAGATGGCCCTGACAGATCCAGTTCTATCTACACCATTAAATTACATTGAAATTAGTAAATAATTTGAAGTAATTGTATCCCCCTAATTTGCCTCTGTACCACAACTTAAAGGAAATAAACTTACATGCAAACAATACTGTAAATCAATTATTCCGAATTTCTGAGATGTGGGAGGAATAGGTGGTATTTGCAAAGCATTTCCCACCCAAGGTTCACTTTCTCCTTCATCCACAGATGGACCATTAGCTCTGCATATAACTCTTACTTCAGTTTTGGATTTAGACCGAGCATGATACGTAATGACCTATTTTCACAGTAGTTTTCAAGATTTAATGGGAATTAATTACTTTTGGAATAATATTGTGATTAATTGCGATGATACCGAGATTTAAATTTAAATAAATAAATAAAAGAAATCATAGCTACAGATTACAACACCAAATACTGTTTTTGCAATAAATATAATAATGTAGAAAGTAAAACGGAAGCTGCATGTAGGAGAAAGGAAGGTAAGAGAGCACAAAGAGACAAAAATCTATAAATTCATTATATATGCAAGGATTCACTCCCTTTTTGGCAAAACCCAGTTTGGCAAAAACGGGTTTCAAAGAAGTGTATGACTCGTTTGGCAAATTTTGGGAGGACCAGGCATTTGCCAATCAGTCCGAAAAGGTAACCCGTTTGGCAAAATGGTAAATTAAGATATTGTTATAAACCTTATTTATTACTTGCAGTCAAAAGTATTTATTGCAGGTGTAGTTTACATTTACGTGATAGTTGAGATCAAAAATTAAATAAAAGATTAGTCAAAATACAATAACTCCAATTCAAATTGTAGTTAATAATTCTCAGAAATTTCTTAAGAGGCATTTTTTCCCGTAATTTCTAGTAGTGTTTTTAATCTGTTGTAGATTTGTACGTATTTAGCTGTGTTTATGAGGTTATGTTCCATTGTCGAATCTGAGAGGAGGGAATTTTGTGCATGCTGTTGTTCATTCAGTAATATTAAAATGAACTTTCAGAGTTGAGGTGTCTCGCATCCCATTTTTAAATGGAATCTATGATGCCATCCTTTCTGAGCATTATTTGTTTTTGGTATGCATTTTAGAATGCGATCTCTGACATTCCGACATGACGTATTTTAGTGTTGTCTATGCCATGAATAGATGAATACTGAGACTAAAAAAGAAGGAAAAGGTAGTGAAGTAATGAAGAGTAATGCAGATAACATAATTTAAATAAATTAGATAAAACAGTATATTTATCTACTGTCCAGTGAGTTAAGCTGCTGCATACAGCTTTGTTATACCTACTAATATGTTATTCCTACATTTTGCCAAACAGGTCGCAAACATGGCAAAATGGATTTTCGGGATAAAGCATTCACAAATATTTGCCAAACGGGTCACCAAGTCTTTTGCCAATCGGGATTTGCCAAACGGGCTTTTGTCAAAAAGGACGCCAACCTATGCAAGGTGTACCTCAGACATGTTGAAGTAAAAGACATGATAAAGCAAAAAGAACACAAACATTCATTTCAAAGGTCAGTACAAGATACAAGGAATTGTCTAATATAGGTACTTTCAATACATGCTCAGTCAGAATTACTGTCTCTGTTTCTCTTTCCTGTAAGCATTTGTCGCTTTATGGCAAGTACAAGGTCGAATAATAAATGTGAGCGTAATGACATTAAGAAGTTGAGTTCTGAGTAGAGGAGAGCAAGTGTCAAAGCAAGAAAATGTAATGTTTGTAAATAAGTAGGTCGTTTATTCTGACTCGGAGATAAATGCATAACAAGAATAAACTTTACAGTGATTTTTTTATGAAATGATTATTGTAAGAGTATGTGAGACAGAAAGAAACATGACCAAAACCGCAAACTTACTACAATTGCCTACTTAATTTGAGGAAAGTAATATGGATAAATTTTTCTTTAAAAGCGGGAATCAAAACCGGTAGGAAATATACAAGATATAATTATATTTCCTATGGTTATTGCTTTGACAGATTTTATTAAAGCATTGCGAAATATTTTATTGAAGAAAATACATTAGACGTTTTATAGTATTAATTAATTTGTACCTGATGAAGTGAAAGTATAGTTCTTTTTACTTTTCTTGTACTTTGGTTAAATATTTCGCCAGTTATAAGGATTCTTTCTCCAGGAACGTAGCCAACTCTTGGTAATTTTAGTTGAAATCCTACGGGACCACTTTTGCAGCACAAACAGCAAATATTTTTATGTTTTCTCATTTCAGTTGGTAAAACAGCTGTGGGGTCCTTATTTAAATCTACAATTGCATTAACAGTAAATGGCACAAGTGCTTTGCGGTCAAATTTCCACGATCGTTTCATTATTGCTTGTACACCGTAAGAGACGTTCCCAAATGGCCCTTTGAAAGAAGTTGGTAATCCGAGTGGTAATCGATATGTAAATGGATATGCATGGCGTCCGGGTAACATTGAAACTGTTCGAAAAGCAAATTACTAAATACTAAGTTTTGTAAATAATAGATAAAAAATGTCATTAAAGTTTCCATACAAATAAAAATTGTGTTATATTTCCTTCCACAATGAAAATGAAATCAATAATGTGTCAGATATTTACAAAAACTGCTAAATATTTTGATATTTCATACCCTTTGAAATGATGGAGATTGTATCGTTGATATATTCTTCTTCGTTTGAGTAACTATCTCTTACAGTTCTGGTAGTTCGATCGTCTCCGGTACCGGTAGTTTCTTGACGAGTCTCTTCCCAAAGTACTGACGCAGAACCGAAAAAACGAACCTTGATTCCTAATCATATACAATAATTTCCAATTAAATAAATTTGTTTGTTCTACAAAGGCCTATTTTTGTGGAATTGTATTCCTGAAAATGTAACTTCAATTTGAAACGTACCATCAGTCTTCGTTTCCTTTGTCGATTTAACAACAACTCTTCCAGATACTACCTGCCCTGGAAAAAATGAACGAACTGGATCGTCCATCTCTATAAAAAATTGAGTGGCCTCCATTTCTCTGCCTTTTAAAACTAAAAATAATGGAATTCAAAAACTGTAGATCTCAAAGTTACAGGAATTTGCTGTCACTTCTTCAAAGTGAGCAACTGACAAATAGGCAGGAAACATAATAACTGGAATATTGTATAAAAGTATATTTGTTGGGACTTAGAATGAAAAGTATCTTCTGAGAATGGCAATAGTCATGTTTTTCTTAAGAGCGCCTCCCATATCAAAAGCTTTGGTACGGTAAGGATTGTGCTTTATACAAACCAAAGCTTTGGTATTCATTATAAATGTAAAATAAAACATCTGTGGTTTCGGTGTCAATATCACGAGTAATGCAAGTGATGTTATTTAGTTTAAGTTTAGTACGTAAGTTTTACCATAACTTAACAACTACGTCCCTCTTCTTCAAAAATGCACTAGGCCAAAATTAGCATTCCTCTGAAAAGTGCTAAAATTGCACATTAAATCCGTTACAAATAAATTTCAAACAAATGATGTATTGAAACAAAATATTTATTTTAAATATTGAATGTATAATTGATTTCACGATTTAATGGGTGTTAGTGTTAGTAACATTATTTCATGTGGACACCGTACCAGCTCCAATAGTTTCAAAAACGGTAGTATTCAAACCTCCTCATTAGTATGGCTTATCATCTCTTTGGGAACTAGTGAACAACTATTTTACCTATTTTTGTAAAAAATAGACATTTGGTTTATGACATTTGGAATTATAAAGCCTATCCTTTTTTGAAGAAGGGGGACGATAGCGTTTCAATATACATACTCATGTATACCGAATGTTCAACCTACACAAGAGATAACATATTTTGCTTCACTAATAAATTCTGTGATTACTAGCTACGGACAGAAGACTCTTAACAATTGAAAGAACACACTTGCTTGCTTTCCATTCAGCGGTTTCTTATCACTAGTATTTCTCATGTACAATGCTTAGTAATCGCATTCTTACTTGTAATGTAATATAATACAATGGGTCCAGACCCATTGTATTATATTTCATTACACACTCAACTACACTTTCCTGTTAAATAAATATGTATTTACAATTGAATTCTACTTATTTCATGTTCATTTAGTAGTACTGTTACTTTCGTTTCCATTCGTCAATAATTTAAAATTTGTGTAAACTTTGGGAATGCGATTGCTGGAAGACTTTATAAGGCCTATATTGTTCCCACTTTTATGCTTTTTGCATGATTTATTTAATAATTTATTTATAATTTATTTAAAAAATTCGTTTTTTGAAGTCGAACATCTGACTAAGAACTGTGTGCACTCAGATATTGCTATCCAAGTTTTAGTTAGTGATTATCTTTGAATTAAATCTTCAACCTGCAAATATTGTAACGAATGCAATGCATGTAAATATTGCAACTTTGTACCTTTGAGTTTTTAATTTTATTATCATTGTGGTTTTTAACGTGGTACAGTGCAGAGGTAGGTAGGGAAAGTTGAAAACTGAGATTTGTATGCAGAATTTAAATTGATTTTCAAAAAGCATGTATTTTAATGCAGAAGTTGACTCGTCGGATATATGTACAATCTTTGGGTCGTCTGGATTATTCACACCAATGAAAGCCTCGCATGCCATGGTCATCCAAGATTTATGATTTTAATTTCTAATGAGAGCCACCTTACAGAAGTTTATTTAAGGTGAATAATTGTAAACATCATTTTCTAAATGAAATCATATTTTTTACATTATTTCTGGTATTTGTCTTCATTCTAGATTTGTTGCTTAAATGTTAAATCCCATGTCAAACATTCAAATATCACTAGTGCATATAACGAGTATTGCTTTATTTTTGAATCGACTAATACTGATTTACCTTAGCACACTAACTTTTGGGAATTTTTTATTCCACCAGTTTAATTTCTTTTCTGCAACTTCACTTCTGCGGCATCCGCTGCATAATTGTATTTTCTTAAATTTTTAGCTTATTAGTTACTATCATACAGTACAAAAGTACAATACTACCTTTTTGCAACTGACATCGAACCATGTAAAATTTATTGCTTTAGTTATGAGTACGGGTATTGAAATACTAAGACCAATAATTTTATTCAGCCATAAAAAGCATAAATCGTCATTTTACCATAAGAGTAATCAATTTACCATACATGTATTATTTGGTCATACAAAGTGTCAATCAATAAAGAAATACCTGGTCATTTTTGCATAAGGAAAACTATTTCCCAAATATTATGTTGCTTTTTCCTCCTAATGTTTGCTTAAAGGAACATACGCAACCTAATACATGTGGAAAAATCAATCTTACATGATCATTCTTGTACCTATATTCAGTGACGTTCTTATAATATAATAATTTTAAAGTAAATTGAATATTCCTATGAAAAAATAACGAATTTTGTTGAAAAAAGCTAATTATTTTTGTGGGTGGTCAAATAGTACAATAATAATAACAGTTTTCATTTGTTATTTGCCAGTTATTTTTTGCCAACGCTGCATTGATATACCTAGGTATAGTATAGTATATATTATGAACTGTCTGTTTTTAAAACCATAGAAAGGAATTACAATAGCTTGCGTGTTGAAACAAAACGCAAATACAGAAAGGGATTAATAGGATCAAGATAAGAAATGAAGGAAGAGCACATATTCACGTAAACTGCAAGATTTACGTATTTAATGTATACCCAATCTAGTAGCACATTGGCACAATGTTACGCTGACCTGTATTTCTTTGCATTTCTTTCATCCCATTTCATATACGCATGTCATTGAACGAATGCTATAGGAATAAATATTCCGATCACAATCTTAGGCGAAAGCATCTTCGCAGCAGGGAATAATGCACATAAAGAATATTTTCACAGACATGACCATTAGGTAAGGTGAGTTTTGCTTCAGTCGAATCGGAGTTGACAGAACTTTCCAGATCTCTTCCATCCACAGAATTGCACATTCTAAAAATAAACAAATCTGGAAAATCAATAATGTGCCTCTACGCATTAAAATACACAGACACAGATCTGCTTCTTCCCAGCTCACCTGTTGGAAAAGTAGTTCTCAGCCTCCATTCATCATCATGCACTGCGTATTACATTCAGATGTCATTGTGCCTTTGCCATTGCATTTGTCTTCTCAAAGAAACCATTTTTAACACAGGCAGCAGCCTCATACAGGTAAATAAACAGTTATTTTAACTAGATATGTTAACATTAGTACAATTACTACTCATTAATTAAACATCAGCATGTGCATTTTTAATACTAAAAACTTTTTAAGAGAAGCTGAGAGTAATATTTTTAGAAAATCTTGAATTGCAATTATTAGAGTTAAAATTCATAATACTTGTTACATAAATTGCAAGAATGGTTAAGAAAAGCTAGTTCCTAGCCACGAGTGCCTTTAATACTTCTTAAGAGGCCGGAGGTTTACTTTAAGCTTTCGTTTTGGTGGGTCAGTCTTTCTGCCAGTGAAAGACTGAGTTAGCTTGATTACTCAATACCTAATGGTAAATATAACACAATTGTTTGTCGTTTTTAGATTTGTACATTTTAATCAGCATTAATTGCACTGCGGACTGAAGATCTGCAAATATGTCAAGCATTCAGCGAAGTCTGGAAAATGAATATGTAAGTCCAATAAATTGGTAAATCATTCCTAAATTAGGTAAAATCCTAGATATTTTGGATTATTTTTCAGCATAAGTAAACGTAAATTTTGATAAATACTTTTCTGTACATTTGATTATTAATTTTTAAGAAAAGTACAAAGGTCCACTCAATAGTAAAAAAGGTGTCTTTAAATTCAAGCTAACCACTAAATAATTAACGTCGATCAGTTTGAACTGATTTTCCAAGAATTACAATGAAGTTATCTGCGATTGGTAAAGGGTATTACAAAAAATGAATCTTTTCTCGCCGTAAACGGTGTAAAAATTAAAAACCACCATTTGTATTTACGTAGGGCGAGGTTATCTACGGTTAAGATACCGGCAGTAATTTCCACTTAATGCACGTACAATTAATTAAAATTAACTGTAAAATTGCAGTTAGTTACAAACTTTTAAAATAAATTAAATAGAAATATTTTCCAATGTTCTATGTTTATATTTGTACACCATTACGATGAAAATTTTGACGACTGACATAATAATGGTATTGCAATGAGTAATGAAGTATTTGTTAGAATATTTTTTTAGTTAGAGAGCTATTATTGTGCAAATGAGTTCCGATAATAATTGGTAAGTCTGATGTGTTGATATTGATTTTCCGTTTAAATAGGTTTTGGAACACATCTTTGGATTGCTAAACTTACAGGAAATAAAAGCTTGTCGTTTGGTTAACCGGATGTGGGCAAAGGTTGGAAATGGAATACTGAGAAAGAAGTCAGTCGTTCGATTCGACTTCACCGATACTCAAGACGATCTTTTAAAAATCCTGGAAATTGGAGTAATGCATGATTCCTATGACACTACTAACGATTCTCCGTTTTCCTCTTTTTCCTTTCGTGGATCTTTCAATTTGGCGTATTTGGGGATTTTAATCTTGAAAATGGGATGCTCCATGAAGGAATTGGCCATTTCCTGTTTCTCTTCGTATCACTTGATCACAACAAGACGTTTCGATTTGGATGCCATGCTAGGAGATCACTTGGAGAAATTTCACTGCCAAATTTTGAGCGAAGGCACTACCTTTCATTTGTCCATCGACCAAATTCGTTTTGTCCAAGACCTTCACCTAAACCACTGTGAGGTTAATGTCAGTGATGGATTACAGAAACTACGCTTACAGAGAATTGACTTGGGGTCGAAAATCAAGTACAGCAGGAACGGAGAAATCCTGGACAGATTTGTCATAAATGACTTATTTGATTTACGGAAGACGAGTTTCATAAAACTTATTGGGAAAAATATGATCTTGGATTTGGCTCAGTGCCCCAATTCCAACGTCAAGAAAATGGAAGTTTTTCTCGAAGACGTGATTGTAATAAACTGGAAAATGTGTAATTGGAAAGTGGAAGAACTACATTTGTCTGGAGTTCCTTTCGTGGAACAGAATTTGATGGAAATCATATCTTTTACACTTCGGAAAACAACTGTGGATTTTTCTGCAGTACATAAACCATTAAAAATCTGCAGACTTTACTGCTTAGAAGCAGTGGAAATTTTGGATGCAAAATTCTTCTTTCCGAATGCAACCCGATTATGCTTAATTGATCAATCCATTATTGGTCTCCACAACTTTGCAGCAAATGAAAATCTGGAGGAAGTTTACATGACCTATAGTGGGAATGAAGAAGACGACGCTTACCGAAATTCCCCAGAAATTCGAATTCAGGATTTCCCAAAATATATCAAGCGCTTAATTCTTGTCAACGTTCGAATCGAAGGAAGTGGACTATGTTCAACTGAAGCTCTTCAACTATATGATTATTATCATTTTCAGTCCTTTGACGAATGTCGACGAATTATTAATTATTTTACAGGGGAGGTTCTTTCTGTTTTCATGAGCTTGAACTCAGAAGGTGATAAAGATATCGTCCCATTTATAAAGGCTCCGAAGGCATTCAAGTCTTTTGTACTTGGAAATTTTGATTGGGGAACTGAAGATAATTTTAACAAAACAGAGTTCTCAAAGTATGTTGATAAACAATCTGATTGTTATATCTTTGAGGGTCCAAAAGGTATATCTATGAATCCCTTTGAACCGGAAGCCTTCTTCAGGTATGTATTTTCAACCGTTTAGGAGATACTCAACTCCTAACCTTATTTTAACATCTTTATGAAGGTTGTAAAATTTTAACCTTCCAGGGTAGATACATTTTTCGTATTATTTTCTATTTAAAAGATGATTTTACCATTGAAGTATTTTTCGTCAGATTTTTTAATGCATTATGTGTTTAAAGTGTACTTATTTTCTTCGCATTTGGTGTTTTTCTGTGTTTTCAACGTTGTATGTGTGCTTTCAGTGTTTTGTGGAGTGTTTTGTGTGTTTTCAATGTATGTATTGTAAATGTGTTTGGTGTTATTTGAGAAAAAAAATCTCCATTGAAAAAATTATTGGTGTTCACTATATAGTAGTCTACATTACAAATATAATATAATACAATCACTGGCACAGTCCATCCGATATCAATGACTTTATTTTTTAATACCGTAATATTTTGGTTAGTAATCTATTAGAGGGAAATAATAAAAATACTCGAAAACCATCTTTTGGTTGATTAATGTTTCCTGGAAAATTAGTAGACCAATTGCAAATATAATAGCTCAAATATTTGCCGAATTCTCTAAATAATCAAGACATTTAAGGATTCTCAAAATATATAGACTGAATTCTGAATTAAGCCTTCTGGAATGTTTCGAACTTGTTAGTTATATAAAAACAGTCGGATTTTGACGGCTGCATTTACTATGGTATGTGTATTGGGTATGACACCTTTGTAAGTTTACGTGGCGATATTTCAGCAGTCCAAATAAGAATATATTTTATAATTAACATCTATTGTATGAGCTCAGACTTTGAGACTAGCTACCAAATGTACTCAATCAAAGAGCTTTCATTAACAATTGATAAATATAATTTTCATACGGATTTATATGAAAAACAATTGCTCTTTGGGAAAGAAAGCACTAAAACGTTTCGCTTTTTGTTATTCAATTTTCAATATAATTATATTTTACACTGTAAACTTCTCAGAAATTTATTTAGTAGGACGCACTTACACTTTTATATCACAAAGAGTTGTACTATATATATATACTACAAACTATACCAGTAATAAATGTACTAACTGTGTGGTAATACATAAAATAGTGCTAAAGAAAAACTGTGTTAATCAACAGTTACTGTATTCTGTCCTTACTTTACGATGTTAAATAATTCTAATGATACTGTAATTTATCTTGAAAATAGATGTGTCCGTGAATAAAAATATTTATTGATGTCAACCATTGAATATCTAAGTTGTGAAGTAAACTACATTACTAGATCTTGAATCCTAAACTGCAATTACGAAATTAATTACCCAAAAAATTATTTTTCAATCCCAAACGTTTGTCGCGAAATGGACATATATCATGATTAAAGTTACTATGAAATAGAGCTACTTTCACTTTTGCTGCATACTACAGTTATGGTTGCTGATAAAACTGTATTGAAACAAAAACTTTACTTTTAGCAAATTCGTGTATTTTATAACATTTTTGGAAATACTTTGAACAAGAAATTTTAGGATAGCAATCGTTTCTGACAATCATGTAAATGAAAAGTCAAAATAAGATAGATTTTAGGACCATTGTGGATAAAAGTATCGAAACGTAGAATTAGATTTACTTTTATGTGTTTGAATCATTATTGGAAACATCAGACGTCCCACGATGGTGTCGAAGGGATATCTTTTGCTGGGAAATCAGGCGAAATATCCCAGATATAATTTGTTCGGTAGATTCCCGGAGGACGAAGGGTTGCAAATTCTGAAATTGAATTCCTTGGCGAATAGTTCAATTCGGAAATCAAATATTTGCAAATTAAATATCCCGTTCTGTTATATCCATGGGTGCAATGAATGCCAATTATTCCTTCGCTGTTTTTGTACTGCCTGCATACATTAAGAAATTCTTCGACATCGGAGGCATAAGGAATTTTTCCAGCACCTCTGAATGCAAGTTTGCGGTACTGAATTCCTTTGGAAGTAACTTCATCTCGGGTGTAGTATTTTGCGGTATCTGTTAGGTCAATCCAACAGACAAACTTTTGCTGAAATAAACAAACGACATTTTAACTTTATTTACATTAAAATTTAATAAAATTAAATTCAGTTATATAAGCATTTCAAGTAACTGATAAAGATTGCAAATAAAAAATTATTTAGTTAATCTTCTTACTTTTAAAGTGTCCAAATGATTAATGACATCCTCAATTATGAAACGATTTTCTCTATATTTGCTTTTTGTAATTGGACTTTTGAAAACAAAAAACTTGTCAGCAATTACGCCTTCCGATAGAGATGGGCACTTGTCCCACCCTTTGGGATATTTAGACATCCTGCAATTAAGTTATTAGAAAAAAATTTAGAAAAATTAAATAATCGTTTCTGCAAACGGTTATTTTACTTCTGCATTGGCGAATGTGTAAGCTGTGGTGAATTCTAAGTTGTTTTAAGTTCCGACTTCAGTTATTTATATAGGTTGTAATATTTCTCTAATTTCCCTGTTGTATTTGCCATTTTGAGTGCAAAATACTTAACAATGAGATTTTATTAATTGGATTGCGCAACAAACACTTTGTCCCTAATCTAGATTGTAATGATTCATAATATCGTGATCTATTAATTCCATGTGCCGACTTAATTGGTACATATTACTTGGGTGATTCATTGTCATTCACAGGAAAACACGATTAGCAGTGATATCAGGTAGTATTATGCTGATATTTCTAACAATATGATTGCCAAATAATCCTCTTATGAGAATTCTGGAAAACATCCGGGAGAATAATTTGTGTGTTACAGTTAATATATGCTGCTTTGAATTTGCAATATCTTTTAACTTACCATAACAAGGACAGTTTTTGTACACAAGAATTGCCTTACACACATATATATAATCTTGAAAGTCAGATAATAAAAACTTGAGCACATACTGTTTTTTTCTGAGTTTTAATAAAGGAAAATTACTGGCAATGAGAGTACTAGTTCTATAAACTAGAAGTCTATAAACTAAAAACATTACAAAATATTTTCGCAAATTAATTATAAAATGGAGTTACAATAAAAATATTGGCTGAGGATTTTAAACCGATTCTTATGTTATAAGATGTAAAAAAATTAAATGCAAAATATGTGTATCGATGGCGAAATTGAATTGAAAATATTCGGTAACAAAGTTTTAAGGATATTGCTTACAGAATATTAACTAGGTAATATATCATATTCTCCAACAAGTCCTATTGTAATTGAAATCATGATTGACAAATTGTGAAGTAGTAATTATGAAATCCAGTTAGTCATACATGTAATTAGGTAATCATTGTACTTTTAAAAGAAGCATATTCCAAAATTCCAATTCGCAATTATTACCAATTCATATCACAGACTATCTGCCAGAACAAAGGTAAAGTTAACAATATTAGCAAATCCAACGCAGTTGGTTGCAACTTTTCCTTCAACCTCAGAATACTTTTCAAATGATTACTATAAGGGAGTCATTACGGAAAACTATACTAATGGAGAGCATAGTTAAGGCTTCACATGTTTCACACTTCACTGTCTATATTCACTATTTATATTTTAGTATTAAAAATGTCATTTGTGAGGCTGTAATATAATGCACATTTGCTCATCTACTTATAACTTACAAAACAGCATGATAACTGATGATACATTATATCACTTATGTGCAAATAGTCATTTCCTGTTAAATAAATGATTAAATTTATTTTGCAATAACTCATGTTGGCTTACTAAAATCCTATCTGACAAGCATTTCTGGATCATGGATAACTGAGAGAGAACATTAAGTCCTAAAATGCTACATTCACAAATTGAGTATAAAATGATGAAGTGCATTAACATAAATGCAAATGCTTAGACAGCATACTAGAGCAAATAGACCAATAAGCATAGAATCAACAGGAGTCCTTAAATGGAATTTCACTAATTTTATATGCACCCGAGGATATTGAAATTGTAACCCGCCAGGGTATTAAGTTATACGGGCAATACTGAGAAATATCTGTTTGTAAACGTACTTATACAACCGAGTGAATTTTATTTTACATGACTACAATTATTTATTTATGCAAGCATTATTATGTTCAACCTTACTATTCTCAAACGCTCCCCAATCTTTTACTTATCAGTTTTCACGTTCCCCTTTCATTAAACAGACATCAGGTCATAGAGTTACAAACAAACGTCTAAACATAATTATCAATATTCCACAAATGTCTTGGTCCTGACCGTACGGTCTGCGTTTTTACTGTTCCATATACACAATACATTGCCTCATAAATTGATATCATTGAACACCTACTCATAACACACCTAAATTATTCTACACATGCATTGCGTTAACGGATATAATATTTTAATGCCCCCCACCTGTACTGTTATGCAATGTGAACCTCTAGTCCAAGCTTGATTTGCCCTACGCGCCACCGGTCTTGACAGTATAGTACATCCCAGAACAATTTTTATTTTATTTTCCATGCATACTGTTGTTCTACGTAAACCGTTCAAGGCGCAAGTTACATCTAGCAGTTTTAAGATTTTCAAATTTCAATATTTTCTATATTGCTACAATTTCTATATTGCTTACGCTTACCTCAACGCTGATTTTGAAAGTTTCAAATAATTGCGTTGGGAAAGAAAAATCGCGATTTAAGAGCTCAACCCGACAATTTCAGTATACCGCTTCCCTTCGCAGAGTTTAGAAACCTGTTCACCTTCATTCGTCTTTACTTCATTCTATTCATGTCACTTGATTCGCTTCCTGATTATCCAAAGAAGAAGAAAGGTCAGTAGAAACAGAGCAATGTTAATGTTTATTATGAAAAGCTTGATTTACTAGAAACAAAATTCGTAAAATTTATTGCAGATATTTTTGCCAATATCAAAATTAAGTCGTTATCAGGTACTATGGGAAAATTGATTGATATTTAGAATACGGTACACAAACGGATGTAGAATAATTCAAAACTTCTATTTAAGACGATGTATATTTTCGAAACCAGCTTTTATTCAACTGTAAATTACAAATCAAGGTGAACATTAGTTCAGCATTGCCTTTTTTGAATGTTAATTCTATCTAATGTTAATTGTATCTTTTGAGTTACCAACCACTACTGAGGGAATCATTCAAAGACTTTGTCACTCACTTATAGTATTTTTGTATACCTTTGTCACTTATAGTATACCTTTTAAACTTTATTAAATGAATACGTATCTGTCATACAATATAACTCTAATGGAATATGTTCCTTATGTGTTCCATTTCAATTTTTGAAAAACACTTATCTAACACGAAATATTAAATACTAATATTACTTCTAAATAGTATTCATGCCAACATACATCCTTCTATAAAGTATTATAGAAATAGCACGCTAGAAATAGTATATATTTAAATAAAACAAAGCAGCCACTAATCTACAGTAATTAACTCTACAACTAAATATATGTATTGCTCAATTT
Source organism: Yoshiicerus persimilis (assembly GCA_020352615.2). Classification (NCBI taxonomy): domain Eukaryota; kingdom Metazoa; phylum Arthropoda; class Collembola; order Entomobryomorpha; family Tomoceridae; genus Yoshiicerus; species Yoshiicerus persimilis. The sequence goes on from CM036940.2 coordinate 78,856,383, forward strand.
TATTCTATTATTTGTAATAACATGTAATAAGTTGATCGGGATTGAAAATCTGTCTGTTTTGGAACATAAAGCAATATATTTTAAGGCGGGGAGTGGTCTTCTTGATTTCCTATTCACTACATCAAAGAAAGATTACTTAACGCTTTTGTTTGTGATGGAAACACTTATAGCTTTGAATGTTTCCATTGTAGGAATACAGTTTTTGAACATTACCCGCATAAATTTCCAAAGTTTTTATGTTTGGGAATTCATGTTGAAGAATTTCGAATATTTCAGCGCATTTGCTCAGACTTTTTCATATTACTATGATTTAAATGAGAAATGGAGACAGAAAGAACTTTTTTGAGAGCAGTCGATTGCTTTTATCAAATCTGGTACCAAGCCTTTTTGTTTGCGTTCCTCATAAATACGGTCGTACGTAATATGCAGCTCTTGTAATATTGGGAAATAGTACTGCCAACCAGTCTTGGCCCCGCCAAACAAGTCGTCCAAGATAGTGTCATTTGTGTAAGAAATCTGCAATCTTTTCACTTTTGATAATATTGGAAATTCTGAAACTGCAGATGGTAGTACAGGGCACACAGTTAGCAGACTCAATTTTAAGGTTGTTAAGCAGTCTTTCTGCGTCGCGAGAAAGTTAATTAGGGAAGTAAAAGTTAAATCACGTTTTTCAATGGTTAAAGAAAAAGATTCTAGCTTCAAATATTTTTCAAATTTAGCCAATTGAGTTAAGCATTCGTTCAAACAATCATATTCTCCATGAGAGTGTATAATTATTTCTTTTAATTTGCACACGGTTGCGTACCTCCATGTTTGGTAAATTTTCAGAGTCACATAATTTCCTTCTGTTGAAATGGATTTTAAATTTGGTGCATGTGCCATTATTTCCCTCAGCGCCGGCACGCAGATTCCCTCCAAGCAAAAATATTTTGCATTTATTGCGATCCATTCGACCTTTTCTAGTTTGTTTAGAACAATGTCGCCTGCCCGGGGAATGTTAGGATTATATGGAATTTTTGGTTCTATAAAATCCATTTCTGCACTTGGTAACATTGTAATGCGGACGGAAAGATACTCAATGTTTGGCATATAGTCTACCAAAATCTTTTTGATGGCAACAAACTCGTACGACATATTTTTCGCTTTAGGTACAAGGATTTGGAAATACCGCAGCTGGGATCCATATTGAGACAAAATCTTTATTAACGGTGGAAGAGGACGTTTATCTTCTCGCCATTCGGAAGCAGAATGGCGTTGAAATTCTATTCGCAGACCACTAAACGTATTTCTTAAAGGAGGCTTTACGAAGGATCTGAGAAACATCATTGGACTTTTCTCATGCCCGCTTTCACAAAGGAATAGTTTAATGACAGATTTCTCTTTCAAGTATGGTTGGCAAATATTGTACCATTTGGCATTCACAAGGCGACAAGTCTTTAAATCCCGTACATTCATATAACTCAATATTTCACTGAGAATCTGGAAAATAAATAAAATTTTCATTAGAACAGAAAACCTAACCTGTTGGTTTTTAAACCGAAAATTACGCATTTCAAGCGAACGTATTACCCATATCTTTATTTTAGTCACGTAATTGTTAAAAATGATGTTACCAGGAAAATTTTATGAATTTTATTTATTTTGCAAAGTTAACATCACAAATCCTGTACTGTAGTACAATTGCACAAACGAATTAATAATTTCATGCAAAAGGCAGCATTCGTTAACAGGATTTGCAAACCTTTAATATATTAGTCCACTAATTGGCAAGTTTAACTGTCCAAAGTTCCGTAATTTAAATTTAATTAACATTCGTCAACTATTCGGAAATAAAAGTTTCTAAAATCACTGAATTGCAAAATTAAATAAAACATCTAGGTAAGGAACTACGTTTTGTAACAAAAGTAAAAGTTTACGAATAATCTCTCCTTACTTAAAATTGCTGTTTTCGTTTACTTTATGATTCAACACAGTTTTAACCAGAAGTGGTTTGAAAATTTGCGTCAATAAATGCACGATACATTCACTGCAATTACATTTTCACTGTATACTTAGGTGAGCAGTAAATTTTATTAATTAAATAATCACTTTTATGCTTGACGCAAATTATAGAATACTAAGAATACCAAGCAAAATGTTGTGGTAAAACGACATAATTACCAAATCATGCTGACCAACCCCAATATTTGCTAAAGTGACATCAGCTTTACAATTTTGAACGTCCATTTCTCAGCACTTAATTTTCCTGCAGAAAAAAGTTTAAATGTAAATATATATTAACAGCTTTTAAATAATATTACATTTAAAAAGTAATCACAGTTAAATAACTAAATGACAAGTGGAAATACAGTGCGCAGAGCTCGCATTTATAAGTAAACTGTAGCAAGCCTTTCTCTTGTAATAAAACATGATTATTTACAATCTTTAGAACTACATAATTTTTATATATGAAGCTATACCACAATCTTAATTTAAATACCACAATACAAATTTCAGTTGACAAGAATGAACTTACCTGTTACTACCACCACAATTAGTAAATAATGTTTGTCAAAAGTGAAAGTCAGTTTTATTAATTACCACCCTCAGGCTGGCTATAGGCCTTCAATTGATGTCGTGTACATTGTATTTACCACCGGCTACTCCATCGCATTATATAGAGGAAAGATCAAGGAATCAAGGACGTATTTAGAGGGGACACGGGAGAACGTACCTCCGCGTCCTTAATTCCGAGAAAAATAAACTTCATTCAAACTAAAAAAATCACTAAAATTTGTAATTTTGGTACATGTAAATTCAATTTTGTGCCCCATTGATCACATTGCTAAATACATGATTGACATTTGACAATGACTTCTGCTGCCATAGGCCGTGAACCAGAATCTGCGCTGTCAAAGAAAGTTTAACTATTTAATGCCTGGTCCAACACCATTTATGTATTAGTGAAGGTAAGTGAAAACTCTTTGAGTTAGAAAATTGCCAAGGAAATTAAAATTTCCACTTTAAAATGGGGCACCGTAATACAAAAGAGAACCTGAGACTGATGTTCATAATGTATAATATATCTACCTTGTAGGCCTAGGTTTAGAGGTGGGATCAATCTGCTTCTATGATGTTGTAGTACTTTTACATATGTAGTATTTAAGTATTTGCAGCTCTGAAATTACTGTCCATTATGGAATTGTAATAAAATTACCAATACCTCATTAAAATAATTGTGTTGGCTGAAAACAGTAAATAAATTGTAGGATGGAAGCAAAGTTGTATTTTACTTCATTACATTACATAATACCTGTTGCAATTACAGAAAAATAACATGTCGACAGTTGAAATGATAGGGACACTTTTTTATATTATATAATGTGATGTGATTCTTAATATTAAACATGGCTCTTGCATTTTCCACAAACTAATTTAAATAAAATATTATAGTTTATTCTCTGAAGTCTTACGTCGTGAAAACAAAACTTCTAACTTTGTGCATTATTACCAATAATAATTTATAAAAGATTTTAAATAATTGTGACTTTTGCGATGCAATAATGTTATGCTTCAATTGTAAATGTAAACTTTTGATGTAGAATTTTGCATCAAATATTCTAAGCGAAATTTAGAAAACTTAATATATATGCGGTTGAATGGTTATTACATTTTACCTTTTTTACTCCATAGATAGCTACAGTTTATAGATTTGAAAATTACATTGATTTTGCATTATTAAAATAATTGCTTTCTTAAAAATTTCTATGCTATTAACAATATTTGACTTGGAAAACTTATTTCTTATATGCTAATTACGCTCCTCTGGAACTATAAAAGAATTTCTGACTTCAAGAAAAAGTTGTAGTATTGTAGTGGCAGCCATACTACTCTCACCTAAATACCCGTCAATAATACCACATTTATAATTGTTGGAAATCCTATTCGTCTCAACACCTTACCGAAAAACCCAGAGGAATTTGAAATTATACTGATAAAACTTTACAAACTGAAAACCCAGACAAAAGTAATAAAGAATAATAAATTAAAAATCATCGTCGTACACAACTTTGTGTCAGGTCTCACAACCCACAGGTCCAAGCTGCTTGTTTGTAGATTTAAAAAAATGAGTACTCAATTAATAAGAACTGCCATAATTGAATATTTCAAGTATTGTGAAAGAGTGAAGCATGGACCATTCACTTATAACAAGTTGACAAAGAAACTCGAGGTGACAAAACAGCGTTTTCGAATAAATCTCTGGTATTTCAGCAACTGTGTTGTATTAGCCTACATTATATACGATGCCATCTTCTTATACAGACAAATTTTCAACTCGCCCCCACCCTATAGCATTGCCCTAACAATTACAAACCTAATAATTCTGCTTCTATTTTTATTGACCCTTGCAATAAATCTTACCTATGTAATTCCATTTGACAAATTTGCCTACAACTTCAATTCTTATTCTACATTCGACAGGAAATATTCAAGTAAGTAATAAGAATGAAATAACTACTTTTTCTACTACCTATTCATAAAATGCTAAGTAAAATAGTTCTTGAAGTAAATTTATAATAAAACACAGAAAATTATCATGTACTTTTAACGGATATTTCCTTATTTGTATTAGGAATATTCAAAGAGCACTTGAAGGACCGCAATCACGAAATCGATATTCCTGGATTCTATCTTCTGTTCACAGTTCCTGCAATTCCTCTGATATCAACAATGTGTTCAATTGGAGTATTCCTCCTCAAAAATGATTTCTTAACACCACTTCTTGATTTTCTGTGTCCATCGATTTCGCACAACTTCTATGTGAAATTGGCCAGCTGTGCTTTTTGGTGGCATTTTAGCTCATTTATAGGTCTTTCTGTTTTCATTTTCTTTTCACAGTTTATATTTTTCGTTCAGTTTTTCAACAAACTAACCGAACTAATTTCAGACAGCGATCGACAACCACAACTAAAGTTAGAAGCCGCACTAAAAATGTACCCACAATTCTCTATACTTAATAGGATAAAAAACGAGGAGTTATATTTCGTTATGCCGACAGTAAAATTTCTTGGTTGCGTTGCACTTGTACTGGTAAATTTTGGAACGATTCGAATGTATTCGATAATAGGAATGCCTCTATACCTTGTACTTCCCATTATGTCATACGATTTAGCTTCCACTTTCTTTTTCGTTTTGAACCCTGCTGCATACTCTCACGAAAAATCGAAAGAGTTCATTCGGAGATGGTCATCTCACTCCGAAGGAAACAAATTAACACGAAGATGCATAAAGTCATTCAGACCACTTCGTATCGAAATTGGGCAGTTTTATTATTGCAAAAGAGATACATGTACTACTTTTATGGGTGTAGTTGTGGATCAAACCATAAGTCTCTTGCTGGATATATGAACACTTTATTTATAAGTGTCTAGCACCAAAAAACTTAAAATCTGTTTTCTCAGCTTTGTTTTATTTACGTTCCATCTGCTTTCAAAAATTGCAAAAAATAGGGTAACCAGGCATTTCTCTTTGATTGACATCTAATAGTACGTCTTTACATGTAATTTTACGTAGAATACTTATTAAATATCATAAGGCGTAGAATTACATTGTAAAGACTAAAGACAAAAATGAAAACTAAGTCTTTCTACTGTATCATGTGAATAAAACACAGCCACAGTTTTTGTTTCATAAATTGTAACCACATGTATATAGTAATTGGTAGATAATACGTCTACTCATTCTTTAGTGAAAATTACCAGTCTTAATTGACATTTATAATAATGATTTGGGGCATGTAATCATATGATTATTTGATTATAATCCTGCTTATAATTTTTACCTGCTTAAGTCGTTGATTAAGGTGAATATATTGAGAATGAGGGTTCCAATTAAATATAGTCACATTGCAAACAGTTGTTTTTTCCATAAGAAAATTCAAATTGTATTGACTAGCAATATATGCTTTGTATTTTATTATTCTGTTTTGCAAACTTCATTGTAATTATTAAAATTTAGGAATAAATAGTAATAGTTATACAACGACCTAAATATAAGATATGCATAATTTTATCTTTGACAAACATTCTTTCCATCCTTGAATAATAGCCAATATTGGTAATACTGTAGTAAAAATGTAATACTGATTGCAAGGAAGTAGCGTTTATTAATTTAAATAATGGGGAAACTGCTTAATAATTTAATGATACTTTAAAACTAATAATGGTGATAGTTTTCAAATAATTTAGTTGTGTCCATGTAGCGAATAGAAAACCATAGCTATGATGCTGCGCTTTTCCTATTTTTATGTACTTGGGTATTTACAATTCTAAGACTTTTGTTAACTGTTGAATTAAAAAAAACTGTAATTATTGTGCTTCATTAAAGTAATTTTGGTTGTGTAAGCCATGAATATTTAGTAATAACGTAGTAACAGTATATTTGTAGTATACTAATAGCACAGCAGGAATGAAGGAGTCTAGTCTTGCAATTATTAGAAACGCACTTATAGTTATCATTTTGGTATTGGAAATTCCAATATGTAATATGTAATCTCTTCAATACATATGTAATATATAATGAAATATATATGTAATATGTAATATATGTAATATCCCTTCAAATTTATAAGATTTAATGTAAAGTTTTATTTTAAATATGGTGTTTGCATGGAAATTATATTGCAAATCTTTAACATCGGCACCATGGGCTAGAGTTCACAGGATGGGAATAAATACAATACAATAGGACAGAAAAATATTTTGAAGCAGTTGAGGCATTTATTTTTCTTTCACTTCACTCTGTGCAATAGACAAGAAATGTAAGCAAACTTTCCCCTCAAAATTCCATTTATGTCGAAATTTGTATCTTATTTTTCTGATGGGTGTAGAATTGTATAAATACAAGTTCTACTGCAATAAACTATTCAATGTTATTCTGCAGCTTAAACTATTGCGCAAGTTAAATTCTAAATGTTTATACTCCATTTTAGGTTCATAGGTACTCAATGTTAGATTCATATAGGTACTCAATGTATGTGGCATAAACAACTAAAGAGTAATAAAAAGGAGTTAGCCAACAACATTGCTTAAATATGAACTATTTCGCAATTAACTTTATATTCGTACCAGAATGCCACACAAGCTAAGGTTTCATTTTAACAGTGTAAACTAAATTCGGCAAATACGATAATTACAGGATGCACTAGATTAGGGCCATTAGGGAATGGTTTTCAGGAAGAAATGACAAATGTCAGTGCCACATATGACTGACTAAAATTAAACCTTTTAGGCTAATATCTTTAATGTAAAATGGGGCGCACTGATTTATTGTTGCCATATGCAAGCCTCCTATTTGTGTAAATATTTTTCTTTGCCGACCAGATTTGTGTAAACGGCTTGTCTCAATAATTCCCACCATTAGTTCTTCTACGCTGTTCACCCAAACTAATAACACAATTCGATTGCAACCATAGCCATTGTTTGTAAATAATATCGCAAAAATTTTCGTAAGGCTTTATGTCGTCTAATAATGCTGTTTTGTCTATTTTCATGGTACAAAGTATTTTTCAAGATGGTATAATACGTGCGCAGGCAAAGTATAGTTGTATAGCTTGATTTAATAATGTTACTATTAAAAAAGCATTTTTCTTAATATACCCCATTCCTATAATGCATCGTCCTGTTGTACTACAGATGTATACTATTGGGAACACAATACGCATAGATGATACGGGGAAAAACTGAGGTACATTAGAATAGCTGTTCCTTATCGAAATTTGAATGCCACTTTCCTCCTACAGAATTAACGGACTGAAAAAATCTCTTATAATTGTTATGACTAACACCAAAAATGCCACCAAATGCTTATGTAGTGGCTACAAAATTTTGCAAAATTTGACTGTTCATTTTTGAGCCAGTCGTGGCCAAAACTTGAAAAGAAATGAAATAATTTGGCCACTGTCTGAAAAGCATTCTCGTTTCATATCGGTTACAGATTACAAAGTATTCACATGATGCCATAGCTGCTTTCAAGGGTCTTTCGAGTGTTATCATTTCTAGGGTTGCGTTGTTTTTGTAACTGCAAAAGCAAACTGTCTTTTTTGTGTCCCACCGACGCACCGACTGTTCTCGGCAATGCTTCATTGCTAGGAACTATTAAATATTAACATTGTTTACTTTTCCTTGTTCATAAGTATTTGCTCTTCATACATTGATGTTGCAATACATTGACTTTTAGTAAAATTACATTTATTATGCACAATAGAACAATTTAAGATATTATATTTTCAGAATTCCCATGATAAGAATTAATAGTATCCGAGGTTGGAAAACTTTGTTCTTTTCTAACTATAAAACGATTTCTAAAACTCAGAAAAATTCGTAGTAGTGGAATGAGAGTCATACAAGAGTTCCAACAATTCTTTAGTCTAAATTTATACTTTTTGGGAATCGTGAATTCATTAGCAAAGAACTTAGAAAGATAAACCTTTTACATGTAGTTCGTACCCAGATATGAGACTATAATTTTCCCATCAAATCAGCTATGCTGATTTCAGAAATGAATAATTCGGTCTGCAGAAATCGTGTCTTCTCTCGATGCGCACTGAAAAATCCGATTTTACCCTGTTGGGTAGAATTGCATTTTTTCTACTCTTAATAGTTGATACAATTAGAAAGGTACAGATTACTATAGTGAAATGAATCAAGTATTAAGAGTAAAAAAATTTGGAACCCTGGTAAAATCAGTTTTTTTTGTTTTTTCTATACGTACATGCAGAAGACATGATTTCTGCATACGAATTCTTTTATTTCTGAAATCAGTATATAACTTACTCCATGTAAAAGGTATACCACGTTAGTACGCAGCAGTTTATGTTGAAGACAAATTGAAGACTCGAAGAACGTTCGAGAATTCTAAATTCAGAAATATCATCTTATAGAATAGCGAGTCAGCAACTCTGCAAGCCTATAATTCCTTGTTACCCGTTGTTTGGCCTGGGGTTACAATTGCTCCCAAATGAGTACTCAATTAATAAGAACTGCTATAGTTAAATATTTCAAGTATTGGTAAATTTTGGAACCATTCGAATGTATTTCATAATAGGAATGCCTCTATACCTTGTACTTCCCATTATGTCATACGATTTAGCTTCCACTTTCTTTTTCGTTTTGAACCCTGCTGCATACTCTCATGAAAAATCTAAAGAGTTCATACGGAGATGGTCATATCACTCCGAAGGAAGCAAATTAACACGAAGGTGTGTAAAGTCTTTCCGACCACTTCGTATAGAAATTGGACTGTTTTATTACTGTAAAAGAGATACATTTACTACTTTTATGGGCGTAGTTGTGGATCAAACCATAAGTTTATTGCTGGAGATATGAACGTTGTGATTGCCAGTAATCTTAAAGGTTATTTACTTTATTGGGTCTTTATTGGGGTCGGATCTTCAGTTACTGTAACTAAATAGAAATGAGCAAAAACACATTTCTGATGTATTCTGTACATAAAATACGGCATTTATATATATCACAACATTTAGCCAATATAATTTATTTTAATGTATATCTTAATGTTGAAGCTCTGACTTTTAATATTACTTCAGTGCATCATGTATTGCTACTTATAATTAAAAAAATATATACCATTGCCTTATAGCTTTAGTACTGAATTCAGCAGCTTAAGGGTCGTATTTATTTACTACTCATTGAATTAGATGTACCTGTTATTATATTAACCATTGTTGTCTTAGCTGAAATTTTACGTAATAAATAAAAATCGAAAATGCAAAAGCAGCGGGAATACTGCACGCCTTTATTTTTAATTTACGAAACATGACATGGAATGCTATATCGTTATATGTAGTAGTAGTAGTAGTAGTAGTAGTAGTAGTATATTTATTGATTGTCTATGGCCAGAATTCACAATCATCGAATTATGATACAATATTTAGTTACAGAAAATGGGAGAATTACAATTCTAATACGTAGATATAAAGTTTCTAATTTTAATGACATCATTCCAGTATTTAAATAGTTGCGTACATTTTCTAACATTTAAATTACACAGCATATTTAAGAAATTATTCTTATTATAACATTCAGGTTTAAAATCAATTAGATATTTGTTTCGCACTGAACGATAATGGGGACATCTGCACATTACATGGAAGAAGTCCTCCTTTTCGTTCAGATTACATATATCGCAATTTTTAAAATGATTAATTCTAGAGCCATTTAAATGCACAGATTTTTTACCTATCGTGACATTACTTAAGTTAAATCTTAATTGCGTAATCAGTCTTATGGTAGAAAAATTAATATTAAAATCGAAATACTCTTCTCTGCCTACTTTTGGCTTGATACAATGGTATTGACATTTTTTATGATCACACATTAATTTTACATTTTTATCCACTTGATTCAGCCTAATACTATTTATAATTATATCGCTATATGTAATATATCGTTTAGTAATAGATCCTCAGCTTTGGCATTACTGGGCAATACTATAGCGCATTTCATAGTTTAAGCAGTACCAAATTCTTTCCGTGTAGCCGTGAACTACTGTATTGCTCTGTTTCATCAGATTAATTGAAAATGTTAGCTAAAATTGAAATAAATTAATGTAGTGGTATTTATGTTAATAAAATAGTGTAAGTTAGTGTCCAGAAATTTCATCAAGGAAAGCACAATAAAAATATTGGCAAATATTTTGCAAGTTTCAGTTACCTTCGTAAAATGAAATGCACATTACAGAGAAATCCTGATAATTTTTGAAATAATATTTCAAAAACACGGCATTTTCAAGCAAAGCGAGAGAATTTTGGCTATGTTTGGTCAGAAATATTACAGTAATCATGCGAACCACTAACGATTTTAAAGATGGTTATCAAAAAAATCTTGAGGTTTAGCGATGGTACCCTACCTTACTCCAAAGTTCTAATACTCCCTTGTTCCGATATTATTATAACCGTTCCTCAAGTTTAGTTGGCATAAAAATTGTACTGAGTTACTTGAGACACTTTTCAAGTTTCATCTTATCAATAATATGGCGAATAACTAAAAGCTGTTAATGGTCTGCCGGAATTTTGAAAGCCATAATGAAATAACACGTTATTTCGTTTTCCTGTGATTGAAAAATGATTTTATTCTGGTATCTTACTTTCACACTCATTATAGTCTTATTTTAGTACATAAAAAAATTAAATGATATTTCCTATATACTAGTATGTATACTAGGTATATTTATTATTTGTATATAATTTGTTACATTACTTTCTTAAGGGCCCTAAAATGAAAAAGTACGGACAGTAACCGGAAGCATGTATTATGTATTTACAGGTAAATTTCATTTTCACATTAACAAATGTACTTATCTGACAAAATGTAATCATTTTTGTGTTAAAAGTATAATACTTCACTGCTAATGATATCTGAAATTGTTTAGGATTGCGAGTTTCTATCAGGGATTAATTATTCCATCAAGTCGCAAATATGTCAAGTATTCAACAAAGCTTGCAAAACGAATATGTAAGTCAAAAATAACTTTGATTTTAAGGATTATTTTTAAATACTTTAACGCTCATGCAAACTATATTAAAATAATTTCCGTTTAAAACCAAGATGAACTGTTACTAGATCAAAGTCTTATTTCTGTCTCCCGCAACTCTTTTTCAAGATGTTTAGATCAATTAGATGAAATGTTCGCTACATAAGAATTACTTCCTTTTTGTTGGCTAAAATCGCATCTTAGAAGTTTTTAGTATGCCAATCTTTAATTATGCTTGCAATTCAAAAAATAAATAAGGCTTCAGAGAGAATTGCACTCAGCCCTCACACAGGAGATCTATTTCCAATATTGTTTCTTTGTTATTTCCTTATTTTATTTATGCACACTAGTACTATAGATCCCAACTGTGAGGCTTTAGATAATTAAGATAATTAAACTAAGAATTAATTGCTGAATTCTTATTGCTGATGTGTCATCACCCAGTTATTATTATTGCGCTAATTGCTGCCTTGACATTTCAACTTAAATTGTTTCGCAGCTTTTTTAACATTTCAGTTGTACCTTATTTGCTTAATGTTTTTTCCGAGACATTATGCATCAACGTATATGCATAATAAGAATACCATAAGGCTTATTTAAATATTGCAATTAAATGTACTCATTGATCACTTAAATCGAAAAACAGAAAAGCAGTTGTATTGCCTTTCTACAGTGCGTAGTCGGTTCTGTGAGTTCGAATGCAATGTTATAATTTTCCATATATTAATAGGTGGTGGAGCACATACTTGGATTTCTAAATATCGACGAAATAAAAATGTGTCGCTTTGTTGATCGAACATGGAGAAATGCAGGGAACAGAATATTGCGGCAAAAATCAATAGTTCGAATAAATTTCTGCTATGATACAGAAAATAAAGATGGAGCGGCTAAACTCCTGGAAATAATAAAAATTTATGAAACTTACGTCACTTGCCACGGCCATCCAAATAATATCCCATTTCGCTCCTTTTCATTTCGTGGATCTTTTAATTTAGCCATGTTGGACATTTTGAAAATAGGATGCAGCGTCAAAGAATTGAATATTGATTGCTGCTGTCCGTTGAAGCTAAGTTCCACAGAGCGCTTCAGTTTGAATGTCTTTCTTGGGGGTCACTTGGACAAACTTCATTGTTCAGTTTTCAGCAATTTTACCATATTTTATTTATCAATGGATCAAATACCCTTTGTTCAAGACATTCGTTTAGATCATTGTGAGATTGTCATCAGTGATATTGTACAACAACTCCGCCCAAAGAAAATTGATTTGGGATCAAACATAAAGTTCAGTCAACATGGTGTAATCTTAGAAACTTTTGTTATTAATGAGTTATTTGATTTACGGGAAACAAAAGTTATTAAAGTTACTGGACAAAACATAATTTTGGATTTAGCTCTGTGCACTAATGCCAAAATACAGAAAGACGAAGTTATTCTTGAAGATGTGACTGTTGCGAATTGGGAAAAGTGTGATTGGAAAGTACGGGAACTAAAATTAACAGGCGTGCCTTTTGTAGAAAAGAATTTGATGGAAATCAGTCAGTTAACATTTCGAAAACCGTAGATTTTTCCCCTAGAGTGCGAGAGTGACTAGCCCACACTTCTAAATTTCCTTAGCAAAAAGTCGGCTAATAAATTTTCTCTGCACAACTATTGGGGCAGTGAATTTCAAAAATTTTGTTTTGTTGGTAAAACCGCAAACATAAATGTGCAATAATTTATTTCTCCTTTCCTAGATGTTTAGTTTCCAGAATTTGGTTCCCATAAGTTAATACCAATCCTGAGTAGTTTCAAAAGAGGAAAAAGTCAATGTGAAGGAGTACATAAATTCATTATAACTTCGAACAATGATATTGTTTTGCAAGAATAAATTTTACCACCACATACAAAAGAATTTTCGTTTACGACTACCGGTGGAAGAACTGCTATTATAGTTCAGTTAATTGGAACAACTACGTTGAAGAGGAACAGATCATCAACCTGCTTTCATTGTAATTCCTGAGGTAGGAACTAAAATCCTTGAGTATTTTGTCCCTACATTCCACCTAAAGAATTTATATTCTTTTCCAAAACACGAAAAAATATTTTTTATTTATCTTTTTTTCAGGTTAAGCAATTGGAGAAAAGTCTAGAAAAATTTGTATTGCATATTTCGACTTGTTTTGCACAAGATTCGGGGTCAAATATGATTATCATGGAAGTAAATCATCCTTCCGGATTCATCTTTGACACTGAGTGCTTTCGTAATTTGCAAACGTGACTAATAGGAAAACGATCAATTAAATGATAAAACAAAACATTTATTTTATTTACCTGGCGTAAGAATTCGGAAGTATTTTTATATTTAAAAATAAATTATTTCGTTTGTTTTATGTAGCTGAACTTGCGCTTTCTGCAATAATTTTTTATTATTACGACAAAATTAGAAAAGTCTGGGTGTTTCCTAGACCCTTACTTAAAATTTAAACATTTTCAACGCGATTCATTAAAAATCTTTTTATTATTACAATTTATGTATATTTTTGAAAGTGTTTTTTTTTTGTTTTCCATGTACAAATAGATTTCTGCAATTCCAATTATTGGAAGATTGGAACTTCAGTGTTAAATGTTGTTTAGAAAATTCTTGAGGATTATTTTCCTGTATATAACTGTATCCTATTTGATCAAGGTACAATAACTACAAAATTCTAAATACAGTAAAATTATTATCTTGCATTTTAATCTCAAAATATAAATACTTTATTTCGTTCACAATATCGGTGTGAATCAATTTTACATATATTATGTACACGTAAAGCGTCATGAAACGTCAAAATCATTTGCACTTTCGCATGAGTTACTTTTTCCGCAGATTTTACAAATTACTTTTAATTCCGTCATCATTTATAATTTCATCTAAGTCACGCACTATGGGGAAATAACATTGGGTTTGGGGCATAAGTCACGCACCATGGGGAAATAACATTAAGTTTGGGGTATGTACCTATAACATCCAGGCAGGGAAATAAACAAAGAAAAACAAACAGCATCCAATAATTTCGGAGAGATACGGGCTAAATGCTGCTTCTTTGCTGATTTATACTTGTCACGGTGATTTGAAGCGCGGTTAAGCTTTTGCTTTGAGTTTCCAGAAATTAATTAACATTTTCTATTTCTACTGTTTTTCTTTAAACTTAGGTATTATTATCATTATGACAATTAAAATGTATACTTTGTTTTTGTTACACGTAATTACGCTACGTGACAATTAAAACAATTTCGTAAGTCTTGTAAAGGGATTATGGGATTCGTATTATTGGATTCGTAAGTCTTATTATTAAAGAATAATTACCTTATTTTTTAATTGAAATACTACTGTACATACATTCAATTCTTTATAATTAATTATAAGTAGGGTATAATTCAAGTGACACCTATAATATTTTTACACTTTCAGTTTGAAGATTTAGTTGTCATTGGCACAAAGGAGGACTTTTACTAAACATTGAAAAGGTATGTCACCATGTCTCCAAACATAATGAGCACAAAGTACTTCTTACTTATAATTTAAGCAGCCTAATAATTACTAACAATTCTTGCATTTTGTATTAAATTCCAAGGTGATGCAAATATTTAGGTGTTACATTTTATATTTAAACTTGTTTTGTGAATTGCAGAGCTACCTTTTGCCCTTTTTCCCAGGAAAGAAAAAACTAAAAGAAATGTATTACCGGAATTTTCATTCAAATTATTAATTATGCTTTAAAATCATTTTTAACAAGAACATTGTACGATAGCTTTTGACGTCAGACGAAATTTCAAGATGGTTGTTAGATCAATTCACCTAAAGACTGCGGTGATTAAGTTGAAACGCCTTGAATCTACTTTCGTAAGAAATCTTTTGAAAACTGGCAAGCCAAATCATAAATCGCCTACCAATTTTATTGGAGATGGTAAGCAACTTTAATTAAAAGAATCATCTTTGTGTATTCATCAGAGAACGGATTTACCGCAAATATCGAATTTATATCCAACGGTAAGGCTGCCAGGGATATTATTTGAATTATTAAGATAATGAAGTAAAAGAAAAACTAGTATAATGTTTTAGTGATGAAGATTTGAAGGTCTTGTAACAAAGATTTCAGAATTTCAAAATGCACATAATAGAGGACAAATACCAAAATAACACATCAAAACATGCCGTATGTAAAATGCGAAAAACAAATATAAATGTTAATTCAGGTTTTGAGCTAAAAATTTCTTTAGATTATTTTTCCTGGTCTTACTGTGCACCATTCTTACCGTGTACCAGAATTACAATACATGAAGACAAATTATAAATTGTAAACTCGAACTCCAAAATTTTCCAAATCCTGACACAAAGCCAATTTTACTATCAACATCATATCCATGTTCCCATTAAAATTTCCAAATATTGATTCGACTTATAGTTCTGCTTCGAGTGGTGCATCACAATACAATATAGGTAAAAAATAATATTATAAAAATTTATGACTTAAAAACGGAATTGAAATTAGTCATATATGGCATGTTTTCGTATTAGTCTCTTATAAATAATACCCAGGGATATAAACCGATATTTATGGTAAGTACGCCTTAGTGCGTCAAAAGTTGGTCATAACTAAAAACTTCAGTGACAAGCGTTTTTATTTTTTCAGATAATGATTTACATGAGAAACTTTTGTCAGCCGTTGTAAATAAAAAAGGCAGGCCTTCGGATATTTTTCTGGAATCTGAAGACAACCAAGAGGTATCTTTCCCATACATGCGAAACATACCAAAGGAATTTTACTATAACAAATCACCAGTGATAATTGTAGTTTAATTTTAAAGAAGTTGATAATTGATGGCTTCAGGACAGTTATTAGGCCACCTACCCGAATGCGACGAAGTGCTATATCTGGAAGAGTTGATACACATACACATGCCACCGTCTCTGACCAGCCTACGATGCCTACGACGTAAGAGAAAATAGGAATTTGTTTGTCATAGGAGTAAAATTGCATATCAATTCAAAATGCGTACTCTCACAGGCTGCGTTCTCTCAGAGGCGGTGGCATACATATCGATTCCCCTTAAACTCTAGTAGTTCCACTGCTTTTTTGCATTTTCTACTGATTTTTGGATTTGAATTTGACCAGAAATAGACGTTTACTATCGACAGGGATATTGCACATAATTTGTAAAAATGGCCCCTGAATGTTAATCAGTTGTGTTCAATATATCAATATTGATGAAGTGTAAGAATGAATTTGCTTACATGTACATTTATATTCTATCATTTCTAGATAAAGCGATCTTCTCCAAATAGAGGAAAACACCGTTGTGGTTTCTGTAATAAGAGATTTGTATTTGAAAGTCGACTGAAATTCCATCAAAAAATCCACACAGTTACAGAACGGCGTTTTGAATGTGATATTTGTGGCAATAAATTTCTGCAGGAGTTTCACCTAAGGTTGCACTCAAAAATTCACACTAAAGACAAACCACACGAATGTGATATTTGCGGGAAAAGATTTTTGGAATCAGGAAATTTAAAACAACACGTTTTGACTCATGCGGATAATAAGCCTTACGAATGTGACATCTGTGGAAAAAAGTTCTCCCAGTCCCGACGCTTAAAAGGCCACTTAAATATTCACAACATGACTTTCCCATGTACTACTTGTGGGAAGTGTTTTCAGTCGTCTAGCGAATTGAAGAGACATGTAAACTTTCATTCCGATCTTAAGTTTTATGAGTGCCATAAATGTGGGGAAAGCTTTAGCGAATCACGGCAATTAAATAGTCACAGAAAAATGAAACACAACAAAGACACCAAAGAGAATTCTCATAAATGTGAGATTTGCAGTAAAAGTTTTGGAAGTGCAACTTCTCTTAAAGGTCATATGACGAGGCTTCATAC
Source organism: Yoshiicerus persimilis (assembly GCA_020352615.2). NCBI lineage: Eukaryota > Metazoa > Arthropoda > Collembola > Entomobryomorpha > Tomoceridae > Yoshiicerus > Yoshiicerus persimilis. The sequence continues at coordinate 78,873,817 of CM036940.2, forward strand.
TGAAAAGAAATTTAAATGTGAAATTTGTCAAAAAACATTTGCAGAACGTGGAGACTTAATAAAGCACGGAAGAGTCCACACTGGAGAGACCCCCTACAAGTGTAAAATTTGTAAGAAAGCATTTGGACGCTCTCACACTCTGAAGAATCATCTTCTGATTCATACCGGAGAATTGCCTTTCAAATGTGAAATTTGCGACAAACGATTTAGAGTCCGAAGTACTTTGAACTTGCATATGAATAGCCACAAAGAAGAAAATGAAGGAAAACAATTTAGATGCGATACTTGTGAAAAAAATTTTACAAATTCATTCTTACTGAAAAACCACCAACGCAAATATCACAAAGAAAATAACGACAGTACATTCCAGTGTCCCATTTGTGGTAAAAGTCTCCGGAGCAGCAATGTCTTAAGAACGCATATCCAAGAGCAACACGAAGGAAGAGTTTCTCACGACTGTGGCGTTTGTGGCAAATCATGTCAGCGAGCGAGTGATTTAAAAAGTCATTTAAGAAGCCACAGTGGGGAAAAACCCTACGAGTGCGACATTTGTGGCAAAACCTTTGGTTATTCTGCAAGCTTACGCGTTCACATGAGATATCACACCGGAGAAAGGAATTTCAAGTGTGAATTCTGCGGTAAAAGGTTTGTGGAAAAAGGCCAACTTACAAGACATATCATAATTCACACTGGTAAGAAAGATTTAAAATGCTTCGAATGCGGAAAACAACTTAGAGATTCTTACGACCTGAAGAAACACATCAGGAATTCTCATGGTGATCAAGATGATTAGATTCCTTAACTTATTGAGGCTTTTCAACTCTGAAATATTAGGACGAATAACTAAAACATGTCTTGTTATAAGTTATAAGATTTGCCCGCGTTTTCAAAGCCACCAAATATTAAAGCACGCTGTTTTGCTTTCCTTACACTTCATTTGGGAATGATGTTCTATTTATCTATCTTGCAACTGTAATGAAAATTATTACCGTTTTTACCTCAAGACCTCAAGGATTCTGATGAATAAAATCAATAAGTACAGCCTGTAGCCCGACGAAGGTATTTGCAGAAAAACGCATTTTTACAGTAGTAAATAAATACAACAAAATGTAACAACTTTGTATTCAATGTGTAATATTGTACAACTAATGATATTGTCTTGAAATTTTTAGGTTTGCATATTTCTACGAAGGATTAAATACTTCTTCTGTCAAATTACAAAAATGTCAAGTACTCAACAAAGCTTGCAAAACGAATATGTAAGTCTAATATGGTTTTGCTTCCATAATTGAATTTCTGTCGCTTACGCTTAGAAACTTTTATTTTATGACTTTTAAATCCTTTATATTTTATTTTACAAGTACAAGATTTAGTAAATAATTTATATTTTTGGCAGCGAGATAAACTCTAATATACATAGTCTTACATTGAAAAAGTTTCTCTAAAGCAGACCGAGATAACGTACTCAAATTCGTAGAAATCTCACCATATGGTTTTTTAGTTTGTTTGTTGTGCTTTGGTCAAGAAATAGACATTTTGATTTGAACCGAGCAGCAACATATATAAGGGTTACGTTCCTTTACATTGTTGCTTCATGACATTTGTTTACTTTTTAATCAAAGCATGGCAGACAAACAAAAAACCATAGGTTTTCTGTTTTGAGTTTAGATAATTAAATTAATTAAATATAACAGCTTATAAAGAAAATATAACCTTTTTGCATGAAGTGTTACAAAAGTAGCTTATTTTCTTGCTAAGCAAATAGTGGTTAGAAATGCGATTGCTATTTTTAGAATTTTCGATGTGTTAACAGGTGTTGGAGCACATATTTGGATTTCTAAGTTTGGAGGAGATGAAAAAGTGTCGTTTTGTGGATCGAATATGGAGAAATGTGGGAAACAGAATATTGCGGCAGAAATCATTAGTTCGATTCCATTTGTTTAATGATAAAAAGAATATATTTAAAGGCGGACACCTTAAACTTGTAAAAATATTAGAAATTTATGACAGTTACGTTACTTATTACGGCCATTCAAATAATATCCCATTTGCTTCCTTTAATTTTCGGGGAGATTTTGATTTGGCCATGTTGGACATTCTGAAAATGGGACGCAGTGTCAAGGAATTGAATATTGAAACCTGCAGTACAATCAAGTCATTATCTGTAGAACGCTTCAATTTGAATGTCTTGTTTGGTGGTCACTTGAAAAAGCTTCATTGTTCAGTTTTCAGCAATACCACAATATTTTATTTGTCGATAGATCAAATACCCTCTGTTCAAGACCTTCGTTTAAATTATTGTGAGATTGTCATCGGTGATGCAGTACAACAACTCTGCCCAAAGAAAATTGATTTAGGATCAAAAATTAAGTTCAGTAAACGCGGCGAAATCTTAGAAACGTTTGTTATTAATGAGTTGTTTGATTTACGAGAAACAAGGGTCGTGAAAATAACTGGTAAAAGGATTTTGGATTTATCTCTATGTACCAATAACAAAATATGGAAGGATGAAGTTTTTCTTGAAGATGTAACTGTTGTGAATTGGGACAAGTGCAATTGGAAAGTACGGGAACTAAGACTAACAGAAGTACCTTTCTTAGAGAAGAATTTGATGGAAATCATTTCGTTTAACATTTCAAAAGCAACTGTAGATTTTTCTGTAGTCTACAATCCAATAAATGTGAAAGAAGTTTTCTGTTTTGAAGGTACAATAGTTTTAGACGCGAGATTCTATTTTCCGAATGTAACCAAGCTATGGCTAGTAGACCAATCCGTTTCCGCGCTAAGAAACTTTTCAGAAAGCGAAAACTTAAAAGACGTTAGGCTCATTGGGGAGTTTGAGTATTATGAATATAAAGACAACGCTGTAGTAAGAATAGAAGATTTCCCTCGACATATTAAAACTCTATATCTTGAAAGTATTCCAATCAAAGGAACCGGCGTATGTCATGTTGAAACGCTTGAAATGACAGGTTACTTCCATTATGACAGTTTTGATTTAAGTAATCAAATTTTAAAGTATTTTGAAGGGGAATGTCTGTTTTTTATTTTCCTATTCTTAAATAACAATACTGATGCTATTCCTTTCTTAAAGACTCCAAAATCTTTTAAGTACTTCTGGCTTGGAGACTTTAAATGGGATAATATTGGTGAATTTGAACAAAGCGAGTTCCCAAATTATGTAGATAAAATGTCAGCTTGCTATATTTTTAAAAGGGAAAAAGGTTTGGCCATCTGTGACGACCCACTGGGAGTGGACCCTAATGTGGTTTATAATACTGATAAATATTTTGATTTGATTAGAAGGTTAGAAGCAGAAGAAAATTCGTAACTATATTTTAACAGTTGTATACCTCATGTAGTGTTCTCACTTTCGAGACACTTTTACTGCTACATTTTGTACTTAAGCCGTCTTGTATTCAAGCAAAATGTGTAATAATATACTTACATATTTACTTAATAAAGATCCATTCTTTATTGTTAATGGGAATAAAATTGTATCTAATGATATAACTAATGAACTCTCTAATCGGAAATTAGTATCTCATCATCCAATGAATTTTCAGTCTTAGAACTCTTGTTTTTCATTCTTTTATTTTAGTTTCGAGTAGCATTTGCAATTGTAACGTAAAACGCAAATTAGGAAAATGTAGAATAAAATGAGAAAAAGCAGCAAATTTTCACAACATTTTTGAAATATCCATCCCTGGCAAACATATTTTAACATTATAATAGCATTGGTTGATGCATAAATAATATAAGAATAATTTGCCTTAGATTTTCAAAAATAACTGGTTTTAAGAGTACCTAATTGATTAATAAACACTTCAAACGGTTCCAAAATTTGACATTTCATATAATTATAGTGGTTAATTGGTTAACAGCCGAGCAAAGTTGGAATCTGGTTAAATGATTCTGTGCAATGGTTAGAAGATACAAATACTACTGCACACTATACTTTTTATAGCATTATTTTGAAAATAAAATTAGCCAAATAAAGCACAATTGGATGATTTGAATTGAGTTCCTTAACCGAAATATGGGAATCCTCAAATCCTTTGATCATTTTGCGGCTAAAGCAACAACTCGCATTGAATATAAGATTCGGAATTTTCCTAAATGGCTTTTGTCACATTGTACTTAATTCCGTGTATCCGACATTGCTCCTACGTAGTTCATCTAGTATATTTTTCGTTTACCTTGGAAAAGTAAAAGTAGGCCGTTGTCGTGGACAAACCTGAACTCATTAGTTGTACTTTTTGAAAAGCTACATGTGCTTCATCCTAGTACAACAAGAACCAAATATGGTATACAGAATTATCATATTGTCTGCCCGTTCTTCACGACGTTGCTTTTTGGATTCTAATTTTGCATTTTTCATCTGCTCTTCCGTGCAAGTCTCGTTAAGAATTGCAGCGCATATTTCATTTTCGTTGCCTCTTAAAACGTTAACGACTACATCCTTATGCTCCTCTTTTTTCTTAAGTACAGAAAACAATTTTTTGCCTCTACTTCGGGCAGTCTCAGTATCGCATGTCTAAATCATTATTAAGTAACATTTTGAAATGTAATTATATGTTCCTGGAATACTTGAGGAATAATTAACTTATTTAGTTATGATTTTTACCAATTCAGCTTTCTCAGCAGAGCTAATCACATTTGATCACAAAGTTGGATAGCAACTTCGTCAACATTTTTCAAATTGTCAGTTAAAAGTCCAGAATGTTTCTTTATAATTTTTTCCATAGTAATGTATTTAATGTCTTTTTCGTTTTACCTGCAGTTTATTCATCCAAGCACATTACTTTGAACTCTTAATTGTTAAGACAGAAGAACATAATAAATATTTTCTTAAAGCAGTCACCTATATTATACTATTAATATATCTGATAGTATTAATAAGTATTTACAGAAGCATATGTATTGACTATTATATCACTGTTATATATAAGATGCATTTTTTGAATTCCACTGTACAATATGAATATAAATGAAATACAATGTGGGGTATAGTTATTAAATAACATTGTCCATTGTGATATTAAAAATGACTACTCCTACTACCATTAAACAATGCACAAATTCTATTTACGTAAAAAGACCAAAATAACAAGGCAATGGCAAGTTAGGGTATTACAACATTACGAGGTCAAAAAATAGGAATCTAATATTAGCCTAATACGTAGGTACTCATTGTTAGGTGTATAGGTACTCACTGTATGTGTACGAACTCAACAACTTTATTGATCTGCTATGTATCTTTTCCTTACAGAAAACTATTGCACTTTTTCTCTAAGCAATAAGAAATATTGCGCCACATCCATATGCTGTATATGACTATCATATATTACATATGAGCCATGACCTAGATTTCCAAAACATACTTATTTTAATAGTTATAATATTTTGTAGTGCAAAATCGTCTAGAAAAATGTAGTACAGAATAGTAACCACAGCATATGCAGTCTAACAGTCCAAGAAAGCAGAAACAAAACTCTCATCCGTTGTAATGTTAGGAACTAAATGCTGTCTATGAGCACCAAAATTTAGCGAACTTTAAAATGAGATTAGTTTACAAATATGGTAATGGTAATCGCATTTTGGATTTTCAAGAAATTTAACGCTTTTAAAATATAGCGTTGGTATTCGAATAATAAATGTATTATTGCTATTTTTTATTTGTGTAATATTTATATTTTAAATTCAATATAAAAGGTTGATTTATTTTATTTACGTAACACAATTTTAATTGCAGAATGCAGCAGATAATAAAGTTGAGACATTTTATGGACTAATACAGGTAATTCATTATACTATAACAATATTTTGCAGCTTCCTTTAAGAAGGATATAACAGAAAAGAAATTTTTTAATTGTTTTAGATTTCCGTCTTTTTATAAGCAATTATTTACGCTTGCCAGCTGAAAATAAATATGTCAAGTGCTCAAAGAACCCTCCAAAGCCAAGACGTAAGTCAAAAATATAGCTTTAATCTGTAATTAATATTAAACCTTTTTGTTTAACAGGCATAGTGATCGATCGGAATAGAATATGTATTCATAAAATGTGTGTATTCTGATAATTCACATTTAACGCGTCAAAAAGTAGATTTAGTTACCTCATCTGTATAGTACTTTAAGTAATAATTCTCTTACTAGTATAACCAAATTGATGAAATTGTAAAGGATTAAATTGGATAAAGCAGGAAACACTTAACTTTCATTAGTTTAATACTCAACAATTTATGAGAGATCATTATTTCCTTTTGCCAGGTGCTGGAACACATATTTGGATTTCTAAACTTAGAAGAAGTGAAAATATGTCGCCTCGTTAATCAAACATGGAAAAATGTTGGAAACAGAATATTAAGGAAGGATTCATTTGTTCAATTACATTTCTCCAATTCTGAATATGATGACCTTTCAAAACTTCTGGAAATAATCACAATTTACGACTCCTATGATACTGGCGAAGATCTTCCCAATAATACTCCTTTTGCTTCGTTTTGTTTGCGTGGAATATTTTCTTTGGCTGCTCTGGGAATCTTAAGAATGCGGCAGTGCATTAGGGAATTAGATATTGACTTTTCCTCTTCCTGCAAACTAAAACATACGAAACGCTTTAATCTCAATGTTTTCCTTGGAAATCATTTGGAAAAACTTTTTTATGAAATGCCAAACAATAGTACAATCTTTCATTTATCAATAAATGCAATACCATTCGTTCAAGAACTTCAATTGGACTACTGTGAAATCGTCGTCACTGATGCAGTACAGCAACTCCGTCCAAAGAAAATTAATTTAGGATCAAACATTAAGTACAGCAAAAATGGAGCAATCTTGAAAAACATTGTGATTAATGAGCTGTTTGATTTAAGGGAAACAAAGTTCATAAAAATCTTTGGAAAAAGTGTGAGTTTGGATTTAGCTCAGTGTAACAATACCAATATTAAAAAGAATGAAGTTTTTCTTGAAGATGTTACTGTTCTAAATTGGGGAAAGTGTGACTGGAAAGTTGGGAAACTAATCTTATCCGGAGTTCCTTTTACTGAGCGGAATTTAATGGAACTCTGTTCGTTAACCATTCAGAGGTCAACTGCAGATTTATCTGTAGTATGTTACCCGTTGAAGTTAGTTTTTTTGGTCTGTTGTGAAGAAACGATAATTTTCGTATTCCCGATATAAAATGTCTAACCGGCCAAAATATATGAGATTTTCAGGTTCTTTTCGCAAAATACTTAGAAACAACTATATGTAACTTTTTAGCATATATTTATTGACAACATAAAACATTTCATTGACAATTGACCACACTATCGACGGACTGACGATAATTTCGACTTGTTCTTACGACTTCGACTCGCTCACTACTTAAAAAACTTAACATTGTTTTGCTAATCGCATTTTTACCATTACAGTTTACCATTACTATTAGTTACGAGATTTGACATCCCCACCTTTGAGTTTCATGATTTATGGAAACTCAAAACTACTATTACACTTTTTAAACGCACACAATTATTTAACAATACATTTCTAACATGACATATCAATTTTCCCCACAGGTTTAACTACACGTCCGATGCATGTCACAATGTTTTCTGGTTTAGTAACTTCTTTTCTTGTCCATCATTTTTAATTACAACAGAAGGTTCAGGAACTTCAAAATTTGCGTGAATATTTTCCTTTACCCTTGAAAATTGCTGAATCCAATACACAAATTTCTTTTTCACAGTTTCTGGTACATTTTCATCCACGTGAACCAAATTCTTCAACTTTTCAAAAGTATATTGTATTTCCTTAGGTGCATTATTCAACATTAATTCCAAAACCACACCTTGCAAAAATGAACTTGAAGAGACCCCAAAATCGACTCTACGATGTCTGTACATTTTAATTTTCTCAGAAACATCCTTCTCCCACCACAGATATCGTAGATAGTCGCTATCTTCAGGTCGCACACTGATCTGAAGAAAAGCTTTTCTTTTTTCATTCAGCATCTGATTATTTCTTACAGGAGGATGACCACTTATCCACGGCAGCGATATTTCACATCGACCTTCATCATTTATTTTTACTGTACGCAAAAAATGTTCCATTGTTTGCTCCTGAAATTCTTTTTTACTTTTCTGTTCTGTAGGATCTCCAGTATCAATAGTATCCAGACTCCTTTGTTCCTTTGCTTTTGAATCATTCACAAATAGCGAATGTACAAGTAGAGTAGTATCTTTTCTGGTAGACCTATTAGGTATTTTTCCAGTCAATGTCCATCCTAGCAAATATTGAATACCTGTAAGTCCATTTTCGGATTGAAATATTCTTCCAGTGAGTAATTTTCCCTTTATGTCAGCTCCAATAAGAAGATCAACTTCTGCTGCATTATCTCCAAGATCAGTAAACTCAATATTATTCTCCTTAAATTCTTTTAACCAAGAACCATTCTTGATTTTTGAAATATCTCCACAAATTTTCTCTTGGTCTAGAACACTGAACTTGCATCCGTAACTTTTATCCAATGCAAAAACTGATATTTCATACCGATGATGCAAAGTTTCTGATGTTTCTATTCCGCCGAATAAATTATGAACAATTTTCTCAGTTCCATTACTTTGAAGTCCAAATTCCTTAACCATTTTCTTAGACAAATATGACTTGTGAGATCCCCTATCAATAATAACTCTAATTTTCTTTTCCTTAGTTTTTCCTTTTGCGTAAACCAGAAGTGTCTGTAATACAACTTCAGAAGTGCACGACTGATTTGCTAGAGAATGCTCCTTAAACTCTCCAGACATATTTACTTCATTAGCAGTTGTATTTACTTCATTCTTGTGACAAGGAAAATGAGGACACATGATAATATAATTACTTCTTGAGCATATCTGACATTTGATATTCGCTTTACATTTACTTGAAAAATGATCAGATACTTTGAGACACTTGAAACATGCCTTTTTCTGCATTATCAATTCGTTCTTCTCTTCCAACGTCATTTTATTCGTCAAAAAACAATTCTGACTTTCGTGACTCTTGTCACAAAATATACACGACAATTTTTTTTTCTTTAACTTGACTCTGATGTCCACTGAATAATCCTGCTGCAGTTGGCACATCATTTTCATAATCAAAATGCTTTGGGACTGAATTTTCCTTTTTCTCTTCTTGAAATCCAAATCCAGTTCTAGCCAAACTGATCCTTTCTTCACCCTCTACTTCTCTTCGGAGAAATTCCATTAACTGGGTGAGACGATTCACGGCCTGTCCATCTGGATTCAGTAAACTGTACCGATTTCTCTCCCAAGCACGTAATAAGTCCTCAGGTAAACTTGATTCAACGAGTGGGAACAGAATTGACGCGTATTTCTCAGAGGTAACTCCTAATGTCTCCAATGCCCGTAACTGAGATTCTAACTTGTCATACAGTGAAGACAAAACCATCTTCTGTTTAGAATTCATTGCATTGTTGAGAACTAACTTGAGCATCTCTCGAACATAAACTTCAACTAAGGTATCCTCATTACCAAATCTGCTTTTCAAGTGACTAATGACTTTTGGATAGTTTTCAGCGGACTGTGGAAAACTTTCTACTACTTCTCTTGCTTTTGATCCTTCCAAAGTTGGTTGTGTCAAGTATTGAAATTTGTCCTCGTCTGCCATTTGCTTATTCTCATGAATCTTCTTAAACATGCTCCAAAAGGATAGCCAATCCTTGATATCTCCTCCGAATTTCTTAAATTCAATTTTCGGAAGATTATACTTCGTCTTTTGTAGAACATCATCAGGATTTACATTAGGTACATTAACTTTTTATTCAATTTCTCTCGAAAATCTTGAACTTCAAGTCGCAATCCTATGAACTTCGTCCGATAGTTGTAACATTCCTCAGCTAATTTATTAAATTCATCCTCTGCCATATCTTCAGGAATTAAACCATCTTTTTTTTTTCATCCAACTCGAACAATCTGTCGGCTTCTGCTTCTAACTGTCCAAATAACCTTTTTATTTCTAACTCCTTAGGGACATCTTGGGTTAGCTCCTTCCAACGAGGTAGCTAGCTTCGTGAAACCAGTCCTAGCCGTATGCTGATTTCGTTGTAATCTTTGCATGATGACTTCTTCTCAATATCTTCTTCTTGGTCACCAATGCTTGCCTTTGGATCCAATAATCGTCAATTTACTGTTTCTCCAGGATTCTGCTATTCCAACGGTCGCCAGATTTCGTATTCCCGATATAAAATGTCTAACCGGCCAAAATATATGAGATTTTCAGGTTCTTTTCGCAAAATACTTAGAAACAACTATATGTAACTTTTTAGCATATATTTATTGACAACATAAAACATTTCATTGACAATTGACCACACTATCGACGGACTGACGATAATTTCGACTTGTTCTTACGACTTCGACTCGCTCACTACTTAAAAAACTTAACATTGTCTTGCTAATCGCATTTTTACCATTAAAGTTTACCATTACTATTAGTTACGAGATTTGACAATAATTTTAAACACAAATTTCTTCTTTCCTAATGTAATTCATTTACGCCTAGAGAATCAATCTCTTTCTGCACTACGGAATTTTTCGGAAAACGAGAAATTAACGTCGCTTCATTTGATAAAATTGTTTATCTGGAAGATGATTTTGAAATTTATCAAAACTCCGTAGGAGTGAGAATTGAAGACTTTCCGAAATATGTCAAGTGTGTATTTCTTCATAATGTTCGAATCGAAGGCAATGGAGAGTGTCTCACTGAATATCTTCAACTTTACAACTACTGCCGCTCTGATTCCTTTGACGAATGTCAGCGAATTATTAATTATTTTAAAGGAGAATTCATTTCTACCTTTACGATGTGCTCTAAAACCGATTATGCTGCCTTCCCATTCGTATTGTCTCCAAAAAATTTTAAATATTTTTTCATTTCCGACTTTAACTGGACTTCATATAATAATTTTCGTGAAACTGAGTTGTCAAAGTTTGTAGATAAAATGTCATCTTCGTATATCTTTAAAGGACAAAAGGGTTTATCTGTCAGTTACGACTCAGAAGACCTCTTTTTTAAGTCTGACTATTACAATGAGCTAATTATAAAGTTGGAAACTGAAGAGAATTCCTAATTTTATTTATTTATATGCCTATTACGGTAAAATTTCATTACTACTATATTTTATATGAATGTATTTGAAAAGGTCTTACATTTGTGAAATAAATAGTCAGACTTTGTAACAAATAAAATAACAAATCCTTTATGAATTGCATTTCTGATATTATTGTAGTTCACCAAAGAAGCTCACAAAATCATACGATATAAAACACGACGGTTATATCAACTGATTTTAATACTAAAAATAATAAAGATTTATTTCAGGGCATATCAAGTTGAAATTACAATCAACAGTGTCATTTTTCCGTAAAATATGTGAAGGGTTTGTACCATCGAGAATTATTGGTTTTATAATAACTTCCTAGTCGTATAACAGTTTGTAAGACAAATATTGTGTATAAGTGTCCTCTATTGCATATTAATACTATGGATTCGTCATCCATCATATATTTGATATATTCGTATATATATAGTCGTTATATTTAATAATATATTACTGTTCCACTATTGAATAAAAATAGATTTAATATTAGGAAACTATTCTCAGGTCATTTGTAGGTTATTTAATAGAGTTAGAAATGAGACTCTTGAATTATATCATATCATGTCATCAATAGCAGCAATATATTTGCACCGGCTACCAAAATTCTTGTCCACTTTTAATAATTATAGTCCCTAGTTCCGCTGCACCATTTGCAACAGCAGCTAATACAAAAATAGCTATATTTATATAACTAAACAAAGTAAGTAGTAAGTACAATAAAAGTAAATAATGGAGAATAATACAAAAGAACATTAACTTCGTATTTCAAACTAAATTAAGTTAGCTCGAGTTTACCTTAACTTTAATTAGAAGAGAACACTTATTTTACTACATCTGGTCTTGTTGAAAATAATTTCTTGTCTTTATTTTATAATCATCATGTTTTAATTTGACTTTCCCGGTATCAGAACCTAAAACAAAACAATTAAGAAATTATTATTCTATTTTTGAGATGACAGTTCCACGCGTACATTGGCAATACTAAACCTTGGGAATGCACAACGTAAAATCCGATTGTTTTAACACAGTCACAGTGTTCACAAACATTAACTTTCTCACATTTCAAATTCAGAATTTGTTCTACTACATAACTTGAAATAAAATTGATAATTTCAGTAATGCTTTCTTCACAGTCACAAGAATCATAAAAATACTTTTCTGCATCTTTTTGAGTCTACATTACATATATTTTATTTTTCCGTTTTGTTAAATTAAGAAATTTTCCGTGTAAATTTATTCGAAGGACCACGAAAAGAGCATCAGGAAAGTCAGAGGTTCTCAAATCACAAATACCAGCTGTGAGCTTTGCTACTTTTTCAAAGTAAGTTGCTCCAAATAAGTATCCAAAATCTATTTATCGTTTACAATAAATTTTATTTACCGTAGAATATAGATCGGACGGTAGTAGGCAATGAGCCCGATCAAATGGCCTGAGCCCTGGACACTTTCTTCTTATAGAATGTTGTTCACCTCTTATAACAGAACATAGATCGGACGGTATTGGGAAACGTTGAATTCATTTTTTAATGTCTAGCTACAACAAGACCCACATATGGTACATAAAATTATCATATTGTCTGTTCTTTCTTCACGGCGCCGCTTTTTAGCTTCTATTTTAGCATTTTTCATCTGTTCTTCGGAACAAGTTCCGTTAAGAATTGCAGCACATATTTCATTTCCGTTGCCTCTTAAAACGTTAACGATTATATCCTTATGCTCTTCTTTCTTCTTAAGTACAGAAAACAGTTTTTTGCTTCTACTTCGGGCTGTCTCAGTATCGCAAGTCTAAAGCAAGCAGCATTTGCAAGCATAATTATATGTTACTGGAATACTACAATTTATTTAGCTTTTAGGATTTTTACCAATTCAGCTTTCTCAGCAGAGGTTATTACATTTGATTCACAAAGGTGAATAGCAACTCCGTCAATGTTTTTCAAATTGTCAGTTAAAAGTCCAGATTGTTTCTTAATAATTTTTTCCATAGTAATTCATTGGATGTCTTTCTTGTTTTGCCTGCAATATTTTTCAGTAAAGATTATTTCTCTGAACTCAACTATTATTTTTTTGTTAATACAATACGGAGCATAAAAAAAATTTGTTGCCATCAGTATGACAGTATAATAATTATATATATATGTTACAGGAATTATGTCAAAACTAAAATTTTGCACAGTAAAATTTAATTCAGTTTTTCAGTCATAACTTATTATTTTTCGTTAATATGATAAGGGGCATCATAAATATTTAAAAATAAAAGTAGTTACCATCAATATGATAATATGTAATTATATATACAAATATATATTTGTATATGTTACAGGATTATGTCAAAACCGAAATTTTGCAAAGTTAATTTTAATTCAGTTTTTCAGTCATAACTTATTAATTTTTTGTTAATACAATATAGAGCATCATAAATATTTAAAAATAAAAGTAGTCACCATCAATATGATAATATATAATTATGTACTAGAAATATATATTTGTATATGTTACAGGAATTTGCCAAAACCGGAATTTTGCAAAATAAAATTTACTTCAGTTTTTCAGCCATAACTATTAACTTTTTGTTAATACACTATAGAACATCATAAATATTTTAAAATAAAAGTAGTTACCATCAATATGAAAATATATAATTATATATATACAAATATATATTTGTATATGTTACAGGATTATGTCAAAACCGTAGTTTTGCAAAGTAAAATTTAATTCAGTTTTTCAGCCATAACTTATTTTAAGAATATTTTTCACTGGTGTTGTGGCGTACCATTCAAAGAAGAATTGTAAAAGGCGATACGATACGATACGTACAACTTTGAAGTTTAAACTTACAGTAAACACATTTTCTAACGAAATCTGTATCTGATTCTTTTCGCAATTCTGCTTCGAAAGGTGCTCTACAACATTGGTGAAAAATAATCTCAACAAAAGTCATGGTACAAAAACTGAATTAAATTTTACAAAATTACAATGTATTTTGCAATATTCCGGTTTTTAAATAGTTCCTTTAACATATATAACATCATATGCAAGATTGTACTTATACTATATAATACTTATGATATTATTTTACGAAATATTATTACAGGAAATTTCATTGTGGCCCCCATATTACAAAGGAAGTGTAGAAATGACCAGTTAATCTTCTTTAATTTAAAATACGTAAATAGAAATACCTTTCTTAACTGAAGGTCAATAGTCTTTCACGAATTTCAAGCTCTGCACCATTTGGACAAACCTTGACTTTGCACTCCAGTATTTAGACAAGCTGCACTTGCAAATACATGTGTAGATAGTCTGCGGAATCTAGGGAAACAATAATTAATGCTTATGTAATCAATCCCTCAAACTGCAACTGCCACAAAAAATTATTGAACTTTAATTATGGTAATCCATAATAAAAGATATTATGCAATTATTCTTAGTAAATTACAATTAGTAGATACAATACAATTTGTTGTAACATTTTTGACACTTTGACATTTCTTATGTCAAAGTCTTAATTTGATACAAAGTTTTTATTTACTAAGTAAAACATTGAAGCCATTACTAAGTCGTGATTATTCTGCTACTTACAATAATAATCATTGATAAACGACGCAAAGTTTGATTTAGTTGTGAGGTAATTTGTGAGTACTGTAAAGGATTGGTTGTATAATTACATAATTGAAACATTGTTTGTGGCTTAAAAACATTTGGTTTCAAGTTTAAAGTTTAAAACAGTTCAATTTTTGCTAACTCTGCCAAATGTACTCACAATACAGTTAAACTGTTATTCATACTAACTATTAGCATACTAATACTAAATCTAGCAACTTTCATCAAGGTCATTTTTGGTCACGATTTGCAAATAGAAGTGAAAAAATAGTCGAAGCGCAACTTAGAGAATACTTTTCGGACACTATTAAATGGGATTCGGTAACCGAATTAGCTACCTTCATTTAAACGAAGAACGATGATTTCCTATAAACTTCAATGAAGTTTACGGAGTATCATTAAATGCCATGTTATTAAAAAATGTTGTTGTCTATCATTTATGGTTCTCCATTTATTAATCAATACTGACTTTAGAAAAGCTGGAAAACAAAATAGTTTTTATTACGATGTGGATTTTTAGCTTGTTTTACAGGAGTGGTAGTAAGATATGTATGTAAATTTATATATGATATGTATGATATGTATCTAACTTTGAAAAATACTGTATACAAAAAACATAACCCTTAATTGTTAAATGTTTTTGTTTATGCTGCCTTATTGTTATATAAATATAGGATTAAACCTTTGGCGTGCGTTGAAAACAAGTGACATCGATATTGAAAATAAATTATTGTTTTGAAAAATTCTGACTAAAGTGGTAAATAGAAGAATTTATTAAAACAGTGTTTTACTAATTTGCTCACTTAACATTGGTTGTAGCATTAGAAGACACCGTTAGAAAATTGCATGTTGTGGTGTTTTAGTTCGTTATTTATTTGCTAAACACAAAAAATTTTACTTCATTTTACTTTTGCGAAAACATGTCTGTCAAATATGGTCTTTCCTTTTTAATGTTTCTTCCATAATTTTTATCAAGTATTTCTTTGTATTGGTATATCACTTCCAAGAATACTTTGTAGACTTATAATCAATTGAAAATTTCTAACGAATAAACTGACTATTAAAGCTGTGGTGTGAACCATTATTGGTATTGTTTACAATTTTTCGACAACCAATAATGCATAAACGTTTGGCAAATAACTATGTACTTTGCTGTATAATCATAAGCACCCAGACAATTAGAATTAAAAAAACAGCAAAGAACCAAAAAATATTCTTTAGGTATTAAATAAACTGCAAAGAATTCTCATTTCTGTTTCGGGTTACTCAAAGACAAGTCGCTCATCACAATGATTTCCGATTTAGCTTTTTTTTGTGTACGATTATGGTTTTGGTTGTCCTACAAACTTTATTTGACTCCGTTAAGAATGATTAAAGGAAGTCTCGAGGTGACAGTGACGAAATCCAAACTGCATTTCATAATTGTGATTTTATTGACTACCTGGCAAATTTGCGACTCTGTGTATCTGATTGTCATGACTGTCTACGAAATGGGACAAAATATTCCATTGGGTAAGTTATTCCTTCTTTGCCTCCACTCCGTTACCAGACCTCTTGGAAATTTTTTGGGACTTTTGGCGTTTCTCAACCGAGAAGGCATTGCTGACTTTTATACAAAATTTATGCAATTCGAGAAAAAATCGCAAGGTTAGTTCTGGTTTGAGTATAGATTTTATTTTCATTTTAGCTTTGGATGTTGTAAAGTCAGTCAATTAATATTTTCTTTATAATTTGTACAGATACATTTTTGAAAAAGAAAAATGAAGGCAGCAGTTCTTATGGGAAAACAGTATGCATGTTAGGGATCTTGGGAATAATTCATTCCTTTGCACCGGCATTTGACTACTTAGGAGATCGTAGCAGCATTCGTTATTGGCCAGCTTTTGTCATCCCTAGAAAATTGTACGAAAATCCAGTTTTCATATGCTTCGCCACATTATGTCAATGGTGGTTTTCCATTTACGTCAATTCTGCGTGTGGCATTTGCGCGGTTATCTTCATGCTCTACTTCCATAGCATGACATTCTGGTTGGATTTCTTGAAAAGGTTAACTAGTTATTACAGCACTATTTTTTCCATTAGATATTTAAAACCGATTCTTCAAATTGGTTATAACTTATATTAAATACAGTTATATAATTACTGATCTGTAAATGTTAAACAGGAAATCAGATGAATTGAGGCAAGAAACAAGGGAAACCCAGAAAATATTGCTGCTATTTTCTCAAATGTATTCACTGAACATGCATTTCAACAACGGATTTGCCATAATTTGGCTCTACCTTAAATTTTCAATTTTAATTATTCATGTCATTATAAATGTGGCACTTCTAAGATTTGCCAGTTCATTGAGTGGGATTTATTTACTGGGAATTTTAGTCGGACAGGTTATATTTGGTTGGGTTGAGAGAAGCATGATGATGGGAGGATCGCAGATATTTCATAAATCCCACCGACTGATTCAGAGACTCAAATGGATAACAAAAGATAAATTTCAAAGAAAATTTATTTTGTCACTAAAGCCTCTAAGATCACAAGTTGGAAACTTTTACTACTTTCAGTCACACACACCACTGTCCTTTATGCACAATATCATGAATTTTACCATTAGTTTCACTTTAATGTAATTTCAAATACTTCTTCACGAAAAGAGGCACAAAATGCACAGGGCTTCATTTTGAGTGTAAAAAATTAAGCACGAGCAAATATTAAAGAAATATTTTTGTTAAACTATGATTTCCTGGTATGGAGGAAAAACAACTGTAAAGGAATAAAAACTAAGATCTCTTGTTGACAAAATGAAAGAGTCAAGCATAACTACTTTACACTAGTTAAGCTAATATAAATTGCCTTTTCATAATAAATTTGCCAATTATTAACTAACTCACCAATAAACTTACTAACTTGCCTTTTAGTGAAACCGAAGGAATTCTAAATGCTTCATAAATTTATTTTTTACAATGCATCACAAAAGATTTTACAATTGGATTACATTAGATTTCATGATCAAATTGTTAAAATTGGCATGAATGTGAAAAATACCCGTTATTAGGAGAATGGTCTTAGGAATTCATAGTTTGTTGAATATTTGCATTTACCATAATAGTTTGAGCATCCGGGAAACAGATGGAAGTTTGGGTATACAAAACAATGCAAAGTATGAGAAGTGAAATGTTAAATTTTCAGAAGTGGGTAATAATTATTATCACTGATGTTTGCATTTCCTTATACTTTTTCGTCTAAAAATGGAAAAATTGAGCTCTGAGAGTTTTCTTCTTTTTCTCGTATAATGTTTAACATGTTTTTGACGAACGCATGTAAGGCGATGACTTACGACTTGCAAGTATATTGGAAAGGTCATTCACCTGCTTGCATAAAGAAATAAAGAATAAAATATGCATGTCATATAATATTAAAAGATTAAAACGGTTCTGAAGGTGCAATTTTATACGTCACGTCGTCACGTATATATTAAGTTCCATTTTTCAATTTTTGACTGTCGATTTAAAATACTGATTTTGGGCTAGCAAGGGTTGGAGCTGGTATCGCTGAAGGGGTTAACTGCAGGACGTCTAAGGTGATGATACCAACGTGGTATATGGCAAATGGCTATGAGAATCAGGAAAGACAGTATGATTAGTACGTGGCTGTGGGGATGTGGACCAAGTCCAAAATTGCTCTTATGGTTGTAATGTGAGAGTGCGGATGAGAAATATTATACAACAACGAAAGGCTTTCGTGAGTAATGATTTATTTCCTCAAACCAGCAGAGTAACATTCAGTGTGATGGTTACTACAACTCTGATAATAGATTACAATTGACTTCTATTTATACCAAATTTCTTACACATACTTTTCAATAGACGACAATGAAAGGAAGTGATGATTCAGAACATATTAACATTAAATTACATAAATTATTTCAGTCATTTTAGATTAGGGTCCCAAGAAATAAAAGTAGAACAACATAGGATTAACTACCAGTAATCATAGCGTAAAACTAAAGTTCACTTCTGAAATTTCATTCATACATTGCATCATTCCATTCATAAAATACAAGTCAATCAATACATAAACATTGTGAGTCAGACATTAGTAAACAATATTCAAAACACCTTAACCAAAACAACTGAGTGCGTAATTCATACAAAAGAATAATACGAGGTACCTCACTACTGACCCATATTCCATTTTCCATTCATAAAGACTAAGTAGGTGAGGGGTACCAGCAACAAAGATTAGTAATAACACATATATACTATACATATAACGATAACACATACTATAATATACTATCTTACTCTCCGCCGAAGAGGCCCCGTTGACTCCATAGTAATGTGGTGACGTTACTTTTGTCCAAAGACCTTGACACTCTTGTCCAATACACTTGAATATCGCAATATATTAAAGTTAACAGGTCTACTTGAATAATACTTTCTACTTTTATGTCACTATTGAAACGGCTTTCTGAACTTCCATCATTTGTTTTCCTTAAAAATATGCAGATGATATAATAAAGTTAGAATGAGACTCCTGAATTTCTTTCAATAGTGATAGTGCCGATGAACCGTTTTCATCAGCAGCTAATACAAAAATAGTTAATTATATAACTAACAAAGTAAAGTACAACAAAAATTAGTAGGCTAGGGAATAATGCCTAAGTGTTCAGCAAAACAACACTAAGGTTACCTATATATATTTATATTTAAAATGAAATTAAAAGGGATTGAGTTTACCTTAACCTTGATTAAAAGAGGCAAAACTTATTTTACATCGGGTTTTGTTTGAAATTGTTTCTTGTCTGCAGTACCATTTATTTTGCAATCATCATTTTGTAATTTGTCTTTCCCGGTTTCAGAACATAAAACAAAATCATTAAAAATTATGCTACTATTTTACTAGAGATGCAGTCCCAGGCGTACATGGGCAATAAAGCTTGGGAATGCATAACGTAAAAACCGATTATTTTGAACAGTATTCGTAAACAATTACTTTCTCACATTTCAAATTCCGGATTGGTTCTACTAAATAAAAAATTTAAGTAATGCTTTCTTCTCGAAGTCACAAGAATCACAACTTTTTCTGCTACTTGGTAAGTTGCTCCAAATAATTATACAAAATGAATTTATTGTTTACAATAACTTATATTTACCGTGGAATACAAATCGGACTTCGGTTTCCGACGGTATTGAGGAAGGCTGAATTAATTTAATATCTAGCTACAACAAGACCCACATATGGTGCACAGAATTATCGTATTGTCTGTCCTTTCTTCCTGACGCCGCTTTTTGGCTTCGATTTTTGCATTTTTCATCTGCTCTTCGGTGCAAGTCCCATTAAGAATTGCAGCACATATTTCATTCCCGTTGCCTCTTAAAACGTTAACGATTATATCCTTATGCTCCTCTTTTTTCTGAAGTACAGAAAACAGTTTTTTGCTTCTACTTCGGGCTGTCTCAGTATCGCAAGTCTAAATCATTAGATTAGCATTTTCGAGTGTAATTTTGTTCCTGGAAAACTACAATTTATTTAGTTTTTAGAATTTTTACCAATTTAGCTTTTTCAGCAGAGGTAATCACATTTGATTCCCAAAGTTGGATAGCAACTCCATCAACATTTTTCAAATTGTCAGTTAAAAGTCTAGACTGTTTCTGGATAATACTTTCCATCGTAATTTATTGTATGTCTTTCCAGTTTTGCATACAGTATTATTCAGTAAAGCTTATTATAGTGAACTGTTAATTTTTTAATATAAATGGAATATAATAAAAATAAAAGTAAGATACTATATAATAAATATATATATTTATTATTGCCATACCCGGTCCGGATATCGCTCCCAGATTCGCGTTTTGTGTGTGCTTTTGTTGTTAGTAATGTTTTTGGATGTAAACTAGAAATGCCGTGCGTATAATTGTATGAATAAATGAAATTTTGTCGAATAAATAAAAGTTTGTCGAATAAATCAATGTGCGGAGGTAGACTGGATTTCTGATGGGCATTCCCAAATTCTGCCATACTCTTCCTTATTTTTCTATGCCCCATATAACTCATCCATATCAAACCCATGTATCCCTATAACCACTAGTCAAAACCACAAAAGTCAAGGTTTTATCAGCTCAGGCTGTATTTCCTTCCTTCACACAGACAACCAAATTAAATTTAAGGAATTCATGGAACCAATAGGGAATTAAACTCAATGTTGATTCCATGCAACAAAAAATTTGCAATTATGGCACTACTACAAATATTTTGCTTAGCTCGCCTCATACTTTACCACTGAGAATGGAAAAATTTAACTCTGAGAGTTTTCTTTTTCTTGTGTAATACTTAACTTAACATGCTTATAAACTCTTATGACTTTGACGAATGTAAGCCGATGACATGCAAGTATACTGGAGAGGGTATTCACCTGCTTGCTCAAGAAATAAAATATGCACGTCATAATACATAAAACGCTAAGTCGTAATTTTAATATAATCACGCCGCATTCACAGAACCCACAGTAATGCAATTTTCTTATCACAATTTAAGTTAAAATAAATCGCTTTTAAATTTTTCGTTTTTTAATAGTTAAAACATTTTTTTGCTGGAGGAGCGAATTACTATTTTTGCACATATTTAAAAGTCTGCCCCCTGGACCCTATTTCTGGATACGTGTTTGCTTTACTGGAACTATAATTCATACCATAATAGCAAAGAATATACCACGGCCCCATTACCAACTACATGTGGAAGTGGCAACTATCTTAATATAAAAGTTTCAATATTTTGCTACAACATAACATAATTGTATTATGCATGACGCATGTTTTCCAACTCGAACGATAAAATTTGGTTACACCCCTATACCAAAGAAAGTTGAAGTGCATTCTAAATATTAACTCTAGTACAGCTACAGAATACTTCAGATCACATACAAAACGTATATCGTATTTAGGTATTTAACTACAATAGTGTATGGTCACATGTCACATTGCTTTTTTAAAATTTATTTCCGCATGCCAGCAACATAGTTCCACGTTAGAGGAAGGGAGTGTCTAAATTAATTATAAAGCCGGGTTTTCCTCCTAACTTCGGTCTTCTGTTTCCAACCCTTGTATTTGTTGCAACGTTTCATTTTGTCAATTCAAGTTATACTTCATTTGAATGATATATATTTATAGATATATTTTACATGTATTTTCTTTAATATAATTGGTCACAATGGTAATCTCTACATTTTATAAAGACAAATCGCCGACAATGCTAAAAAGAACACAATGTCGTGCTTATATCCCAATGTCGTGCTTATATCCCAATGTCGTAAGATTTGGACATAGTTAGTCCGCTTTTTACTGAATGATTTATTTTTAAAAGTAGATAAATAGATTTCAATCACAACTTTATATTTGGCAATTTTAATTTCTTTGTTTTGCAAGGCATTCATTTATTTGACATATTATACCTTATATTGCTAAACACTAGTTTATTTTTACAACTAATATATTGCAAAATTTAGTTCCTTTTTGCTATGCAAGCTATTGTGATTTAAAAATTATGTTCATTTGTGAACAGTAAAATGGAAAGCTGGTGTTTCCTACAACAGCAGTTTACTAAATATTTTTGGTAAAATATAAATATTCTACAAAATATTATTCCACAAAATATTAAGTAGAATTATTTCAACCGAATTAAATAATTCAACGTCAAAATCTTGATTATTTACCCTTTTTAGTCTTAAAGATAGTACATACATAATATCAGAGTGCAAATAATCACTTTATAAACACCATATAAAAACAGTCACGCCGCAAGAGATTCGATGGTGAATTTGTAACCTCAAAACTGAAGGACAAATGTAAACCTCTACATATACTCTTGGATTCCTGGGAAAGAGTAAATTCATGAATGAAATGTTTCACTTACTATTCACTATACTTGATTACATCTGAAAGTTTTTAAACATAATTTTCTAATTCCTCTATTGTCATATAAACAGGTGGCGCAGTAGATGAACTGCATTTCGGCAATGCATTTATGAACACCTGTAAAGGAATATTAATTACTGGTTAATGTAAAATCACGATCTCCCTGATTACGTATTGTAATACATCGTAATGCATTCTTGCAGACTTTGAATTTTGTGGAAATGTCGTTTCTTGTATAGCTTTTCAGTTTTACCTCAATGCTGATTTTTCCGTTGAGTACATTTTGTTGAAACACTGCTTTAAGTTCAGAAAATGTTGGTCTCTCATCAGGATCAATATGCCAACACTTCCTCATTAGATTATATCTGTACGCAGTGTCCATATAATAGATATTATTCATTTTTAATGTTACAAAACTATTAATTTATAAAATATTTTGCTACATAATTATTAAAATTAGTAAATAAGCAATTTCTTACACTTCATCATTAGCGAACTGCGGTTTTGTATTTCTCAATTCTCTAGTTGTGAGTTCAGTAACAAAATCTAAAGTAAAATCCATTCCTGGGTAGGGAATATCTCCTAATGAATACATTTCCCACATCAAAATTCCGTATGACCAGACATCAGACTTGGATGAAAAAGTATTAGCCTTTAGACTTTCTGCAGCCAGCCATCGCCAAGGTAAACCATCTTTTCCCTTTTTAATGTACTCCGTATAATTATAAGTACGCCTACTCAGACCTAAATCACTCACTTTTACATCTTCTTGTGCCGTCAATAAGACATTTCTTGCAGCCAAATCAGAATGCACTACCTTAAAAAATTGTATATTAAGGCTATGGCTTTAATAATGGGCATAATGATTAAATAAGTTAATTATTACTTTTTTGGTCTCCAAATATTCCATTGCACTAGCAATTTGACCCAACCACTTAATGATGCTTTTCGTTGAACACAGACGCTTGTTGGGATTCTCTGCGACGTATTCACTGCTCACGCTAAAACATTACAAGTTAATAAGTAAACTAGTAAAGTAAAGTAAACCAGTAATGTACCACTATTTAAAGTGTTTACATGTACACAATCTAGGTGCTACGGAGAGTGATCAAACACTAGACACTACAATTAAGGTGGCGATCAGTCGCGGAGCAATTCGTTCGAATTGTGATACATATAATGTATTGTAATACATCCTTAATAAAGTCAAGCAAGATAATCATCTGCAAAGTGTAGTGATATAAGGAAAATTTAAATATTAGTATCTACAATTTCGGGTGCTGAATGTTTAATTGGTCTATTGTGTTATGATTAAAAGCCAATCGATTAATTAATAATTAAACAAAAATTGTAGGTATTAAAATTTAGAATTTGCAGATGACTATTTATCCACGACTGATCGCCGCAAATATCATAGGGAATTTCTTAAACCGGATAGCCAAGCAACCAAACCCCATCTGCCAAACTCAATAGAATTATCCTACATGGAACAACATAATGTATCATTGGTTTTATTTTTAAGGGTACCTTTAACCTTTAAGGGTATTCCGCTATATAATTTCTTAAACTTTTTATTACTTGCCAAAGTACTAACCATTTTATATTTAATAATTCCTGTTTTAAAGATTCTGAGAATAACTGTTTATTTTTTCTTAGAAAATCGTCTAAAGATCCCAATTTACAGTAGTCCAAGGCAGCAATTAGAACACCTGAAATACAAAATTTCTTAAAAGTATATCTTACTAAATATGGGGTTGCAACTACGTGTAAATGATGTTGCAAAAAATTCAATGCTAAAATTAATTGTTACTGTGGAAAATAATATTCTATATCTTAAAACTCAAGTATTACAATTCAGAAATTGTTGGGGAAATAAAACGGAGCAATTTAAAATACACTTACATTACAATTTTAAATTATTACCGTTATTAATATCCTTCTTGTAAACTCCCAGAAGTGTAATTAAGTTCTCGTGTGGTCCAATGTACATGAGGATTTTTATTTCTGACACTAAAGCATTCAAATGCTCTACTATAGTAGGTTCTCGGTTCGTTTTGAAAGCCACTGCACCATCGACAGCATCCATAAGACCTTTGTACACTATACCAAAATTTCCCACCCCCAATGGCTTGGTTCGATCTGTGTATAAAAAAGCAATTACAATAAATAAGCATGTATTAAGGTGAAGTAAATCATTTTTGTGTGTACTGTTAATTTTCTGTATGTGTTAGCTGATTAGGTTACGCATGCCAATTATTACATGTAATTATTAAAAAATAATAGAGAGGTTTTTTATTTTTGCAACAGTTTAATGGACTACCTATGAGGAAAGAAGTTTTCTTCATTTCATATTTCTTTTGAAATGGCAGGTTTATTGGATCCTCATCATCTTCATTAGTTAATCCGTCTAGTTTAGCTATAATTTTCTTCAGTTCGTGGTATCTTTCAATCTGAAAATCATATACGAGTAGGATATTTTGATTACTACATACCAAATAGTAATTCTACATTATAGTGTGTACCAAATGAATAAAATTGCAAAGAGTGTCCACAAGATATTTTCGGCATTCAATCCAAAGTATCTCTAAATCTAAGCTACAGTAAACTGGGTATACTGTAAAGTTAAATTGAAGTACAATTGATAAGTAATAAATGCAAAACAAACACTGAAAAATTATTTTTGGCAGTACAATATCAGCAAAGTCTAATTTGTTATTATTCGTTATACTGCTTTGGAAGCCCTGCCACAGAGATAAATAACTTGAGAGGACTATCCATATTACTAACATATTAACACTACCTGTCTTTTTCGTAGGTAGAGAAAGATTAGCAGAGCACTACAGAATACGGAAGCAATGGGTGTGATGGTTGCAATTAGCAATGTCTTTGTATTTTCTTCTTCAGATTGCGGTATCCCTGATTAAAAAATCAAATTGATTTATTACACAAGAGAAAGGAGTTAAAAATGTAAACTTTTAAGCAATTCCATTTACCATTTACATGAATCTTCTTTATATCTTTCCCAGCCACATTAGAAGCTGTACACACGTAATTTCCCGAAAAGGTTTCGTTGTAAATAGGGAAATGAAGTGTATTATTGTCTAAAATTTGTAATGGTTCTTCAATCGCACTCTAATCACAACATCATTATTAAGTGAGATTGATTTTTACAACTAAAACTACATTTTTAGAACAAAAGATTTTGAAGTGTAATTTATTTCTTGATTTATGTCTTAAAACTTATAAATGTTATTACGCCGTTTTCAGTTCTCCATAATATAGTTGGAAGCGGACCTCCAGTTGCTTGGCATGTGATACTCTGCCCTTTACCATTATTTATTAAATTAACATTCGAATCCGGAGAGATAATTTTTGGAGCTGTAGATTCTGTAATGACCATGACAGTATTAAGTAGTAACCGTCATATTCCAAACTCAGATTCAATAATTGAAGTTTTCTAATACGTTGCTAATAATATAATTTACTAATGATAATTTTTTTATTTTTCAGTACCAAGGAAGAAAACTGGGGGGAAAATTAAATGACCTTTTGCGAGAAATGCTTAAAATAATATTTGGAAACAAACCGAAAAAATTTCATTTCCCGTAGTACTTATTTCGCCTTATATTGATCAAATTTGTTCTTTATTTCTCAATTTTTTACTCTTTACCTCTATAACTATCCAAAACGAGAACACGAAAAAATCTCCTTGCTTGTTATTGAGTTGACTTACCAAGTACTGTTAATTCCAAAGAAGTAAAATCCCAAAGTGTGGTTCCAAAAACGGGAGCAGAACAAGTAATCTTTTTCAAAGACAGATCGTTGACAACAAATTTAACTTCACTAAGATTTTCTTGAATTCCATCGACAACTTTTTCGTTTTCGGAATTTTTTTCTAATTAAAATACTTAAATAAATTTCTACTAAAGCGATATGGTGATACTGTTATTTAAAAGTTTTCTAAAAGTAAGTTACAATCTTACCTGAATTGTATTGCTGCAAGGGGATAACAGTGCCATTGGCAAATTCAATAAACCATTGAATTCCACTTTCATAGAAAAACGAATGTGCTTCACAGCGAAACGCATATTTCTCCTTCACATAAAAAATTTGTTGATCATTTAATTTGCTCAGTTTCAAAACTGCATCTTTTGGGGGTGGCCCTTTCATTTCATTTTCTACATCTAAAATTTAATTATACAAGTGATTAATAATTATCATTTTTTGTAAATATTAAACTTAGATAAAGTATACGACTTACATAGTTTGCCATCAAGACCTGTAAAATAAACAACATGGACACTAAAAATGAGTTGAACTCCCCAGGAGGCCGAACAGTGCAATATTCCATTTTTCAACGGTTCTGCGGCAAAGCAGACATCTACCAAAGGGTTTGAAATTCCAACTGACTGGCAACTTTTCATATTTATATCACTCAGCGATTGCATGCATGCAGGATTCTCAATTGCATTACTCTTGCCGTTTAAAGCTGTTGTATTGTTCTAGAGAATGCGAATAAAAAATCAATCACATTTTATAAATTTTAAAACAATAATGCAGATTGTTACAGTTTGAAGCACTAACTGTGTTAAGGCAGCTCTCCGCAATTATTTGACATTGAAGTCGATTGCGACACTTCCATTGTTTTATCGCCATTAATCTCCCTGAGAAATCAGAGGAACAATGAAATAATTTGTGCTTCTGCGAATATTGAATTGGATAATCTAAGAAACAAAAAACATGTAAAATAAATAATTGATTTTATTAAAGTGGGTAATTACTTTTTTCTATCCATATTTCAGACTTCATGTTAATGTAAAATTATTATGACTGTATTACTAACCTTTAAGGGTAATTATCCAATTCTTAGGTTTATTCATGTCCATCCCACGTTTTTGGCATGTAAATACTTCACTACCAATCCGCTTAGTTGTTTGTGCAACGGTCATTAAGGCCGTGGACTTGTATTTATGGAAAGTATTGAGCAGTTCAACATTTGAAAATGACTGGTTTAGAAGTATGTCCCTGGTAGTACAATATAATAAGTTGTCGTAAATTATTTAACTTCTTTCAACCGTAAATAAAATAAACAATAGTATATAGAAAGTATTTGAGAATTGTACCCTCTACTCCATCCTTGATTGATGACTAACTCATATGTACTGCTGCATTGTAACTGAAATTCAACATCACTCTCTGTTTTTCCGGTAAGAGTATTGTGGAATACAAACTTTGGGTACAATTCTAATTCTTGCGGACGTGCGGCAAAATCTGAATATTATTTTACAGTTAAAGGGAGTGGAAACTTTGCAGAAGCCATACTAACCTAGTGAAATGGAGGGCAGAAATTTTCACCATCAAGCACATATCATATTACTGAAGGAGTATAAACGTTTTTGTAGGATTTGGTGGGACTAAATTTTAGGCTTAAAGTAATGGAAATAAAACTAGGAAATTTATGACGCCCTCATTGAGTATTATTTCAAAATTTTCCACCAAATTTCCTTTACCGTTTTTATTACTTGAAAATAAGCTCACAATTACTTCTCATGAAATGTTCTTAAAATGTGCTATTCTTGTTGCGCTTTTAACGAAAAATAAAAGCAAAGATGTTACCTTTAAATTGTATCGGAATAGAAAAATTATTGCATTGTTCTGGTATAATGCTGTAAATTCCAGAGCCAAACTTCTCCAGAAAATTGGTTCGCACTTGAAATCCTTTCCATGCGTTCAAATGAATATCACCCGGTTCCCCGATTATCACTTCGCCAACATCCAGTAGTTGTAATAGATATAAAACCTCTGTATATTTTGTCAAGTTTTGAGATTCGCAGTAATTATTTTCTAAGCTTTTGACAGCACGTACAACCTCATATACATCATCATATTCTAGAATTTTATTTTGTACAACGATGAACCGTTCAGTTTTCCTTTGATCTGTTTGTAGTACAGGTTCTCCTTTCTCAGCAGAAAGGTTTCCGTAATCGACGATTTTTATTTTGTCGTTCTTTATCTTCAAATAATCCAATAAAATGTTTAAAGGCACTGATTTATTCTCCGTAAATAAAGTGGATAATGTATCTTTAATATCTGAATAGTTTGTTGAAGGAAAACACGGCAACTTCCCATCCGGTTCATCACATTGGTTTGAAAACTGCAATACAAA
Source organism: Yoshiicerus persimilis (assembly GCA_020352615.2). Taxonomy (NCBI): domain Eukaryota; kingdom Metazoa; phylum Arthropoda; class Collembola; order Entomobryomorpha; family Tomoceridae; genus Yoshiicerus; species Yoshiicerus persimilis. The sequence goes on from CM036940.2 coordinate 78,902,640, forward strand.
TTAAATATTTCTATTTTAATTTTTACAGACTTAAATTTTGATGCACTAAAAGGCCATAGCTGGATTGATGGATGGACGGATTGTTCAGCGTACTCAAAAAAGTAAGCGTCTACTTGGTAATGATCATAATAATTGTTATACCTATAAAGCTAATTTTGAAAAGCATTTTTACCGTTCCTCTGCAAATATTTCTTTGCAAAAAGAAAAAATTTTCCTTTACGCTGACAATCGGTATTTCTACGGTCTCCTGAACATTTACTTCAATTCCATCTGCTCCCAAGAGGCTGTATATTTGCCTAGAACAAATACCAAGAGGATGCCTAGAACCTGCGTGAACAAATATCATTTACTGCTTGGTTTACATACAATTTGTTGCGTTACTTTTAATTTGTTTTATATAGATGATCATTTATGATGCATTTATCTATTTAAGGACAATTGGCTATATTTATAAAGTACACATTTTGAGGTTTGTGATAATTTTTACTCGAAGCCAATAAATAGGAAAAATTCGTTTTCTTTTCCTGAGGGAGTATATAATTGTTAATAAAATAATAGAGAATAAATGCATTACGCATACAAAAACGCAAAGGATTGAACTGAACATAGGAAATCAAATACAAATACATGAAAGGGAACGCTTTTATTTGTGTCAAGTACGCAAACAAGATTCCGGGAAACGTGACTCTGTGTTATCCTCTCTTATCATCTTATCAACACAAATATTTTGCTTTACAGATACCTATATTTCCATTTGTGGTTGAGGAAGGTGAATGCACGTTTCACATGTACGTTTTACTTTGCACAGCATTAATTCTGGGTAAAATGATAGTGACAAATAGAACTAGTACATCAAACTTAGTTAGAAAGAATTATTGCAAAATTAGGTCAAATTTGAACCTTAAAGGATGGCATAAAAATTTATGCGCCATTAAAACAACAGTTTTCCTGAACCCCGAAGGAACTAATTCGGTAAGTTTACTTCGATAAGTTAGATTTTGAAAAAAAATTATTAATCAAAATTCAACTATCAAAATATGTTGCAAAGAAGCTATGTAAAATAAAAGAATGCATTACCTCCACGACCCAGCAGGGGTCGAAAAAAGTCAATTAAGACACTCTGATGAAGATGCGGACTTTCTATTGTAGAGACGACATATTTTACTAATGTTGGTCGTTTGAAGTTTGCAACAAAGTCAATTTCGGGGAAATCCACTGTGATATGATATTCATAGTTGACCCCACCTGAAGTGAAATTGGTTATTCGATTTTGCCTAACTTGAGCTAAAAGTGCATTTGCCACACCATTAGCAAATTCTGCTTTTATAGTGATTGGAACACTTGAAGTACAAGTTAAAGAACCGGTAAATAAGATTTCGTCCAAATTAGGATTTTCCCACTCGTCGAAAATCGAAACTCCAATTCCACTAATATTCGAATTCTTAAAGCACTCAAAATTAATATTTCCCGACTGAAATAGAACCCCGAAGTTGCACTTTAAATAGTTCTCATTAAGTCCATCGTAGACAATATCATTACAATGAAATGTCTCGTTCTCCCTTGTTGAGTCATTCGCATTGCCACGACATGATCGAACTGAGAGAATAGCGAATAGTAATGCTACAGTCTTACAAATTGACAATATAGACATCCAAGAGGATACCATAATTGCTTATACACAGTGTAAAAGATTCAGGTGCAATTTTATTGGGATGTATTAGAATTGGCTGATTTATTATTCGTGAGAAACGTTTTAAATGGCTAGCAAATAAGAACGATATTCACCCGACTGTTGCAGAACATTAAACACATTTTAGTGTTAAAGTCCTACAGATTTAGACACCTTTGTCAGACAGAGAAATCATAACTACTATTTCCAATAGTTTACAAGACTAGAAAAGTGTAGGTAGATCTTCTTGTGATTTATTGTAATTAAGTCAATCCCAATTATTCAACTATTCAACTATACAATTGGGAAATCATTCTTACGAATGAATGCTGACGTTGTGCCTATGCCTTCTCGATTTAACACGAACAGTGCAACACAGAATGGTCTATGATTCTACTGAACTATTTTGTAATAATGTGTGTCCTGAGGTTTCATTTATTTATTTACTGTGAATCCAAATATATGCTTTCGACGTATCCATCAGTTCCCTTATCAACTGACAATAATAACACCCTATTTATTGAATCGTGTCTGTCATAGGCATATTTGATTCCTAAACTTCCTGGCAGCGGCGTGAGCATCTGACACGAGGACATTATAATGCTACACATTATAAATGAGCTGTACCAAAGCAAGCGAATGACGTTAATATAAAAAGATATTTCAGAATACTTTTTACACACCTTTGATGCTTAACATTTTATTTTATTACATAATACGTAAACATCGCTACTGCTATATATGTCACCGTCAATGAGATTACACAGACATCGAGGTACGATGGCTAGTTCTGACTTTCGTCTCTAGTTCTGGAATGACTAGTCATCGAGACCACGGCCATTCAGGCATCGAAACAGAGATAAAGCAGTACTGCATTTCATTAGTAATACTAATTTATTGGGTGATTTATTGATATGATATACTAAAGGGTTGCTATTTCCTTCCATTTTTAATTTAATGAAAATGTGTTTTATCTGTGCTTCGATACCTGAATGACCGTAGTCTCGATGACTTGTCATTTGAAATGTGGCGTCAGAACCTAGTCATCGAACCTCGATGCCCGTGTGATCTCATTGACGGTGACTAGTATACATATGTTTAGTGATTATTATTATTATTATTAACAATTATTGATGGTTTCCCCCAAATGGGAGCAATTCCACCACCAATGTTTTATTTATCACTAAAAAGTTCACACAATACAATTGTTACACCGTAATTTTTCTTGTTCCATTTGTCTACGTTTAAGAGAGCACAGCATTATTTAACATAACTATTATTAATGGTCCATATCCTGTACAACAGAGAGAATACACGAATAGTCACAAACATTTTCAGCTATAGGTAAATTACAACTATCTTCTTGCTTAAGAAGAAAAAATGTTTTTAATGTTTTACAAAATTTGTTATAGTTCCCAATAGTCTTTAAATCGTCAGGAATTGCACACCACTCTATACAAGATTGAGAATTAAAGGATCGTTTCATGTACATATTTTGATTGTTAGGTATTGATACATAATTTGTAGTTGTATTTCTAGTTTTTCTGACTGAATAATTACTTACATCTAGATAATTAATAAAATAATCAGGACAAGTTTTACTTAGCATTAAATAGACTACTTTAAGTAATTCATATTTGTAAAGATATGTAGGAAGAAACCAACTTTAAGGACAAAGTTAACTCAAGTCTCACACTATCGTATTTCTGCAGCCCAAGAACAAATCTGCCTGCTCGACGGACAACATTTTCTACCATTTTTAACGCAGTTTGCGCTGCAGTACCCCATATCACACTCATATATCTGATAACCGGAAAAATATATGCATTAATTACGATCTTACGGTTATATTGACTTAACATATTTTGTAAAGGATACAATGACCGTATAGTATTGTTGCACTTACTTATAAAGGTTTTTATATGGTCAACCCACGTTAAATGCTTATCTATTGTTAGTCCTAGTATCTTAATTTTATCAACGGGTTTTATTTCTGCATTCCCTAATTTTAGTGTAATGCTCGGTAACCTATCTAATACAGACTTCTTACCTACGACCAGCAGTTCAGTTTTATCTATATTTAGGGTCATTTTGTTTTCATGCATCCAGTTCTGAATAGATTCGAAGTCATTTTTTAATGAATTGAGTATTTCATTTGACTTACTGGGCAGACCCGAGGCTACCAAAAAGTTGTCATCTGCAAATAGGAATATGGTTGTATGTTTTACAATTAGTGGCAAGTCATTTATCATTAGTAAAAATAATAATGGTCCTAGTATACTGCCTTGAGGTACTGAAGTTAAGATAGGTTTTATTTCTGAGCAGTGATTTTTAATTGAACAACCGGGGTTTTGTGCGACCTGTGAATGTGAGTTGTGTGTATCAGAAACGTGTACATATTGAGATCGATTCTCTAAGTATGACTTAAACCATTTCGTATCGATATTGTACCACCTCAGTTTTTGAAGCAATATTTCTGAATTTACTTTGTCAAAAGCCTTTGCTATATCCAATGTAAGTACCATACTAATGTTTTCCTCGCCAAGATTTTTAAATAAAATGTCTACTAATGCTATCATTGCAAACGTGGTAGAATGATTTGGTCTAAAACCAAATTGTCTGGGAGACAATACATTATTACTTTGTATGTATTTACTTAATTGTATGTGTACACATTTTTCGAGGAGCTTTAATACATTTGATTGTATAGAAATTGGTCTATAATGTGAGGGTTCAACTAGACTTTTCAGCTTTGGAATGGGAATAACTTTTGACACTTTTAAGCATTTAGGTACATAAGACTCAGTGATACTTTGATTGTAAATGCTACAAATATATTCTAGAAAGCTTGGTATTTTTAAAAATATATTCATAACTATTGGGGACATTTTCAAGTAATCCGTTGTACGAGACTTTTTCTTTTTTATGAGTCTCCAAGAAAAACTTACATCAAGTTCAGTTACGTTACTTATACTAAAATTATCATTTACAGTAGGCAAGTCTGCATGTTTAGTTAGAACATTTACGTGTGTACATACATCGCTACATATAGATACAAAATAATCATTTACTTTATTAGCATCTATATCTATGTTGTTTTGTTTTGATTTGCTAACAGGGAGATACTTATTTAAAGCGTCAAAAACACCAACATTTTTAATTTCGTCATTTAATATATTTTTGTTGTCCTTAAATATTTGTCTTTTAAGCATTTTATTGCAATTCTTGAGATCGAGTTCGTTTGTGACTGTGCTACTTTTTTTATACATTTTATAGGCATTATTTCGAATTATTTTTAATTTGCGTGCTTCATTACTAAAAATTCTTTTAGGACGACAAGTAATTGTCTTGGTTTTAAGAGGTGCAAATTTATCTAGTAATCTCAAAGAGTCTGATTGCAATAAACATACTTTGCTATCTAACGAATTTTCCTTCCCAGTCCACATATTTGCTGCTTCTAATTGAAAGGAAGGATTATCCAGATTGTCGTAAGGTCTAACTTGTATTACTTTTTTATTAACTTTTTGTTTTTCAAAATATAGACATGCATTCACTGCTTTGTGATCTGAAATATGCGGTTGCACAACATTTACGTGAGATACAGTAGCTGAGTTATTCGTGATAAATAAATCAAGTTTGTTTTTTCCCCTTGTTGGTTTTGATACTAATTGAATTAACGAATTACTTACTAATAGCCTACTTAATTTATCATAGGAACTGTGAGTTCTAAAATTAAAGTCGCCGTGAACGTAAACATTCTTATTGAGAGATTTTAGCTCGTTAAAAATAATAGTTAGTGATTCAATATCTTTATCTATTTGTAATACAGTATAAACGGGTACTCTATAAATGCACACTATTATTATAGATTTATGAAACTTGTTTTGGACAGACAGGGCTGTGTATTCCAAGTTTACATTTTGATTTAAAAGTTCTGCATTTTTAAAGTTGTATTTATTATATTTGAGGTCCTTACGTACGAAAAATGCCATGCCACCGTGACCTTTATGATGTCGATCTTGCCTCACGATATCAAAACCGCTACAAATTGGGGAAATAGCTCCTTCTTTCCAGAACGTTTCAGTCAAACACATTACATCTACATTGTTATCAAATATATAGTTTTTGACTAGGAAGAATTTCTGTATTTTGGAGATGGATTGCACATTGAGATGAGAAGTCATCAAGTTGTAGCACGATGCGACGGGCCTTGGCCTCTGGATAAAAAAGATCCTGATGCTGTTCCGTGTGGTTGCGGCGATGTTTGCTGGACCAAATTTTTGTTCACTACCTTCCATTTTACGCCGTCCACCATTATTTCATTTTTGGAGTAGTCAATTTTAGCGATCCTTTTGGCATCAAGGGATTCCTTTAGCTTTTCGCGAAGTATTTTCCTGGCTATTCTCGTATTTAATGGCAGATCTTCGTTTATAAAAATTTGGGGTTCTGAACTTCCTAAGGATGTTTTTAATGCATTGCGATTTGACAAAATTAGATTTTTATCACTTTGTAGAACTAGTTGCACTCGAATGGGCCTCGTTTTACTTGCATTATAGGAGGAAATTCTGTACGTAGTGTCTATTTGCACTGTTGATAAGCACAGTTTCTCATTTAAAATTTTAGTTATTTTTTCGCGAGTGTCACTTTCGCTTTCGTTGTCTATGTCGGGCACTCCGAAGAATACTAAATTACGCTTTCGTAATTCAGCATCCATACGTTGATTATCGTTTTCCAAATGGTAGACTTTCTTTTTCAAGACAGACACTTCATTTTGTAAAGCAACATTTTTAGTAGATAAGTCATTCACTTTGTTAACTAAATCGTTTAGAGAGGTGTTTATGGCAATATTAGAGTTTTTGAGAAAAGCCATGTCATTTGACAACGAGTTATTCATTGCTGTCATGTCATTAGAGAGTTTATTATTCATTGCAGTCATGTCACTGGAGAGCTTGTTATTCAGTATCGTCATTTGATTTATAATCACATCCAGCTTATCACTAGAATTTTGACTTTGGGCTGCATCCATTTCGTTGTCGGATAAGTCAATGAGTAAATCTGAAGGGTCAGATTGCTTCCTTCTCTTAGCCGCTGTCTTCAATTCTTGCTGTGGCTTTCCAGTCCCTTTAGGAGGTGGGGTTCTTTGGGTTTTCGACGATCGTCCCATCAAGAAAGATATCTAGATACAAACGGTACAAATGTGCCAGTATCTTTGACTTACAAACGCCAGAGTTGGATTGTGTATACTGCCTCGTAGGTGTACATATAAAAGAAATAGTTTTCTTATCTGTTTATGTAGATAACTCCCACTAGAATATCAGGTCGTGACGTCCGATTCTTGGCGGTTGAGGATTTTGTAGATGGAAATAATACAACACTGAAATTGATTTTGTTTTTTGACAAGAGCACTGGTAAAACGACTTACTTTGATGTATTTTTGATTGAAAACGTAATTATGAAGGTATTCTTAACACAATGATACAATTTTTGGCAGTGATAGACGGTATTTCTGATTAAAAATAAGTAAAAACAAACGAAACTTGCGGAGCTAAAAGTACATGCGACTGCACGGTGTCTCTAGTTACACTACAATCGATTAAGTAATACATTGTGCAGTATTTGAATGACTGTATACTTGCATGTGATTATTTGCAAAACTTAATCAGGAGATAATTTTCGTTTTATTCAAAATGTGAAAATGCAAATAAAACTTAATACTTCAACGTTTTACCTTATTGTAAATGCAATACACATGCACCAATTATCCGGTAATGTAATATGCATATAACTCTATATTTAATTATCGGTTTCGTAGTATTTGAACACAGGAATAATCGAGTAGCTCTTTATAGGAAAAGTTTATAATTAAACTATGCTAATCTTTGCAAATTACACACGCATACTCATTTATTGTACTATACTTTGGTATTAATCATTGTCCCTATTTATTCACAGTGTAATGTGTTAACCCCATTTTAATATTTCTGCGTAATCTGCTGATGAATCCCTAGCTCCTAATTTTAAGCTTTTGGCCTTTGATTATCAAAGGCACGAGTCACATAGGTACAGAATATCTGGCTGGGGAAAATTCCGAAGATCACTCTAAACGTGGGTGCCCACAGTGCCCAGAGCATTGTGTACAACACATACGATTAGTGCTTGTAAGCCCAAGCACTTATAAATACTAGTTTCACACTGATTTGCATAGGAAGAGGGACAGGTCCTTTGCCCTCAACTTAAGAAGAATAAAATTAAATAACAGACAATTTAAATGCAGAAGTAGATGCAAGAATACTTTATATTTATGTACTTAAAGTATGAACTGCGTAAAGTGGATATAATGTTATTTTCACATGAAGAGTGATTTATAACAGTTTTTAGTTGTCTACAGTCGGATGCTTTATGTGGTATCTTTAATTTGAAACATTTAAATCTCTTTAAATCCTTTATTTAATATGCATATGAAAACGACTACAAAATGTTTATTTTTTTTAGTAACTTGTCTAATTTTAATCCAAATAGAAAAGTGAAAATCTATTCTTCTATATCCAGCAATGTCAAATATACTTTCGGTGTGCATTCCGGCAGGTCATTTTGGTGTTCCTGTAAAAACAGTATTCAGTGCTCATATTCTTACGATTGTTTAGTATACATCAATTTTTAACTTTTAATGCAATTTTATAATTTGAGTTTAAATATAGTTTATAACATTGCTTTAAATTTTACCTCAGTGTTTGGTACCACTTCGTTTGGTACCCATTGCTTAAATGTAGTTTTAAGTTCCGGAAATGTTGGTCGCTCATCAGGATCAAGATTCCAACACTTCAACATGAGATTGTACCTGTGCACCATGTTATTATTTTACTTAGACGGAAATTCCTAATACTATTAAATAAGGCGTTTTTCAATTCCTAAAATTGATTAATGGAAATGTTCTTACATTTTGTCACTTGCGTATTGTGGTTTGGTATTTTTCAGTTTGTTAGCGGCAAGTTCTGCAACAAAATCTAAACTAAATTCCATTCCCGGATAAGGAGTATCCCCCAACGAAAATATTTCCCACATTGTAATTCCGTAAGACCAGGCATCAGATTTCGATGAAAAGATTTTAGTTTGTAGACTTTCGATGGCTAACCATCGCCAAGGTATAGGTTCTATCCCCTTTTTAACGTACTCCATATAATCATAAGTACGTCTACTCAGCCCAAAATCCGTTATTTTAGCATTTCCTTCCGCTGTCAATAAAACATTTCTGGCGGCCAAATCAGAGTGCACTACCTTTGAAATGTGTAAGTCAAATTAAAACAGAAAAATTATGATAATAAGGATAAAGTACATTATTTATTACTTTTTTCGTTGCTAAAAATTCCATTCCATTTGCAATTTGTCCCAACCACTTCATTATGCTTTTGATCGATACGTTAGGATCCTCTGGAACGTAATCACTACTCATACAAATATTTATAACAAAGGAACAAATTAATATTCCATTCACAATATTTGTATTTATTATCTAAATTTTAAAAATTCTCTTCAACCCGGCTAACCTTTTGATATTTAGTACTTCCTGTCTTAAAACTTCCGAGAATAGATGTTTATTCCCCTGTAGAAAATCTTTTATGGATCCCAGTTCACAGTAATCTATCGCAGCAATTAGCACACCTGAAATTAAAAATATGAAAAATCAATCTAATTACTGGAAGAATATCTGTCGCATGTCTATGTCTGAGTAATGACTCCTAGCGGTATGGGGATTAATTAAATCTAATTTGCTTTTCCGTTCGTTACATCGCAAAGTTAATTTCAAAAATCAAATTTTAACAATATAATTTGGGTGTCTTTAGGGTATTTTAAAAGGATCGCGGTAAAATACAGAAATAGTTATTTAGGATGGAATTCCTTGGATATTACAGAGCATAAATAAAAGTCAACAATAATGAATGAATAACATTTTCTAAAATACAATTGACTGATGATAAGTACAAAAATAAAGTTTATTTTGTAAAGTTATTTTCATAATTATTATAAGCAGTACCACAAAAAGGGTGAAAATCAATTCTGTCATGACTTTTGCTTTTCAAAAATCCAAAAAATTTAAGATTATTTAAGCTCTATTAGTTTTTCACTTTATCAGGAACATTTGTTTAAATAGAATTAAATCATTTAAATGAATGGATAATTTAAATTCCTACCGCTGTCAATTTCTTCCCTGTATACTCCAAGAAGTGTAATTAAATTCTCTTGTTTTCCAATGTACATCAGGATTTTTATTTCTGACGCTAGAGCTCGTAAATGTTCGTTATTACCGAAACACACAGTTTTGAAAGCTACGAAGCCAAGGATTGTACCCATAAAACCTTTGTACACCACGCCAAAATGGCCCCCACCCAATTTTTCGTTGCGGTCTATAACCAAAACAAAAAATAAAGGTGTTTGCAAATAAGCACTTTAAGTTACTAAATTATCTTAGATTCCATAACACTAAACGAATGCATGGAATTTGTGCCTTTAGCTCTTCAAATATTCAACATTATTCACTGTCGCTACATTTAATGTTAATGCTCAAGTTTCTCCATAATAGTAAATTTTTAAATGTGATTTTTTAATAGGAGTAATGAGTATTAGTTAATTATTTTTGCAACAAAGTCGACAACCCATAATAAAAGAACTCTTTTTCATGTCATATTCCTTTTGAAATGGGCGGTTTATTGGATCCCCATCATCTTTGCTTGTACATCCGTTCAAAGTCGCTATAATTTCCTTCAGTTCATGGTATCTTTTCATCTGAAAATCCCAGTAATAATATTTTAAAATTGACAAAACTTAAAATACAACTTTAAAAGATTATGTGTGGTGTTATTGCCATTTCATTTCATTTTGCAATCCTATTGTTTGGGAAAATAAAACAGGATTACTACAGTGTCCATTTTTTCAAAGAGAAATTAATTTTATAATTACTCGTACGAAGAATAGTTTGATGATTATGCTGCTCCTTTTCGCGCTACATTGCATCTTAATATTTACTTTTCCAGTGCAAAATATCTCAAAATGTCTTTTATTTAAGACAAATAAACAATGGCATACTGTTTCTGAACTCAAATTTGTCATAATTGAACAAATGTGAAAAACATTTTGCATTTATATGGGAATATAAAGGGAAGATTTGCTAATGTGCACGTACCTGTCTTTTCCGTAGGTAGAAACAAAACAGTAGAGATGTGCAGAATAATGAAATAATTGGGGTGATAATTGCAGCTATCAATATGTTACTATTTTTTTCAAGAGTATCCGACATCCCTAATTTAAAAAATTGCAATATTAACTTAAAGCATTAACGAAAACTAAATTACAAGGTTAAAGTTATGCAAAGTTTCTACATTTACCATTCACGTGGATCTGTTTGACATCTTCCCCTGCAACATTAGAGGCTGTACACACGTAAATACCCGAAAAGGTTTCATTGTACATCGGAAAATGAAGAGTATAATTGTCTAAAATTCGCAATGGCTCCGCAATCAGACTCTAGGCTCAACCAACATCGTAAAAAAATAAAAGTTCCCGAAATAAAATTTTTAATCAATTTACTATATTTTATAATAATATTTTTATTACACCATCTTCGGTTTTCCATAATATATTTGGAGACGGACGACCACTTGCTTGACAGGTGATACTCTGTCCTTTGCCGTCATTTACTAAATAAACATTCGATTCCGGATAAATGATTTTTGGGGCTATAGACTCTGTAATGCGAACAAAAATTATAAGTATTAACCTTACTATTGAGAATTTTAAAAAACTTTTTACATAGTAACATTAAATAATAATCAATATTTGACATTTTTTCTAGTAATGGTTTATATACAATCTTGTGTTCATTTTAAGCGCACAGAATAAAAATTCAACTAATTGTTGAATCTCATTTCTCACTTATGAAAGTCACAAAGTGAAAAATACTGGAATCTGGAAATTAATAAGACATGCCAAAAGAAATAAGCCAAACTTGACTTGTATTAGTTTGGTAGTTTTCATTAAATCTTATATTTTTCCATTGATTTCATTTTTCTGAAATTCAGCCCCAATTCCAATACTACACACTATACTTTTGTAACGCCCAACAAAATAGGATACGAATCTGATATATTTGATATCCTGGTTAAGACTTACCGATTATTGTTAACTCCAAGGATGTATTGTCCCAAAGTGCAGTTCCAAAAACGGGAGCAGAACATATAATCTTTTGCAAAGACTGGTCGTTGATAATTAACTTAATTTCACTCAAGTTTTCACCAATGCGATCGACTGTGCTTTTGCTTTCCGTATGGTTTTCTTATTACATTGTTGCATTTAATATTTTTGACGATGTATAATAGTTATTTAAATCAAGTATATTTTCAAAACTATTTGCATGCTTACCAGAATTGTAGTGTTGAAAACGATTAACAGTTCCATTGGAAAATTCAAGAAACCACTGAATTCCATTTTCATAGAAAAACGAATGGGCTTCACAGCGAAACGTATATTCCTCTTTTAAGAGAAAACTCTGTTGGTCTCTCAATTTGCTGAGTTTCAAAACAGCATCTTTTGGGGGTGGTTCTTTCATTTCACTTTCTATGTCTAATAAATATGTTGCTTAATTGATTACTAATTAAGAATCAGCTATTTCTGATAAGTGTTAAACTTAGATAATACGACTTACAGAGTTTGCCATCGAAACCTGTAAAGTAGACTGCATGAACACTAAAGTCAAGGTTAACTCCACGAGAAACTGAACAGTGTACTATTCCATTATGAAATGGTTCCAAGGCAAAACATGAGTCTTCTAAGAGATGTCTATGACTTTTAAGAATTGCAATTGCTTCACAGTTTTTCACATTTCCATCACTTAACGATTGCATGCACGCAGGAGTCACAATTTCATTTCCCTTGTTGTTAAGAAGTAGAGTCTTATTCTAGGAAATGCAAAAGAATATTTTATGAATTTTAAACCAATTCAGATTATACAGATAGTTTGAACCACGTACTTTGTTGAGGCATCTATCCGCAATAATTTGACATTGAAGTCGATTGTGACACTTCCATTGTTTTGCCACAATATTTCTAAACGAGAAATCAGTGTAACAATAAAATAAGTGTTCCTTCCGCGAATATTGAATTGGGTAATCTAGAAAATGAAAAATGTTAAACTATTATTTTCTTTCGTTTTCGTTGGGGCGGGTATTGAAAGAAACTCGCTGATCGGTCTCACTAAAATACCCCAGTATCCCAGTGTTCTCCTGGGATACCGGGGTAGAGGTTGGGAAAACTTTGCGCTTTGCATCATGTGGTCATATTTACAAATAGAAGTTTTACTGTACTAACCCGCTTGCCATATTGTCCAATTGTGAAGTCCGCTTATATTCCTTTCCCGATTTTCACAAGAAAATTTTGCAACGTTATACCGGTCGTTTTGGGAAAGAATGACAACTAATGCTGTGGACATGTATTTATGCAAAGTATTGGATACCTCAACGTTTGAAAATGTTGAATTTACAGGCATTTTCCTGTTCTCACAGAAAAATGTTTTAGGGCATGTCGAAACATACAATAATTTACAAAAATATTAATAAAATGTACCCTCCGGTATGTCCTTCTCTGATAACTAATTCCTCTTTGCTGCTGCATTGAAGCAGAAAGTCAACATCTGCCTCCTTTTTTGCATTGAGGATATTGTAAAATGTGAACTTTGGATACAATTCTTCTTCTTGTGGCCAGGAGGCAAAATCTAAATAGTGTGCATTTCTTTAGCAAAACTGAATTCCATTGCCACATTAAAATAGCCTGAAACAGCTTTATGTGGGTTCTGATCCACCAGCAAAATAAAAATTAAAAACAACGCTTTTGTGGTACATTACACTATATTGGCAACCCAATCCTGAATACGACAATTAAAATCACATTTTTAATTTTGATTAAAAATCCTTTAGGTATATTACTTCTATTTCCTAAAGAATTACGCAGACCAAAAATATTAAAATATTCCATGATGACAATACCAACAGTACAGACCAAACAACTTCAGGAGATTCCTGAGAAACGTTTTTTTGAAGGAACCTCAGCAGGTTTCTGAGGTACACCATAGGGGTCCAAGGAACTCCAGGATGTACCTGGGAAACTCTTTTGAGTGGAAAAAGATCCTTAGGAACCGCCCAAAGATAACACGTGACAGAACATCATCTCATTCCGTTGGGTTTTGGGTTAGTAAAATATTGTAATTAGCTATATTAATATTAACATACAAATACCTAGATTTACTATACCATTGGCTCATTATGTACTGTAATTGCATTACGTATAGAAATTATTTAAATATAAATATCTTTATATGAAAAAATTTCTTAGAGTTTCAGACAGTAATCTGAATAATATTTTATGCTAAATATAATGACGTATTTAAAAAATTACCTTTAAATCGAATAGGAATGGTAACACGACAACGTCGTCTGATTTTGACAGTACTGTATATTCCAGAACCGTACATTTGTAGAAATTTAGTCTGTACCTTCAATCCTTCCCATGCGTTGAAATGCATATCATCTGGCTCACCTATTACCACCTCGGCAACATCCAGTATTTGTAATAAATATAGGACTTCGTTGTATTTTGTCCAGTTTTGGGACTCGCAATACCTATTTTCAATGCGTTTTACGATTTTCAGAAGATCACGTAAGTAATCGCAGAATGGAATTCTATCCCACACAATAATTGACCTTTCGGTTTTATTTTCAGACTTTTGCTTTACTGATTTCCCTTTCTCATCAATAATGGTTTTAAAATCGACTATTTTTATTTTGTCGTTTTTAATCTCCAAAAAATCAAATAACATTTTTAGTGGTACTTGGTACTTGTTTTCTGTAAAAAACTTTTGTAAAGAATCATGAATATCTGAGGAGTTTTTTGGTGAGAAACAGGGCAATTCCCCATCAGGTTCATCACAATGCGTTGAGAACTACAATATATGTAAGATATTCTACTTTAAATTCTAATTTAAAGATTTTTAAATGCTCGAGTCTATTTTTCGAATAGTTTTGAGCAAGAATTTACCGTTCCTCTGCAAATGATTTTTCCAAAAAGAAAATATTCGCTTGCAAACTGACAAACGGAATATTTATCGTCTTCTGTAAGCTTAATTCAATTCCGGCATCACCTAGGAGGTTGTATATTGGTCTTACTTTTGGACCTGAGAAAAATGAGCAACTTTTTTAACATTTTGGACCATAAAGTATAATAAATTGTTTAAATTATTAAGGATCAGTTTAAATTTCCCGATGACGTTTACTTTTTTCTTATTTGCAAAGAATTAGCGCAGGTAAAAATACGTTTTTAACAAAATAGTATTCCAAATTATTAATCAAAATAAAATGTATCTCCCAAAATATTTAGCGTAATTATTTCTTGAAAACACTAAGGTTTAATTACCATCATTAGCAAGATAGATTGGAGTGAATTCAATTAGAACATTTAGATGAAGATGTGGGTTTTCAATTGTGGAGACGACATATTTTACCAATGTAGATCGTTTGAAGCGTGAAACGAAATCAATGTCAGGAAAATCCACTGTGATTTGATATTGATAGGAAATCCCGTCTGAATCTAAGGTCGTTATTCGACTTTGCTTAACTTTAGTTAAGAGTTCGGTTGCCACACCATTAGTGAATTCTGTTTTCATTGTGATTAGAGAATTTGCAGTACATTTTAAAGATCCACTTAATGAACTGTCCACAATCGTGTTATTGCTTCCATTGTCTGAAATCGTTACGCCAAATCCATTGGTATTCCAATTTTTATGACATTGAAAATTTAGGTTTTTCGATTGAGCTAGAATGCTGAAGTTGCAAATTAAATAGTTCACTTTAGACTCATCAGCAATATGAAGATTGCAATCAAATGTCTCGTTCTCGCTTGTCAAACCATTTACGTTGCCCAAATATGACTGAACTGACAGAACAACGTATACTAACACTACATTCCTATCGTTTGACAATATTGGCGCACAAAGAGAAGCCATAACTTCTAATGAAACACAAAATTGAGAACTGTGTTAGTATTGAATATTAGAAAATAGACAGAAACTGAGAAAACTGGCCAAGAAACTCAGATATTAACTAAATGTGAAAGCAAATATCCCTATTTACTGTGTTAAACATGTAATTTAGTAGTAATCCAAAAGTGTAATATTTCTCTTCGCCTAGTTGACCATAAAACTGCTAATAACAGCATTTGTCCAGTTAATTAATTCCATTTAATAGAGTACGAATAATTATTGTTATCTGACATCACTTGGTATTTATAATTATTTTGGAAGAATGACTAATAATACTACATACTCGGTAAATATGTACTGAATAAACAATTACATCATTCTTGCTAACCATAACCACAGATGTATTAAATTTGCTTTGTATTCTAATAATTATCATAGGATTCTGCTTTGGTTTATGGTTACGATTGTGTATTGTGTTCCAGATTGAAACCGTTCATTTATTTAAGGTAAATAACTAAATAATTTGCACACATCAGTTCGTTTTAATTATTGGTCGATTAAATTTATTGTGTTATCCTTGTTATACCGTCTTATTGTTTCGCTTGTTATCGAAGTTCCAATTTACGGATGTTTTCTTTTTGATTTACTCTGTTAACTCTTTCTACACATAATACTCGTCTTCCCTGACTTCTGCTCACCCTTTGCTCTCGGTGACTGAACTTTCGTCTTCATTCTGTGCCATGGCTATCTAGGTAATTGTATATTTATTTGTTTGCTACTGTGTTGCATCCGTGCTTGTTCCTCGGTTTTCCTCCATTACTTTGTAAATGCTCATTTAAGCAATATACTATATTTGTTTCCTCATTTTGGGTTCATTAATCAGAATGTGCCATCAGAATTACATCCGCTCAAATCCACATACCCACAATAGTCAACAATATTTTGACGGTATTATCAGAAGTGGAAAATAGCCTTACACAATGGTTAACGGTACCGTTCGCATATCAAATGTCTCCTTCCAATATTAATAGTATCAATCAAATAATACATACAACCATTCAAATAAATGTTATGCTTACACTCTTTCTTTTCATACGATGAATTGATCCTTTCTCTAACCATGTGTGATGTAATCGCTGATCTCTAATTCCCATCCTGTCTATGGTATTAGAAGTATACATTTTGTTAGTTATCGTTAGGAAACGTATCTAACAATGCCGTCGTCCTCTACACTTTCGATTTTCTTGAGTTGCACCAGGGAGAGAAATCATACCTGGTAGGTTGGTATTTCAAAAATCAGTAAATTCTGACATCCATCTTCTGCCGTCCTGAAACGCTGGTAGACTAAGACTACATTTATACCTGCACGTAAAAAAGAATAGATATTATTGAAAAACACTATCCAAGGCAATTCTACAATTTTCTCATTGTTTAATAGGATGGAATTAAGAAACTAGAGTTAAGGAATTCTGCGTATTCTCAATTCGGGATAGTAGCAGATAAAACTACTGCACTATCGTAATACATGTACATTCTTGAGTGGGAAAACATTTGCCCAACTTCCCATCAGAAATCGAACCGTTCAAGAAAGAACGATTGCTTTAGTTTTTTATTGATATTAATATTTGATGTTTGTTTTTTTTAAATTCTGCTTTGAATAGTGTCGTACAACATTGGTGAAAAATTATCTTAACAAAAGTTATAGCTGAAAAACTGAATTAAATTTTACAAAGTTCCTTTGCATTTTGCAAAATTTCGGTTTTGGCATAATGACTGAAACTTATATAAAACCATTAAAAAAGTGTAATGCAAAAAAGCCAACATTTGAAAATAAGTCTTCATGCTTTTTTTCCACTAATTCCTCTTGGTGGTTTTATACCAATAAGTTTTTCAGGTATTAATCGTTTTAGAGACAAACATGGGATGTACATTTCATTCGGGATGAATTGTCAATAAAGAGTATTTTATGAAATGTTGTGAGGGTCGCCGTATGAACTATCTCAACACTCTAAGAATTATCTCTATAAATGAAGTATAAGTTACAGTTCCAAGGACAAACAATTTCATCAGGCCTTACTTTACTGTGCAGCTTTAGAACTTCCTTGCACAATGTTTACACAATGGAAGGGTTTCGCAATTTTCCCTCCAGTTTTCATACTAGTATTTCTAATACTATATTTCATCCAGGTATAAAGAGTAGGATTTACTGATTTTGTTAAGCTGCTGAGTTAAAAAAAGTAGTTTTTCACACAAGCGGGAAACTGACGCTATTAATTGTGAAAAATTAACTAATAAGTACTGTATACTTTATGCAAACTACCCATTGACTTTGTAAAAGTCATATAAAAATGGTACCACCTCCAACGTGTTCTAAAAGCATTGTTGCAAAATAATTACTTAACATAGAAAATGAACTGTGAATGGAATAGGGTTGAGTGGATAAAAACCAGACTTGCATGATTGCTAGTGGGCACCAAAAATGACCAGAAAAGTTCTTTCAGTAGGCATTTCCAATCGGTAAAGGTCTTTTGGCTTGTTTTCTTGGTATGGCTGCCGAAAAGTTGGTTGAGTTGGGTTTATACCCTTTGTTCTACCCAAGTCCAGTTGTACATGAACCTTATTGGTTCGAAAAAACGGATATTAACGAAACACGTCTTTGGGCCCGACAACAGCTTCCTGCCATAGCCGTCATTTGCACTGCTTATGTTCTCTTTGTCATTTTTGGACCGAAATTCATGGAAAACAGAAAAGCATTCAATCTCAAGAAGCCACTCATAATCTGGAACCTACTTTTGGCAGTATTTTCCATTTGTGGGACAGTAAGAATTCTGCCAGCATTTTATGCATTTCTGTCCTCTCCAAATGGATTCTTTTTGTCAGCTTGTGGAAGGTATTATAATACTAATGTATTGTAGTATTTATTAAATATTAAAATATCAGTAACCGAAAATTTATTGCAAAGTTTTCCGTTAACCTTTCGGCCCAAAGGTGCGTTGTGGGACTAAAGTTTTTTTCATTTAACGCAATTTATGCATTATTGCCAATTTCAAATAGGAAGAAAACAGATCAGAGCTAAATACTAATAACTAAGTACAATGCATTTGTAATCTGTAATATTTTTAGCTATATGTGCATGTATTCAATGGTACTGACCGCTCACATTTACCATATAAGTTCAAATTGTCTCAAAATCCTAATCAATATTTTGTTTTCTGTAATATTTCTGATATTACATGCACCCAAAATCAAAACAGTCGAAAATTTATGTAATGCCTTCACCTATCATATTCACCAATACGTTTCAGATGGCGGTCAATTATATTGTACGGCCTAAGCAAGTGAACCTTGTAACATTATGTTATAATAAATATAGGGAAGGACTGACTGAGCCTGGAGCATTTTGGGGTTTTGCCTTCACACTGTCCAAAGTCGCCGAATTGATGGATACCGTTTTTATAGTTCTCAGGAAAAAACCGTTAATTCTTTTACATTGGTGAGTAATTTATTAACAAAACTGCATTTACCATTTAAAAAATAATTGTTAATCGAAGAAGATAACTTTTAGGTTTCATCACCTCAGCATGGTTGGAGCCTCGTTTTTTCTATTTTCAGAGGGAGAAGCCATGGGTTTTTGGACTACTGTGCTGAATTTTGCTACCCACTCGATAATGTACTCTTACTTCGCAATTGCCGTAAGCCAGTCTACACAATAAATTATTCGATTTGGTACACATTTGATGTCCTTGGGATATTTATCAAAAGCAGTTTTCCAAATATATTTTCACATTCCATTTTTAAAATGTAGACCATAAAAATTCCAAGTAGGGTCAAACCAATTTAAACACTACTATTAAGTATTGTCATTGGTTTGCCATTTTACAAATAAAATTATTATGAATAAATTGAAGTAAAAAATATGGAGAAGTAATAAAAAGTAGTAGAGTAGTATCCTGCAAGAATGTATCAAAGTCTCTATTACACAATTAGCCCTTATTTTGATAGCTTCCGTTTTACCTCTCCAGCAAAGAAAAGATAACCATAAAAATACAGAAATAAATTATATACAGGCAATGGGAGTAAAATTTCCAAAAAAAGTATCCATGACGGTAACATTTCTTCAGATTATACAGTTCGTCACTGGTCTCTCCATCAACGTCTACACTCTCATTGTTATTGGTAAGAATTCTGGAATTTATTCACTTTTTTGAAGAAATTACTGTATACACATTTAAAAATTATCCCGCAAAGCTTTCCCAAATCCTAAACTTTTCCTCAGGATTCATAAATGATATGTATTATTTTTATTTATTTTAAACAGCTCAAGGTGAAACATGTTTTCGGACAAGGAATTCCATTTTAACTTACGCTTTTCTTGGACCAATTTATCTTTCTCTATTTATCCGATTATTTTACAAGGCATATGTAGTTCCAACCCGGAAACCTAAGCAATTGTAACAGGAAATTAATTGAGAAACGCAATTTACGAAGATTTGTAAAAGTCAAATTAGCATCTTGTATTAATAGGAATGAATACTAAGTACTTTGTCCTAAATTATTTAATGCCCGTTGCTCGGACGGGTTTCATTGTGGGATTTTTGATTACGATGTAAACCTAGATTTCACTGATCCAGTTTTAGTATAACTTGAAACGACTGAATTAGCAGTAGCTACTGTTTCCAGTCTTAGCGCGTAGAATTCATTGGGGGATAAACAAAATAAAAAATTTACTTTTTTCGTGGTGAGTCCAAATTTGAGAATTTGAAGGCAGTCAATGTCGGCTCGCTATCCAGTTACCTTAGATACAATATAATTTGCCAGATCATTTGTGAATGAAAACTGAGACAGTAGTGCTAGGTAAATGATATCACAATGAAACAAAAGAAGAGACACCTACGAAACTAAAGTGACTTTTGCCAAAAGCAATATAAAAATGGAGAATATTAAATGCACCTCAAAAATAATCGGCTCACCTCAATAAAATGAAATACAATTTCTTATTTGCTAAATAAATGTGGTTTATTTTTTATATAAAGTTGAGAAAAAGTGATTATTTGTTGAGGGTTTTGTACAACTTTGTGAGGTTTATTTATAATTGAGCATTTGGTAAAGTACTCTACAGTGTTGGCCGCAAGTCACGCATCATGGGGAAATAACATTACCTGTGGCCACAAATAACGCATCATAGGGAATTAACATTACATGTGGCCACAAGTCACGCATCATAATGAAATAACATTGGTGTGTAGGAGAACCTTCGATTTCATTCAATAATCAGCTCCAATGCACCTTTATTTGAGCAGACTAAAATTTATTTTGTAAGTTCTTTTTATCGAGTAAGTGTAACATTTGCGCAATGAAATGCGCTTTCGAAAGATGAAAAAGTGGTAGTGATAATGTTGGCTGGACGTCCAGGCTTATCCACCAGAGCCGTGGCAGTGGACTTCGCTTGGAGACATCCTGATAAGGCCATCCACCAATCAACAGTTGTTAGACTGATTAACAAATTTAAGAAGACAGGTTCGACAGCTGATGCCCCTCGACCTGGGGCTCCTAAGACTGCTACAAACCCAGAGACTTCAATCACCGTTCTTGCAAAATTTGTTGCAAGTCCAAGAAGAACGCCGAGAGAGGTGGCCAGAGATCTGAACATTTCAAGAACCAGTGTTCGTCGCATCCTGAAATTACATCATTTTAAACCATATAAAATGAAAATTCTCCAGGCTCTTAAACCAGAAGATCCGGCAAGGAGAATTGCATTTTGTCGGTGGGCGCAGTCAATTTTAGAAGAAGAAAACAATTCTTTTCAGTGATGAAACCAAATTTCATTTAAATGGAGTCGTGCATCGTCACAATTGTCGGTATTACTCCGATGAAAATCCCCACTGGATGGCAGGGCTACAGGAACAAGGGTCTCCTGGATTTATGGTGTGGGCCGGAATTCTGGACGACCTCATCATTGTTAAATTCTTTATGGGGACAGTAAATGGTCATCACATTGAACATCTTTAAGCCAGGTACCACTTCATCTTTCTAGCTAAAATCTTCAACTTGCAAACCTAATGTTATTTCATTATGATGCGTGACTTGTGGACACATGTAATGTTAATTCCCTATGATGCGTTATTTGTGGCCACAGGTAATGTTATTTCCCCATGATGCGTGACTTGCGGCCAACACTGTAGATAAAAGTACTTTTATGTTAGCAATTGTATTAAAACTTGAGGCAAAGGTATATTATCAGTTCTAGGTGATGATAATAATAAATGTGCACTCAACTTTTTGTCATTCAATTCTATATTTGTACAATTCTTTGCTGGCTATCTTAAGAATTATATACTTCAACTGCCTACTCTATAAGAAATAAAACAAACATAATTCCAAGGTGTATGTATGGAAAAAGACTAAAAGACCTTTCTATTAAAATGCACATGTTATCTGTAATAAGCTTCCAAAACGATTGCAAACAGAATAAAAACCAGTTACTTTCAAGAAAGATCTAAAGACTTGCTTACTTTTTGAACAACAAAAAGTATCACTTCTTGCTAAAAAATACTTTAAAAAGTTCTTTAATCTGTCTTGTATAGATGGTGTAGTAAACATCTATGTAGTAAACCCAACCAATACCAACATAAAAATTACGGCATTTTACTTCGAAGAAATTTTCCTATAAAGACGATTTCCCACCCATTCTTCAAAAAAGACGCTTCTTTAATTCGAAGGCATGAATTCACGAGAAGACAATTTCCTTTAAATCTCACCCACATTAATTGGCATTAACCCACATTTTTTGGTTGTGAGTCATTGAAACGATATTTTATAAAATGTGTTGGCGGTCTTAGCAATTATCTCAATCGATAAGGTACTACAAGTTAAAGCGCCAAGAAGGACAAACAAATTCACCAGGTCTTACTTTGTGTGACTTGCCCTACTTAATGCTACAATCTATAACATTCTAAATGTCGCTGAACGAGCAAGGAGAAGCATTAGAGGCGCGAAAAGGAGAAGGCGCGGACAGAGCAGAGCGAAAAAAAAGAGAAGAGAGGAAGGAAGTAACCGACAAGAAGCGTGCTCGGTGATTTTTGGAGAAGTGTGCTCATTGAATATAAAATTAGAAAAAAGTTGATTTTTGTATACTTTAGCCAAAGTAAAAGGCAGAAATTAACACAATTTTAAGTTGTTTTTATTCAGCACTGATCATTTGTAATAACGCGACACGGTTAGCCAGGGATAGGTGACATATATCATATTTGCAGCCGCATTTCGTGATTAGTTGTTTTTCCTACTTAGCAGAAAGTAGGTGGTCCTTCGGTAGTTGAACGTAGAAGTAGACAAGATAGTTATTTAAAATTGGCCAACAGACGAGTCGGACCAATACATGGTCACTTCGAGCCGAATCTACAGTTCTATAGTGAAAACAGTCAGTGATTAAGAGTTCCTGAAAAGATGTCTGATCAAGATGATGGAGATAGGCGCAGCCAGCGCAAGAATAAAGGAAAACCTCCCGCATATTATGGTGACCCAGTTCTAACCGTCCCGAAAACCAGAAAACCGAGGATGACGGACGAAGCTGGAAATAACCCTGCCGAACTTCCTGATGTGCAAGACCCGGCCCATTCGAATGGCTCCGAAAACCGAGTAAGAGATGACGTATCCGTTACTTATTCAAATAAGAGTCATAAGTCAAAAACAAGCACCTCGTCGACTGCCAGCAGTGTTCGACGACTCCAGGCTGAAATTGATGCTCAAATGGCGCTTGGCAAAATTCAGGAAGAAGAAGAGGAGGCGGAACTAGAACTCAAACAGAAAGAAGCAGAGCTGGAATTTCAGATGAAGTCAGCTGAGCTAGGACTACTCAGAACTTTGACCGACCTGAAACAGAAAAAGCTAAACCGAGAAAAGGAAATTGTCAAGAAGAAGCTAGCCCTGGAGCAGACGAAAATCAACGAAGGCGAAATTGACGACAGTACTCAGTACTACGATGATGATGATGAAAAAAGTGTGATGTCTGTAGTGTCAAGTCGCAATAAAGTTGTTAGCTGGCTCCATGAGAAACCGAAAATTCCCCAAGTGGTTCCTGAGAAACAAGAGTGTGTTTTCCAGCCCAGTACAGTGAGAGGAGCTCAAGCCAAAGCTGAGGTGGAAAAGGAGAATGCCGTTCCTTCCCAGAACTTCTTGGAAAAATTTGTTGTGCGACAATCAATTGGAAAAGATTTACCAGTGTTCAGTGGTGAGCCTGAAGAGTGGCCGGGTTTTATTGAAGAGTACCGACGTACTACTGAAGCCTGTGCGTTCACGGATGGCGAAAACCTAATCAGACTCAGAAAGTGTTTACGTGGGAAAGCAAAGGAAGCAGTCGTCTCAATGCTTATATCACCACGGAACGTAAGTGCTGTCATAAAGACCTTGACAACTAATTTTGGGCATCCTAACTTTATAGTGAAATCGTTGATTTCAAAAGCAAGAATGGTTCCAGCTCCAGCAAGTGATAAACCACAGATGCTTATAGATTTTGCAAACGCAATGAGAAATCTAGTAACGACTGTGGAGGCTCTGGAGAAAACGGAACATTTGAGAAATCCTCAGCTACAGGACGAGTTCGTTTGCAAACTGCCACAATCCTACAAAGAGCAATGGTCAAGATTTGCAGTAAAACGTGATAATGTGGATTTGTGTATTTTTTCTGAATGGCTAGATGAAGAGTCA
This sequence comes from Yoshiicerus persimilis, assembly GCA_020352615.2. Lineage (NCBI taxonomy): Eukaryota > Metazoa > Arthropoda > Collembola > Entomobryomorpha > Tomoceridae > Yoshiicerus > Yoshiicerus persimilis. The sequence continues at coordinate 78,927,032 of CM036940.2, forward strand.
GCGGCGGCTAATCTTCTCAAGGCATTGGATCCTATGCCAGTTCAGTTAAAAGGGAAACAAAAGAAAGAAAAAGTGTTTGTGACATCCTGTGAAAAGAAATCCGATGAGGTGAAGCAAGATGCCAACCACTGTTTGTTTTGTACCAAGAAAGGCCATTCCTTACCTCTGTGTCGAAAGTTTGGAAAGGAAACTATTGAAAACAAATGGAAACTAATCAAAGAATTAAGATTATGTTTCTGTTGTTTGGAATCTCGTCACAGGGCCAGTGACTGTTTGACAAAGAAGCCCTGTGGAGAAGAAGGCTGTAATCGTTACCACCATCCTACTCTGCACACAAAACTGGAGGGAGTACAAGTTGCCCAGAAAGGAAAAGTGCAACGTGAGCCCAAGGAGGAAGTGGAATGTGCCCCGAGTTTAGGAAGTAAAAGTTGTCGGACATACGAAACAAGTTGGTTTAAATGTCCTCCTACGAGTTGTTCCAGTCACCTTAAGGGCCCCAATGGGGAAGTGCGAACATACGCAATTTTCGATGACTGTTCAACGGTTACAATGATGGATGCTGAAATTGCAAAGAAAATTGGTGCTACGGGTCCCAATATTCCGCTGCACACTGAATGGACAAACGACATGACTGCAGTAGAGCCCTACTCCATGAAAGTATGTGTTGGAGTACAAGGAAAAAATTGTGATCAGACTTATACATTAACGAATGTACGAACAGTGAAAAAACTGAAGCTCCCCGTACAAAGTGTTGATGTTCGAAAGTTTGCAGAGAAGTGGAAACACCTTCGACATGCAGATCTTCAGAGCTTGACAAATGCGAAGCCAACAATTCTGATCGGGGAAGATCATCCTCATTTGAAAGTGGCAAGGGAAATTGCTGAGGGACCTCCGAATGCTCCTATCGCCACAAGAACACTTCTCGGTTGGGTGATCCATGGGAGATCATCTGAATTTAAAGGACGTGTGGATCAGCATTATTCATTGCATATTACTCATCAAGACAAAGATGAGCAGTTGCATGAACTTGTGAAAGAATTTTTTAAGACTGAATCGTTTGGAGTGAAGATCACTGAAAACAACCCAATCTCAAGAGATGAGAAAAGAGTCCAACAACTCGCAGATGCAACTACTAGACGTGTAGGAGACAGATGGGAAACGGGACTCATGTGGAAAGATGAAGGTGTGTCACTACCAGAGAGTAAATCAGTTGCTCAGAAGAGATTGTTCCTGTTAGAAAAGAAATTGGATAGACAGCCAGAATTTGCTGAGGAATATAATGCAAAAATTCAAGATTATATTTCCAAAGGGTACGCCAGGAAATTGACCGATGTCGAAGCTGTGCGTTATCATCCGAGAACGTGGTATCTGCCGCATTTTGGTGTGAGGAATCCCAACAAGCCTGGAAAGATGAGGCTTGTGTTCGATGCGGCGTCTAAGTCAAACGGCGTAAGTTTGAATGACTTTCTACTAAAAGGTGTTGATTTGTTGAACTCACTTCCGGCAGTATTGTGCAAGTTTCGCCAGAAGAAAGTTGCATTCTGTGGTGACATCAAGGAGATGTTTCACCAGGTCCGTATACGAAAGGAGGATTTACCAGCTCAGCGGTTTCTCTGGAGAGGAAAAGACAGGAATCGACCTCCAGATATCATGGAAATGAGTGTGATGGTGTTTGGATCGACTTCGTCGCCGTACTCAGCTCAGTTTGTTAAAAACAAAAATGCAGTGACTTTCTCGAAAGAGTTTCCGGAAGCAGCCAAAGCCATTGTTGAGCGACACTATATGGACGACTACCTGGATAGTGTCGATACGGAAGACGAAGCCATGAAACAGATAAAAGATGTGAGTTTCGTTCACGAAAAGGGCGGATTCCAAATCTGTAATTGGATAAGCAATTCGAAGTCAGTTCTTGAACAGATTCCTGCCAATCTTACTGCAATGCAAAGCAAGGAGCTTAGCTTAAGTGAAGATATGCCAACGGAAAGAGTTCTTGGTTTGTTTTGGAATCCGAATGAAGACAACTTCTCATTCACAACTCGATTTGAGAAGCTGGACCCTGAAATTGTCACTGGGAAAAGAAGACCAACGAAGAGGCAAGTTTTGAAGTTGGTGATGTCTCTTTACGACCCTCTTGGATTCTTGGCTCACCTGATAATTAAAGCGAAGATCCTATTGCAAGATATCTGGGTATCAAAAATAGGATGGGACGATGAACTCTCCAGTGAGTTGTTTGAGAAATGGGAAAATTGGTTACAGGAGCTTCGGCAAATTGGAAAAATGAAAATTCAGAGGTGTTTTTCAGTGAATATTCCTACAGCAAACGAAGTGTCCCTACATGTTTTCTGTGACGCCAGTCAGAAAGCCTTTGCTGCAGTGGCGTATTTGAGAGTGGAGTCAAGCAGCGGAATAGAAGTTTCCTTTGTTTTAGCAAAAACTAAAGTTGCACCTCTACGCCCGTTTTCAATTCCTCGCCTGGAATTGCAAGCTGCTCTGATGGGAAGTCGACTTTCAAATACCATCCGGACGGATCTGGACATCAATGTGGAAAAGGTATTCCATTGGACTGATTCGAAGACTGTTCTTTGTTGGCTACAATCAAATGCCCGACGCTTCAAGCCTTTCGTGGCGCATAGGGTGGGTGAAATTGAAGAGTTAACGAAGATAGAAAGTTGGCATTGGTTGCCCACCGCTGAGAATGTTGCCGACGAAGCCACTCGCGACAACAAACCTTCCGACTTGGATTCTAGTAGCAGATGGCTAAACGGTCCATTGTTTCTGAGACTACCCGAGACCCAGTGGACACAACCTGGAGTAAGTGATTTAAGCGAAGTAAATGAAGAGGATCTAGAAATTCGGAAGGACGTTTGCAATGTCACAGTGAGGTCAGCTTATATTGGAGATGCTTTGCCTGATGTTGCTGCATTTTCTTCATTGATTCGATTAGTGAGATCAACTGCTTATGTGCTGCGATTTATTCAACGATGCAGAAAACTTGAAAAGGACAGAGGGCCCTATTTGGATGTTGAGGAAATGCATCGAGCTACGTCTTTCTGGGTAAAGAGAGTTCAGGAGGATTGCTTTGGAGAAGACATGAAATTGTTAAAAGCAGGGAAAGCTTTACCCAGGAATAGTCGTATCTACAGGCTGTCTCCCATCCTGGACAGTAATGGAAATTTAGTGGTCAAAGGAAGAACAAGTGCAGCACCGGACCTCAGTGTAAGTGCAAAGCTGCCTTTGATTTTGGATCCGAAACATCGATATACCAAGCTCTTAATTTTGTACTACCATGAGAGAGCTGGACATCATGGACAGGAGAGAGTGATAAACGACTTAAGACAGAAGTACTGGATTATCGACATGGGAAGAGCTGTCAAAACGGCATTTAGTTCCTGTCAAGTGTGCAAGATTCGGAGAGCCAGACCGCACCCTCCGGAAATGGCACCACTTCCCAAGGAGAGATTGACTAGACAAATTCGCCCATTCATGGAGACGGGCCTGGACTACTTTGGCCCAATGGAGGTGACCATTGGGCGAAGACATGAAAAACGGTATGGTGCACTCTTTACTTGTTTCTCTACCAGAGCAGTGCACCTGGAGTTAGCCCATTCGTTATCGACCGACTCGGCTATCATGGCCCTCCGACGGTTTATTTCTCGCAGAGGAAAACCTAAGACAATCCATTCTGATAACGGGACTAACTTTCGGGGTGCTGACAATGAGTTGAAGAAGGCACTCAAGGAATTGGACCAGGAGAGAATCCAAACGTTTTTAGTGATAGAAGGGATCGAGTGGAAGTTTTTAGCCCCTTCATCCCCACATATGGCTGGCATATGGGAACGTTTGTTGGGTCAGTGAAGACGGCCCTGAAAGCTACATTGTGTGAACGGGCTCCTAAGGAGGAAATTCTGCAAACTCTGCTAGCTGAGGCGGAGTTTACAGTGAACAGCCGTCCACTCACTCATGTATCGGTGGACCCTGATGAAGTCTTACTCCCAACCACTTCTTGCTGGGAAGCTCAAGTGGTACTCATCAGTGGGGAGATTTCACAGATGATGACTTGTGTCTGCGAAAGCAGTGGAGAATTGCCCAACGCTTGGCGGACATGTTTTGGAAGAGATGGATGAGAGAGTATGTGCCCACACTTACTCGAAGAACCAAGTGGCTGAAGACGGAGAAACCCATAGCAGTCGGAGATTTGGTTTTGATTGCTGACGGAGACCTGCCCCGTAACACTTGGCCAAGAGGAATTGTGGAAGCAGTATTCCCAGGAAAAGACAACATAGTCAGAGTTGTGGACGTAAGAACGGTCAGAGGAACATTGCGACGCCCCGTGGTCAAGATTTGTGTGCTGGACGTAGAACCTGAAGTGGAGATGCCCCCAGGTCATTCCACGGGAGGGGGGATGTCGCTGAACGAGCAAGGAGAAGCATTAGAGGCGCGAAAAGGAGAAGGCGCGGACAGAGCAGAGCGAAAAAAAAGAGAAGAGAGGAAGGAAGTAACCGACAAGAAGCGTGCTCGGTGATTTTTGGAGAAGTGTGCTCATTGAATATAAAATTAGAAAAAAGTTGATTTTTGTATACTTTAGCCAAAGTAAAAGGCAGAAATTAACACAATTTTAAGTTGTTTTTATTCAGCACTGATCATTTGTAATAACGCGACACGGTTAGCCAGGGATAGGTGACATATATCATATTTGCAGCCGCATTTCGTGATTAGTTGTTTTTCCTACTTAGCAGAAAGTAGGTGGTCCTTCGGTAGTTGAACGTAGAAGTAGACAAGATAGTTATTTAAAATTGGCCAACAGACGAGTCGGACCAATACACTAAAGACTGATCTAGCTATAACTTGCAGAATATTTACTTAAAGGAGTGGTTTTGCAATTTTCCCTCCACTTTTTATACAATTTGCAATATCAGATTTTGTCGAGGTAAATTGCAATGCTTTCCAGATTTTGTTAAACTGTTTACTTGCCAGAAAGTTCGCATTCACACCAGCAGGAACGTGACGCTTTTTATTGTGAAATAAATTACCTTATGGGTAATATACTTTTATGCAAACTTCCCATTGACTTGGTAAAAAGCATATAGTAAGAATGAATGGTATCATATCATCCTATGTATTCTGAAAGCACTATTGCAAAACAATTACTTAACACAGAGTGAACTGAAAACAATTTGAGTGGATAAAATCCAGGTCTTGAACGATTGCTATAGGGAGTACCAAAAATGACCAGAACAGTTCTTTCAGTAGCAACTTCCATCTGGAAAGTTGTTTTGGTTTGGTTTCTTGATATGGCAGCCGAAAAGTTGACAAAGTTGGGTTTATACCCTTTGTTCTACGCAAGTCCAGTTGTATATGAACCTTATTGGTTCGAAAAACCGGATATTAATGCAACACGTCTTTGGGCACGACAACAGATTCCTTCGGTAACCGTCATTTGTATAACTTATGTTCTGTTTATCATTTTCGGACCGAAATTTATGGAAAATAGAAAGCCGTTTAATCTCAAGAAGCCACTCGTAATCTGGAACCTACTTTTGGCAGTATTTTCCATTTGTGGGACAGTAAGAACAGCGCCAGCTTTTTACAAACTTCTGAACCGTCCAAATGGACTCCATTTATCAGCTTGTGGAAGGTATTTTAATACAAATGCATTGTAGTATTTATTACTGGTATTTAACAAAGCACTTCAACTCTACACCCATGCACTATCTTGGTGTTTTTCTGCACCTGCATTAGTAGGCTGCATTACCAAGGTTGGTGCAAGTGGTGAATTACCAAGGTTGGTGCAAGTGATGCAGTACCAAGGTTGGTGCAAATGGTGCATTATCAAGGTTGGTGCAAGTGGTGCATTACCAAGGTTGGTGCAAGAGGGGCATTAGCAAGGTTGGTATAAGTGGTGCATTACCATGGGTGCTGCACTAAGACAAGTGTGCAATTGGTACAGGAAAACAAATGGTTCATGTGGTTCAAGAAGTGGTATTGGTACCCTTGGTATTCCACCGCTTACACCACCCTTGGTTATGCAGCGTATTAATGCAGGTGCTGCAAAAGTGAAGACGTTTGCTGGACCCCCTTAATAAATATTGAAGTAACAGTAACCGAAAATACCAAATATCAAGTAGCCATCACAATTGCTTTGTAAAATTTTCCGTTTATTCTTTCGCTCCAAAGGTACTTTGTGCTGGGACTTAAGTTTTTTCATCTAAAGCGATTGTGTAATAAAATTGATAATTTTAAACAGGAATACAACGCAGAGCTATGTAGTATGTCTACAATGTAATCTGTAAAATTTTTAGCTACATGTTCGGGACCTATTCTACACTGCCAATGACAGTTCCTATTTACTGTTTTATCAAAACTTTCTCAAAATCTAAGTTAACCATTTGTTATGCATAGTATTCGTAACATTATTGCTTGTATCTAAAATCTGTGCGGTCGACAATATATCCTATGGTTTCATCTACCATGGGTGACCCGATGCCAATGATATTCAGATGAGGCCAAATTGTAAAGCCGAATGATGTGAACCTTGTAATACTATATTATAATGAATATAGGGAATATAGGGAAGGACTGACAGAACCTGGAGCATTTTGGGGTTTTGCCTTCACATTGTCTAAAGTCGCCGAATTGATGGATACCGTTTTTATAGTTCTCAGGAAAAAACCTTTAAGCCTTTTACATTGGTGAGTAATTTGCTAACAAAGTGCATTTAAAATTTAGAAAATAATTGCTGACTGAAGTGGAAAACTCTCAGGTTTTATCACCTCAGCATGGCTGGAGCCACGTTTTTCCTATTCTCAGAACTAGAAGCCATTGGTTTATGGGTCACTGTGCTCAATTTTGCTACCCACTCGATAATGTACTCTTACTTCACAATAGCCGTAAGTAAGTCTACACAATAAATTATTCGATTTGGTGCACATTTGATGACCTTGGTCTATTTATCAAAACAAATTTTCAAAACTAATTTGGCATAAAGTTTTTAAAATGTAGATCCTATAAACAACGTTTTAAAAAGGGCCGAATTAAACACTCCTGTAGGTATTGCCATTGGTTTGCCCTTTTACAAAACAAGATTGTTATGAATAAATTGTAATGACTATTACAGAGATGTAGTAAGCAGTAGTATAGTAGGATTCTAAAAGTAGGATTCAAAGTCATACACGAGTAGCCCTCATTTTGATTTCCATTTTACTTATACAAAGAAACTGTAACAATAATATACGAAAATAAATTATAAACAGAAAATTGTATATTGTAATAATAAACTAGTAAATATAGATACTTAAGTTTATATTGACCTTTTAAAGCTCAAACGTGATTAATATATACTTAACTCCTAAAATGTAAAATCTGTATATTATTTTTAACTCTTGTATAATGTAAAAGGTGACTAATAATATACTTAGATTTTAAAATGTGGAATGTGCTTAATGCTATATTCAACATGTTTTCAAATGCTATAATTAAGTTAATTGATTAATTAATATTCATGATGATCAACTGACAATTTAATGAAATCAATCTTTAATTATTGTAAAGAAATTGGCAAGAAATTCTTATACTTATACAGGCAATGGGGGTGAAATTTCCTAAAAAAGTGGCCATGACAGTAACATCCCTTCAGATTATACAGTTCGTCATTGTCCTCTCCGTCAACGTCTACTCTCTCTTTATTATTGGTAAGAATTCTAGAATTTATTCATTTCTTAAATACTGTACCTAATTAAGGTTAAAAAATTTTCCCACCAAGCTTTTCCAAGTCCAAAATTAGTCATTATTTCTAAAATAGATTTGCTATGTCATAATTTTTTTATGTTTTTTAAATTTTTTATGTTAAACAGCTCAAGGTGGAACATGTTTTCGGACAAGGAATTCCCTTTTAACTTACGATTTTCTTGGATCAGCTAATATTTGTTTATTTATCCGATTATTTTACAAGGCCTACATAGTTCCAACCCGGAAACCGAAGCATTTGTAACAGGAAATAGGAAATTGATTGCGAAGCACAATTCGAAAAAGATTTATAAAAGTCGAAATAACAGCTTATATTATTAGCAGGAATGGATACTAAATACTCAGCCTTAAATTAATTAATGTGGGATTTTTAATTACGATATAAACCTAGACTTCACGGATCCGGTTGTTGTGTAGGTTGAAACAGGCGCGTATCCAGGGGGCTTGGGGTTAAATCCCCACCTTTATTCTTGAATAAAAGGAAATTTTTCATTGAAATGTCAAAATTTTTTTTGCTAATGATTTTTCAGGATACATGCCTGGGTTGAAACTGAAACGACTAAATAACAATGAAGATTTATAGGTTAATAATAGTTTTTAACACATGTGTTCATTAACTAATAATAGTAAAATAGGGAGTTTATAGAGTTTTTGTGTATATTTCTGCGAGATAAGTCCTTGACATTTTGAAACACTTTGCTTAATGGTCATTTGGCCTACGGCATTCATTTTCATTAACTTACTCAATATTCCCATTTTATATTGCAATGCTCCTCCTACGCATGATTGCATATTCCGGCATGTAAAGTCTAATAAATGTTAGAGATTATAATTTCGAAGATACTCAGCTTTGTCTAGAGGGAATACATAATTATCTTGTGTAAGCATCAACTGAAGTAGATTTCGTTGCAATTCAGCGCAATCAGTTCAGCGTTGAATACGGCAGGCACGTATACAGGGGGTGGCTTGGAGGATAAAGCCCCCCCATAAATTCTTGGAAAATAGGACATTTTTCATTGAAATACCAAAAAATTTCTGGTAAATACTTTTCGTTGTTCACCTCTTATAACAGAACAGAACAACTGTCGGTATATAATAGATTTACTTATAATAGTACTATACTATAGTACTAACTAATAGTAAATAAACTTGTTAAAACATCATTTAGGACGTGCGGGAGCGTCGACCACCTTTTTATAGATTACTTATGTTAGCTATTTCTTGCAGAATATTTACTTAATGGTTTGCTTTTGCAATTTTCCCTCCGGTTGTCATACAATTTGTAATACAATATTCTTCAAGGTAAAATGCCAAGAATTTGCAGACTTTTTCAAGATGTCTAGTGGCAAAAAAGTAGTTATTCACAAGTTCACAAGCGATGGTACGCTATTATGATTGCGAAATTAAGGTTAATATATGCCTTAAGGTTAATATATATCTATCCGCACTTACCATTGCCTTTGTAAAACACATAAGAATGGTATCACGGTATCAGGCATCACCTGCTGTACTCTAAAGCATTATTGCAAAATAATTGCTTAACACAGAAGGGGAACTGAAAAAGGGTTGATAAGGTAAAATCCAGAACTTGAACGATCGTTAGTCTGCTTTAAAAATAACCAAACGCTTCTTTCAGTAGCCATTTCCAATCTGTTAAGTTCTTTCGGTTTGTTTTCTTGGTATGGCAGCCGAAAAGCTGGCTGAGTTGGGTTTATACCCTGTGTACTATGCAAGTCCAGTTGTATATGAACCTTACTGGTTCGAAAAAACTGATATTGACGAAACACGCATTTGGGCCCGACGACAGATTCCTTCCCTAACCGTCATTTGCATTGCATATGTTCTCTTTGTCATTTTTGGACCAAAGTTCATGGAAAACAGAAAAGCATTCAATCTCAAGAAGCCACTCATAATCTGGAACCTACTTTTGGCAGTATTTTCCATTTGTGGGACAGTAAGATTTGCACCATCATTTTATGCACTTCTGACCAGTCCAAATGGATTCTATTTATCAGCTTGTGGAAGGTATTTTAAATTTTAACAGTAATTTATTGTTGTATTTATTACACTCAAATATCAGTAACAGAAAATTTAATGTAAAATATGTACCCATTGCAATTGAGGTGCAAATCCATTAATTCTTTCGGTCCAGCTGTGCATTGTGGTAGGACTAAAGTACATTCATCTTAACCGATTGTGTAATAATGTAATAAAATTGGCTCTTTCAAACAGGAATACAACAGATCAGAGCTAAGTAATTCAAGAGAGTGGGGTATCACGAGGTTTGGACCACCCAAAGCATGCTTTGATGCTTTGGACGCCCGCGCCTCAAATACCACGTGTTCCCCAGCCCCAGCCCCTGAAAGACGCATAAATAAATTCAAAATTTTTTAAAAAACAGACGTTAATTTAATTACAAGGCATTACATGTATACAATAATATCAAAAATATGTATATATTTGTATGTATATATTAAATATAAAAATAAATATGACATGTAAAACTTCGATTCTGTAGAAGTGTAGTTTTAGATAATTAAAACATCAGTGACGCCGGAACCGATCTACCAGGTCGCGTAGAGAATAAGGGCTCCTGTTTAATACAGGAGCGCGACCACGACCTGGAGGGCGACCACGTCCAGGAGGACGACCAGGGCCACGCCGAGGAGGGAAATCCTGCAGAGGAATGTCTTCCATCCCATCTGCAGGCAACTGAGCCCGAGCTGCTGCTTGCTCTTCGGCAACGAAGTCCTCGCCAACAAATTGCTGCCAATTTCTTGGCGATGGAGGAGCAGGAGGAATAGGCGGACGAGGAATGTGCGGAGGCGGTGGACGAAGAGGTGGTTCACCCAGTCCACGGAGCAGATCTGCCACAGCAGCAGCGTTCCCTCCGCCTCCTTCACCACCACCACCACCACCCCCAGGAGGTCCAGCTCCAGCGTTGGCTTGCCGGCGACGACGACGACGACGCTGGATCCACCAAGCCACTCCTCCTGCGAAGGCAACAATGCCAGCGGCCAATCCCAGACCCAGCCCCACACCAGCGCCAAAAGAAGGACCATCACCACCACCAATACCCTCGAGTTCTAAATTAATTAATTAATGCAGTAATTCAAAATATGTTGTAATTAAATTGCATTAAACTTAATTAATGCAGTAATTTAAAATATGTAGTAATTAAATTACATAAACTTAATTAATTAATTAATTAAACTGCCACATTACCTTGTTGGGTGGTGTACCCAGTCCACGATTCCCACACTCCCGGGGAACTAGACTGTTCCATTGGACAGTCGTTGCCTTCCCTGGAGAAAACTTCCACTCCATCGCCAAAACCCCTCCCACATCCAAACTCAACTGTCCAGAGACAGAGTTTGGACAAACACTTGTCACAAGTAAAGAAATCCAAACAATCTACAAATAAAATAAAACTTATTGTAAGCTGTCTAACAATTTTCAATGTAGCAATCGTTAACTAATGTAACCTATCTTACCTAACCTAATAAAAACTTTGTACTAACTAACTAATAATAAATACCACTACTAATAATAAATACTTAAAAATTAAAACTTACCCATTACTGCCAAAGTCTTTTTCTAAAACAACGTACACTGAGCAGCGACTTTGGAAAGTGTTGTTGTTGTTGGTGTTCATCGTGGTGAGTGGAAAGGAATGGTGAGTGTGCCGGCTGTCCGACGCCTCCCTCGACTCGCTTATAGAACCGTGTTGTTTGTCCGTTTGTACGTCAACATTGTTGAATGTGGACATAGTTGGAACTTAGTTACGATTTACTTTGCTATGCAATGCTAATGTCTAAAAGAATATTTGGAAAGCTCATCTTAGAGAACCAATTAGGGTAGTTATTATAAAATTGAGGTGGTTACGACACGTTATGGTTTGGCTCCTGTAATCTACGACCCTATTGGTAGCTTTCAGGCTTTCATGTTGAATCAATCATGTTTCATTTTCATTCTCGGTCATGGATAGCACGATAACTTTTGAAACTGTTTAAAATTTAAATTTGGTAAACTAATTAACTTTTGAATTGCCGATTTGTGTTTCTATTAATAAAACCCATAAAGGTTAGATGGCTAATCGTAAGATACATTGAAACTACGGCTAGCATCAGTTCCTACTTGCTTTTAGTTGATTCTCCTTCCCGCTGTTGCACCAAAATACTTGTAACTACTTGTTGTAACTATAAATAATCCAATAACCCGTTTCAGATTCAATATGCAAGGACAAATTATTAAAATTAGAATCTTTTGTTTTTCATGAAGTGATAGTTTTCCTTGAAAACTTTCTGTGTATAGAAGGTAAAGATGACAAAATTAAATTTTGGAAGGTTACCGAAGACCTATTTAAGCTGGCAGTGCTTTCACAAACCAGTCACTTCCAAACTCTGATGCTCCGGTCTGACAATCGAAATGAAGTTTTGGTAAAAAATTTTTAATTTGTATTTTATATCCTATTTAAATATTTATGCTGATTTTTAAAATTTCCGATTGTTTGAATCCAGCATTGACTGCCAATTAGTCCAGCACGTGGACGGTCTGGAAAAGGCATTAAAACAGCCCTACTGTCCTAATATCTGCGAGGGATCTACTGTCTTAATGTAATTAACAAAATAATATCCATAATAACAAGATAACAGAAAATATATTTTATTTTTTTATTTTCAAGGGAACTTTATGAGAACTGCTCCAAAGGAGAAACTTCTGACGAAGAGAACGTCCAAGGTTTGGGTCAGGAAGAGGAGGAGGAGGAGGAGGAAAAGGGGGAGGAAGATGAAGAGGAAGAGGAAGAAGAGGAGGAGGAGGAGGAGGAGGAAGAAGAGGAGGAGGAGGAGGAGGAGGAGGAAGAAGAGGAGGAGGAGGAGGTGGAGGAAGGAGAAATTTCAGACTCTACAGGAATAATCAGAAAAGGAAGATACAAAAACCGTCGAGACTGTAGCGCCAGCAGCAACAGCTCCGGCTCAGACATTAGTTCTGGTTTTATTTCCAGGTCTCGGAGCAGATCCACCACAAGGTCCGTCGGCAGTGACCGAAGCCGCTTCAGAAGCAGCTCAATTTCCAGCACCAGCTCATGGAACAGTTTCAACAATGACAACAACCATACCAGCAGCAGTAATTCTTATTACAATTCTAACTCAGAAGAAGAAGCGGACATTCAGCGCGAAGAAATAGAGGATAATCATTTTCTGATAACTGTGCCAGAATCCACCGAATTCTTCGACTCAGACGTCATAGACATTGAGGACATCAACGAAACTTTGGTTGAGGAATGTATCCAGCAGGATGAGCAGGAGACCAGGAAAGTAAGGTAAGAAAAATTTTAGAGTCTTCGTTTTAGTTATTGTCTATATTTTTCCAATATTTCCACTCTATTGTTAGTGTTGTTGATGTTATTGGTCAAAGAGTTGTTGTTTCATTAGCCAAAGTCAAATGGCTGTAGAGGAATCGTAAAGATTCAATCTCTGGTACAACTTTTTCCCTCTTTTAATTAAAAATTTTTGCTTAACAGCGCAGCCAAAAGAAGTGCAGTCTTTGACGAAAAAGATGATGGTGAACATGAGAATTTTAATTCCGGTTCTGAAGATGGTACTCAATCATCCCTGATGGCTAACTTCCCCGACGATGTCGATAGAACATTATCAGTGTGGCCAATGGTACAATTTTGAAAATAGATAAATAAAAGTGGCGAATAAAAATAATTGTCCATTCATATGCAGTTCTATTGAAATCTAATACAGGTAATGCTAAAAATGTTTCATAACACTAGTATTCCGAAGAAGCCTAAGCCATTTAGGGAAAAGGTAGACCGATTGGTCTCAAACGCCAAGAGGCGCAGAGTTGACCACGACGAAGATCAACTATACAAAAAATACATGAAGGACGTTCCGTTAGAAGAGAGGCCTTCTACCCGTTTTAGAAAATATATGTTGTCAATTTCGGATTCAGGGATTCCTGTTCGTGAAACGGATTTTTTGTACAATGAGTACTTAGGGGATATTCCAGAGCATCAGAGAAAACATATTCCCTTTGATGCATATGTTCAAAAGTTTTTAGACATGATGAAGAAATAATCATTAAAAAATTGTCAGGCAAATTATAAAATAAACTTTAATTATCATATTGCATTGTAATGAAACATCTATTTCCATAATTATTTTTTATGAAATTAAATTAACTCAACATACAGAAACCGATGCAACTGAGTTGCAACTGCGAATCATCTTCAATAAATACAAAATATAACCAGAAGCATTCATCTAATTTAGTATTTCTAAAAGTTTAAGACAATACTAGGTGTTGTTATATTGTCAACAATTTCAAAAGTACCGCATATCTTTTATTATTGCACCGCGATCCTTTTAGTATGCTGCTGTAGAGGTCCAATGCTCGATTTACAATATGCTGTTTCGTAATACTGAGTAATAAGAAAATATACTGCGACCTCAAAGACGAAAAGAAATATTTGATAGTAGTAGTAGTAGGATTTTTTGTGTCATGCAAAAATCACATTTCAAAGCAAGCTCATCGCAAAAGCATAACACTAGTATTCCAAAAGGAAAGATACATAAGCATATCATTAGTTTATTTCACAACATTTTACTTATTTTATGCGTACTATTCACAGTTCTACAGCAAGCATTTCAGGAAGCACAATGTTCTGCCCAATATTTCGAATAAGCTATTGTTAATAATCTAAAGTATTGCAACATCAGCTTTTATACAAGAACTGTTATTTAAAACCCTATTCGCATATTAAATTACTCTGAACTTTGTAAATAAAGGAAAAGTGGTTTGCCCTGCTTTTATTTACAGAAGGCGTAGTCTAGAGATTGATCACCCAAAAGACGCATAACTTTAAAAACATTTGAAATCCAAAAAGCGTTAATTACTGTTCTCACCTGCTGCTAGGGAGAGTGCATACAAACTTGGTGAGAACTATAAGAAACTCATGAATCTTTACATGATGTAAATTAATTACCTCACGGTTCTGCTTAACGTGGGAGATACTTGGTCGATTTAGTAGCTGCATCACACAATTTTAGTATAGACTTCGGTAATAAAAACTTAAATGCATTTTAGTAAGATATGCGACGTACACCACTCACTGTACATGCACAGTGCCAATATAAAGGTAGACAACTAGTTTCCATTTGCAAAATCTGGCAAATGATAGTTCAGTAACCCAATTATTATTATTATTTTAATGTAGTACACCTCTGCAAATAAGCCATTACATTAGCTTTACTTAATTTTATTGATTTATTTATCAGACCATAACTACATTAATTTGTAAGTTTTATAAATAATAAGATAGAACACATTGAAATTACATTGAGTGACAATATTAAGTCAAAGTCTAAATGTAAATACGTTTCGCAATTCAACATCGATAACTTCGTAATTTGATGTAAGAATTCAGATATCTTTTTAGAGCTTACATATGCCTGCCAAACTACTTTAACTTATTTTCATTTTCGTTATTCACGCTAAAATAGTTACACAAGTATTTCGCAGTACGTCAAGATTCGTGTAACCCCAGGGTTACAAAAGCCTTGGCAGTACTTATTATATGATATGTACTCAAATTTAAACTCAATAAGTACTATTATTAAATCTTAGTGCATATCGCACTAATAGGTTAATATGATAGGTTGAAAACATAGATTCCAAGTTTTGGATTTGGGACAGATAGTAAATAGCCAAACTCTAACTCTGTTTGTAATAGTCTTGCAATATATCACGCAGTTCAGGACAACTCATAATGAAAATAATAATTATTAATTAAGCATTGTTCTCTGCGGATCAATACATTGTCAATCCATCACTGATCATCAGGAGTTTACATTCTTGTTAATAATTTGCTATTTGTCAATCATAATTACTTCATAAATCTTCCATTAGGTATATATAAATATTAGCAATCGTCACTTGTCAGTATTTTTCAAAAAGTTATAATTCTTATAATACAAATTCATACTCTCGTTTATCATTTAATTATCTATTAATTAATTAATTATTATTAGTTCGACATGTTTCATCTCCGAGAAGGTGGAAAAGTTGCAGCTCTCCTAAAATCTTGCTTCTAATAGCATTTTCGTCTTAAAGTTAATTAGTAATTTTTATAATTGTGGTTCCAGTGTGGTGCAGAACATAAAATAAATTCATCTATTGAATTGTATTAAGTTGTATCTGCAAAATTTCCCCGGCTAGGTACACCCACAATTAGATTTTACAAAACACTTTTCGTCATTACGATTTGGCACTACGATGAATTTTCTACGTAAAATGTCACAGAGGCGTTTAGTAACAAGAAACTAATTTATTAACATAGAATTTTCATATATATAACAATTATTCCGATTTTCCCGTCTTCTCACTGAGACAGAAATTAAGTGCCTTTTGATCTGACTGTTTCAGAACTGCTACTGATCATTTTTTCATTTTTTACAAGAGTATGTTAGAAATGATAAATAAATAATATTTCAATACTTGTTTTACCAATGTATATGTTCCTATAGTTTTACCAATGTATTTAATTAGAACAATTTTTAGTTTGTATATATTTATTCATCAAATATTAATTACTATAAGTAACTAGCAAATATTGAAGGTGCACTTATATTAATTCAATCTCGCAATTAGGAAAAAAAGGTGGAGCTAAAGTGCACACACTATTAATAAACATTGGATTCATTTCATTCCACTCTATTGTTTTTTTACGTGACTCTACTGCTGCAAATTCAGTATTAACATAACAAGACGTAGCATAATATGTCATGCACATCGATTTCACAAGTTTAGTTTGCGAAATTTTACCGTTATATTTTCCACATTTATATTTTCTAACTGGAGACAATTTGTTCCAGTTGCTCAAATGCCTTTTAGTATTTTTAATTAATCTGGTATTATTTTTATATCCGTTAATTAACCTAAATGTAGTACACATTGTCTTGACAAGATTATTGTAAAACAAAACTTTGAAAGTTAGGCTGTCTTTCATTCTTAAGTTAGCGTACAAATGCTCACCCCGAGTTGAATTAATAAAGCTAGATAAAGTAGTGGATTGTGAATCGAACCTATTGTTTACAGTAAAAACTGGAGCTGTTGCTGAAGAATTTTCTGTAGTTTCCTTTTCAGTGAACGACGATTCCAATTCAATTTCAGTAGTTTGAGTTGCTTGAGTTGATGTAGGAATTGGTTGCAGTTCTGCTTTAGTAAATCCTTAAACATAAAAAGTATCATTTTATAATACACTACAATAATATAATTTTGATTATTCCTAAATTTTAAAATCGCATCAACCTTGATGTGTTTTAGTTGCTATAGTTGAGGCCGTTGTTGGAGGAGTGGAAGAGCCCGTTGAAGGTTGCGGTGTAGGAATAGCCTTCAATTTGACCTTCGTGAACCCTTAAAGAGAAATATATTTATTATGACTATACTTTATACAAAAACAACTTTAAATGCGACTACCTTGATATGCTAAAGTGGTGCGATGCACATTTTCTATAGTTGAGGCTGTAGGTTTTCTAATAGGAGTCGTGGAAGTGGTGACTGTAGAAGGATGAGTGGTAGGGCTGACCTTAGGAAACTCTGAGAACAAAGTATTATACTAATGTAATTGAGAGTATACAATGAGATGACTACATTTCTATTGATTTAAAATGCCGAACCTTTGTAAGTTGTGTTAGGTACAGGTTGCTCTTTAACGTTAGGAATGCCATTTTCAGTGGTAGTAGCGGTTGACGACGAAACCTGCTTTTTGGTTGTAGGAAGAGCAATCCTTTCTGTAGTCGAACCCGGTACCCACTTTTCAGTAGTAATCCTTTCTGTAGCCGATGGAGTAACTCGGTTTTTGTTTTCAGGAATGAACCTTGGGGTTGTTGTAGTAGCAGGAATTATTTTAGAAGTACTTACGGTAGGCAACTCTGTAAAGCATAATAGAAACACACTGAAATAATGATGTAAATTTTATGTAAAGAAGTTCACACAAACTTACCTGTTGTTGGCTTGGTGGGATGAGTCACATCCTTCTTTGCTTTGCTTTCAGCATCTCCGACTAATGAAATAACTTATAATGTATGAATGGAAAATTGTAAATTTGATAAATTTGTTAGGTAATAAATAAACTTACCAGGGCATTTCACAATATCTGTAACTACTTTTCTAACACTAAGCCTTCCTGGGGTCCTGCTGCACAATTTTCCCGAGTTCAGAGTAAACCATTTGCATCCTGCTTGCACACAGGATTCGCAGCTCCTTTCTTTGTCGCACCCTGAGACGTAGCCCAGGGCAACCAAAACGATAAGTATTCTAAACCCTAGCATACTTATAAGTTTTAAAGACAAATGCCTGGTTAGTTACCTAGTAATTTTATAAGTTTTAAAGACAAATGTCTGGCTAGTTACCTAGTAATTTTAACTAATGCCTGGCTAGTTACCTAGAAATTATATAAGTTTTAAAAACTAATGCCTGGCTAGTTACCTAGAAATTTTATAAGTTTTAAAAACTAATGCATAGCTAGTTAGCTAGAAATTTTATAAGTTTTAAAAACTAATGCCTGGCTAGTTAGCTAGATATTTTATATGTTTTAAAGACTAATGCATAGCTAGTTAGCTAGGTAGTAAAAGAATTAAATGAAAATGTAGAGAAGAAGGAGAGGCTTGAGTAGAAGAAAGATTAAAATCTGCAATCTTGCTAAATAAGGGTAAACAAAGTTTTCCAAGAAGCAAGGATTAGTCATATATTTATTATTCCGCATATCAATATTATAAATGAATATACCACATCACATATAAAATGAACAAACGTATTACAGATACATTCTATAACACATTTTTTCAGAATAACAATATTAAAGATAGAATTCATAGCCCTACATAAATTATAATATTACAAATAACAAAATATCATTACAGGCAGCATTAGAGTTGTTTAAAAACAAAGCTCAATTGTGTTTCTTAATTTCATGAAAGAATTAGAATTACAACATATATTATAGTATAGTATAGTATAGTATAGTACTTAATGGCATCCTATAATACACTTGATATAATATTACACAGTAAGATTCAGCCTTCCATAATCGTAAAAAATCAAAATGGATAATAATAATAAAAATAACAGATATTATAATAAAATAATAGATATAAATTTCAAGCGATTGCTTTTCTTAACTTTACAACCCAATGCAATCCAGTCCAAATGAGTGAAATGAGTCAAATGACTTTCGCAAGCTTGACGAATTAGCGTCACTTTGTATACACTTTATATAATATAACACAGTAAGGCCTATTATAATCTTGCATTTTAAAATGCCTTTCGCAATGACGAAATTTATTTATTAATTTTAATATTTAAAGAAACACATTTAAAGATCTCTATTGATTCCCCCGGTGCTCATAATGGCTACTGAACGGGGTTTAAGTTTTCGTTGAAATTTTAACCTAGAAATAATACCGAGGATTTAGTAAAATAATTATGACGAAAATGTAATGTAATGTATATGCAGCAAAACATCAACAAACAAAAAATAATTACCTTAAAACCCAGAAGAGCCGCTTTTTTTCCATTTTGACCTCCTTTCTTGTCCTGAAGTCACTGAAATTCCAGTCCTCCATGAGGTTAATTCATGCGGGTTTCAATTCTACTGGAAATTTTTCCTCTCCAGTCTTTGCGTAAAAATATCGCCTGAAAAAAATAATATTTAAATTATTTATGTTATTCAACCTGATATGTACTTAAAGTATGTTCTAAATATAATAATAAAAATTACTTACCACATTGTTAAAATGTCTAAAAAGCTTTGTTTGGGAGACATGTGTACAATACCACTGTACCAAGTCCTTAGAGTGAAAACAAGAGATAGAAAAAATGAGATAATGATTAGGAGAGCAACAGAAAGTGAGTGAGATTGTGAAATGCATGTATGAGTAAAGTACAGGTACAAAAAGCAGATGCGTATTCATTAATAGCTTTATATTAATAGTAAAGTATGAACACCATATGCCAAATGCTAATGATCTGCACAGGGATCAATTTTTAAATCGTATTTATTCTTATGCTTCTTTTACTGCCTTTATGCCATCTTATACTTCGCCCTCCGCGTAGCCTCTTTGAATATTTCGGAGGAATTGTTCCCTATTAAATAACAATTATTATATATTAATTATTATTTTAGTTATTTTAGTTATTAATTATTATTATTAATTATTAAATAATAATTATTAAATATGTGAGTACCTCAAGTTAGCAAACAACTCCTCCTTGTTTCTCGCCTTATCCTCGTCAGAAGCCAAGGGAGGTAAATTATAAACAAAAGTTTTCCATTCATCATAGAAAGGAAAATTGGTTGATCCAGTTGTCTTATAATGATCTACCCTACTGACAACATTTAAAATAATTATTTAATAAAATTAATAAAATTATTATTATTATTATTATTATTATTATTATTATTATTATTATTTACCAATCATGTAGAAAACTATGAAATATGGTAACAACAGCCGCAAAACTCATCTTGATAATTAGCTTTATTGCTTTGTGATGGTGATTGGTGAGACGCTTAATAGTACACGTTTACTAAGCAGCGTATATTAATGAACTGGATACATTTTTCTATTCAAGCATGCTATGCCTCTATATTTTTCTATTCAAGCATGCTATGCCTCTACATTTTTCTATTCAAGCATGATACACCTCTACACTGATAAATATGCGTATGTTTATTTATATATTTATGCATGTAAATCACTATGCAATATGCATGTAAATCAGTTCTTGTCCAAACGCAAATATGTTTAATTAAATGTCACTTGTATTTTATTGAATCACATGACATAACTACAGAGCACATAAATTTTGCATTATATATTTTTATGCACGAACTACATTTGAAACTACAATACTAAATATTTTCAAACTACATTATTCACTCAAATCATTGTTTTTTACTTTCAAGACTACAAACATAACATTATGGTGTAGGGGTTTGCAGTTGTCGCCTTGTCCTTTTCGCAATTGGAGCACAGTCCTCCTTCTCCTCATCCGAGCCCTGTAAAAATATGTCAAAATTATCAGAAATGCTGGCTATATAGCTTATAATAGTACGCCAATAATATTACCAGAAGAATTACCGAGTCACTGGTAGTCGTGTCGCTTGGTGTTCTCAGCTCAGATTCAGGTTCGGTGGAAGGCGGCGGTGAGTATGTAGGCGAGGAAGACAGCCCTCTTAGTTGAGGAACGACAGCAGCAACTTCCTCAGTCTCCGAGGCAGAAGATGAAGAAAGTATGCGTTTTACCCCCTTTGACTTTCCTTGACCCGGTGGGATGTATTCATCCAAAGACGTCATTGGAGAAACGGGTTCTCCCGGATCAGAATCCGGGAAGAAAGACGCCACGTGCTTCCTCAAATTTTCCTCCATCATTTCTTCAGTCCTAAAATTAAAGAGTCATTAATCAATGTTTCATGTTTAATAAGTCACCAAGCCTTACCCAAAACCCGTGCCATGCAGCTGCCCCAAAAGTCTAGACAACCTTTAAAAACAAACACAATTAGAACATATATAGAAATATAAAATATAAGAACTTACATATAGCCGTGAGGGTTTTCTGGCACAGGCTTTTCCAGGCACTTAACAATTTCTCTGCATCCGTAGCATGCCTGCAGTGTATTTTCAAAAACATAGAAGAATTCATAGACGCCGTCTAACCAACGAAAAGAACAATTGTGGCAACGCCACCGTTCTTTATCGATTCTATATGTTCTCAGAGTAGGGTTCATAGTAATTAGTACACTTCACCAGAAATTTTCACAACTTTACCAATAGTACCTGAACAACGGCCACAAATCCACTGCCGTAACACACACCTGGAGCAATTGTACAACACACCACAGCATAAACTTACAAAACCGATTTCGTAGGCATAACAGTCGCGACAGGGCATAGTTAAATCTCCAAACTGTGTAAGAGGTATATCATTGCATATCTCACTATAAGCACATTGTTTATCATATAATTTGTGAATGGAGTGGTCTGCATTTACAAGTCCAGGAAGATACAGATTAATAGTCAGGTCGCAATACTAATCCAATGCTAACAACACAATGCTAATCCTGGTTCACCAGACGGAAAAAAGCCTTCTTTAGCTATTGTCTCATAATTATCTATAAGTATATGGTTATTCTTACGAAATTGAATTATACGGTTTTCCAAAAGTTCCATTTGAGGGTACTTTGGGCCTCCTACTCTCAATGTGATAGCCTTAGAATGCATTATGCAAATAGTCTAATAACTCCGGTAATATTAACACGGCAACGGGGGCAAACTGCTACGCTGAAAACACAGAGCTTACATAGACAAATGCAATTGCAATTTAAGTTCATTAAAGTGGCTTCTTCTAAGCATATTTTGCATTTAAATGGTATTTCACCATCCGAATCTATCATGGATACAACCGTATTATATGCACACCTTTTCCCGTAGAACAAATGCCAAACTTCCGGTTTTGAGTTATTTATATTTGCAGTAGAAACTTTTAAGTTACAATAATAACAGCAATATCTATTGTTTTGCTTAAAGAAACCAAACTTTACTGCCTGATATTTATTCACCGCTTTATCACTTTTGAATGTTTTTTTACGAGCTAGAAATGTAGATTTATTAGGGTGGCATGGACCTTTGGCTTTGAAGGGGACTATTGAGACCATGTTATGGTAGTCTTCAATAAGAGGACGACAAAAAACTTCCTGAAAACTCTCGTCGGTGATTTCCGTTTCACAGCGTATCACAGTTTGTCCACCTGTAAAGCACAACATTTTTAATGAAAAATTATATAATAGTAATAATATTACCAAAAATGTTGTGCCTTACAAAAATGTGTACGAATTTCTTCCAATGGAGTTGGGCTTTCCCATCCCATGCGGTATCCATCCAATGTCGCTTGTATAATCTTCTCATGTATATCATTCTGATTATTAAACACAATATGGATGTGATTTTTTCGCCAAGGTTGGTCTTGCATTTGTTTGTCTGTGTAAGCATGTAAATAAGCTTTGCATACTGAAGTAACTAAGCAATTTTCATAATTGTGTAGAACATCTATGCATATGGCAAAACATTGTTCTTCCCATTGTTCTTGAAAGGATTCTTGTAAAATGGCTTTGCTTGGGTGAATATTATGAATGACAACATGAACCCAATAATCATACTTGGAATACATTACGTAAAGATTCTCATCACGCTACGAATAGATGCACGACACAACCCACACTTTCCATTCTGTAATGTCACACAATCTTGACATGTTAGGTTATGTCCGCACATCATATTTACATAAACCGCCTCGCGCGTATGGCATAGTTTACAGGGATTAATAGGATTGTCAATTTCCGGTTCCGGTTTTAAAGTAACCGCTTTATGTTTCTGTATTTTTATGTAAGTGCACGCTGGACTATGCAGTAGATGTTCAAAAAATGGACAATCATTTGCTTCCCATTCTCCTAATCTAATTGCACAAAAGTAACAGCGGACAAAGTCTTTGGTTCCTGTGTAGTATAGTCCGGCATATGCTAACTTCTCAATGGTAATAGAGGGGTGTTTCCAATTAGTAAAGGATTCAATTCTTTTCTCTACTCTCATATAACATTCTTCTAGTAGGTCCCCGTGGTAAGTGATAGGTTTTGGCATAGTTAGCTTTGTAAAAATGTCCAAAGTTATACGGTAAGAGCACCTGCTTCATGGAAATCACTCAATTCTTCATTTTCTTTTCCATTACAAGTATGACCAATCTTTTGCGAGTGAAAGTGAGGGCAATTGAAGCAAAAGTCAAAAGAACTATTTGGGTACTTTTTATCTACATTCAAAAAGTAATAGCTAACCTTTAACACTTGAATATCACATTGAAATTTGTCCGTTGGCAGGCTTTTACGTTTAGCAATTGCTTCTTTCAAAGCTTCTGTCATATGAGAGAGATAAACATTTTTTCCTGTATTGACCCAAAAGCTAGCAATTTCAGGAAAAAGAAATGGTATTTTATCGACCGAAAAGGAAATTTGGTACCATTTATCTTGCAAATTGTGTGTTAGTGTAAACACTGTTTCCCCATTTCCGCATGTTTTAATTGTAAATCGCACTTTACTCCAGTTAGTTTTATAGTTAACTGGTTCAATCACTTTACCCATTCCAAATACAATTTTCCATACTTAAGTTATCTTCACCTGGCAGTAGCCATCAGTCGACTGAAAATATTTGCACAAATGGCAGACATAAAAAGAGCTTATGTTAATCCCACATTTTCTGGATCTTTCTCAGGTCTCTCAACCTTTATGAAAAACAGAGGTTACAAAGACAAGAAGGTTGTAGAAGATGAGTTACTTAACCTTAGGGCTTATGCGTTGCATAAGCCTGTCCGCAGAAAGTTTTTAAGACGAAAGTTCATGGTTCATTTTCGCTTATTTCAATTTCAAATAGACTTGATAGTCCTAAGTAAATACGCGTCTTATAATAACGGGTACAAATATATATTAACATGCATAGATGTCTTTTCTAAAATGGCTCACGCAATCCCTCTAAAGAAAAAGGATGCGGATACAGCATTGGTAGCTATCAAGAAAATTATAAAAGTGCTCGGAAAGCCAGTAGAAATTTTATCCGACAGAGGGACAGAATTCGTGAATAGCAAGCTGAAGGCTTATTTAAAGACTATTAATGTACATCTTATACATTCCTATCAGGACAACAAGGCGAGCGTAGTGGAGCGTTTCCATAAGACCCTGTTATCCAGGGTAGCTAGGTACTGGACATATAAAGATACTTTTAAGTATGTGGACGTTTTACCGCGCATTATAAACAGCTACAATAAGACAATACATGGAACTACAAAGTTTAGACCAGCGGATGTGAATGATGAAAATGAAAGTCAAGTATGGCAAAACACTTTTGGACACCTGATAAACATGCCAAAAAGAAAACCAAAGTTTAAAGTCGGTGATTATGTATTCATCACTAAGATGAAGAAGGCTTTTGAAAAGAGATATCTACCTGGCTTTAAAGACGAAATATTTACCATTGGAAAGGTCTATGACACTATACCATTTACATACTTACTAAATGAAAGTCATGACGAACGTGTACGAAAAGCTGAAGAAGATGAAGCAAGGAAAAAGGAGGGAAAGAAACCGAAAAAGTATAAAGATGAATTATTTGAAAAATTATTAACGGGTATATTCTATGAACAAGAGCTAACACACTTCAGTCCAGATAAAGAATGGATACAACAAGCATCGAAGCCGCTAGCCACTTCTCAAAAGACTACCACCCCTTAAACCGAGGAGGTAATTTTACAAACAACCTTTATCAACCTTGGGAGGGAAGTAGTCACCAGTGTGGATTAGCTGCAATTCAATTTACTCCAGTACATTTTTTAAAAAGGATGAAGATGACATGATTTCAATAGAACTAGGGGTAAATCAACTAAAAAGAGCCGACATTCCACATGGCTTTTCTACAATTCAACTTCTCATTTCTGATTTACCAGAATTGCTAAAGAGTAAAGACATTCCAGTCACAATATCAAGAACTCAGCCACTAACAATAACAAATGAATCACCAGATACAATTTTATACTTTGATCTATGGCTTGCTGGTATTCTTGGCTTTACTGAAAATCAGTTTACAAATAAGACATACCAAGCAGTGCGTAATATTGATTACGAAGGATTTAAAAGAAGATTTCCCTACAAATTCTCTTTTGCATTGAAAACATTGCTGCCGATAAAAGACTACCATATACCAGAGCCCAAGGAATACAACCTCCACTCTATCATTTCTGCTATTAATGAAGTCATAGAATCAGTAACAGAACATTCTATTGCATATTTTGCAGAAGGAGTAGAAGTGGAAGTCATTAATGAAGAAAAGACATACTCTGTCCCTGTAACAATCATTTACGGTAGAAAGCTTGCAAAATTCTTGGGACGGGATTACACGGTTCTACAACCAAAACAATCCCATATATATCAACCCGATTTAAAATATTTAAATGAAAGAAAAGCATTAATTCTTGTAAACATTGTGCAAAATCAATACTATGGCGAAAGATATTTACCAATCATAAAGTCTTTGGTAGTGAAGACAAATGATACTGAAAGAGTAGAAGAAACATTTAGCAATATTGAATACTTCCCGCTAAGTGTTGACAAGATTTCATCTATTGATGTACAAATACTGGATGAAAATCTTCAAGAGTTGTCAGTTCCACATTCGTCGAGCTACGCGAAACTATTAATATGTCCCAAGAGACTTTAAACAATGTAAAAATTGTTTTGCTAGATGGGCAAGTAAACGGGCGTCCAAGGTGGTACGTATGCCAATTATGTCATTACCGATTTAGGTATGGACTAATATTCTATGGAGCTTATGTTTGTTATACTTGCAACATTGAGCATGGATTCTTCCAGTGAAACAGACTCTGATGACCTTTTACTATGGTGCAAAACTTATCTAATAAATTGTCCTGGGTGCTACGAGTGTGAAATGTGCCGCTACACGTTTTGTGAAGGAATTAACGATGAAGGGATTTTTACTTGTAACTATTGTTTTACCGGATAATTTCGAATATTTACAATATGACAATGGAGAATGTTGACAAGGACTACGTTTACTGGTTAGTGTGTGGAGAAGAGAGGGAATGTGACGGTTGTTATGAGTGTGAAGATTGTTTCGATGTGTTTTGCGACGGCTTAATTATCAATGATCGATGTATTTGCGAAAAATGCTTGCAAGAATACTAAATAAATACTTTTGAGAAAGTATAAAGTTCGCAGTTGTAAATTTGACGAGCTACAGGATGGAGCAAACCGGAGAAGGTCTTGGCATCGGGTCACCGTCATATTCCATACCTTTCTCATCCTCCATAAAAGGTGCAAAACAAAATTTATTTGGCAGAAAGAAAAGGAAAGCCGGAAGGAAAACATCTACTCGCAAAATTCAGCAAGGCGCTGGTAAAAAGCGGAGAGTAAAGCGTAGAAGGAAAAAAGTTCCCGAGCAATTCAAAGTATTCAGCAATCAGAAAGGTTTGCTGATATACAGTTTAATATATTAGGCAACAGTTCGTTTATAGAGTTGGGCAAAAGCAATTTATATATCCTATGTCAAATAACAAAGCATGATGGAACTGTCATGGCAAAAACAGCAGAATGTGGAACAGCCAACAATATGCTCCATTCTCTTTTTCAAAGTATAGATATGTCTATGTTTGAAAGAGCCAATGCCAACAGGAAACTATAGATTTTTATCAGAAAATGAAGTGAGGGACTTTGATCTGAGTAATCTTTGTTGTACTCCAGGTACAGGTCATTTATTATCTGTAGATGTGGTGATTGACGACCCTTTGCATGTGGCCTATCACTTTCTTCCTTTGATGCCAGAGAAAATAAAGGTTGATGTTTCGCATTATTCAGATTATCAAAAAGAGCTCATTGCTCAAGTACAGTTGAAAAACGTGGAGGCAGCTAAAAGATTATTACTCACCTTCTTTCCAAAGAAGGATTATGTAGTTCATCATAAGTTGCTAAAGTATTATTTAAGCAAATCTATAAGAGTAACGAAAATAAACCGGATTTTAGAGTTTTCTGAATCTTTATTCATGTCTGCTCACGTCTTAGAGATGTTAAATTTAAGGAGAGATGCTACTTTCGAATCTGAAAAGTTCTTTTGGAAAATATTAATAAATTCTTTATTTGGGATAACTATACTTTCACCGGATGCTTTTGTACGCGTCCTCTTCTGTTTTGATGCAGAATTCTGCAAAAGATTACTAAAGAGATGTACTTATAAAACCAATTATACAATTAGAAATCGAGATGACATGAGTATATTTCTTATGAAGAAATGCATTGTTAATTACGGGTCTCCAATTCTGATTGGTAATGCAGTAATGGAATTAGGTCGCCGGGATTTATATTCCTTCTATCATGACGTTCTAACACCTCATTTTAACAATAATCTAAGATTACTGCACACGGATACTGATGGCCTTCTATGTAAACTAGAGGTTCCTGAAGGAAAAACAATGATTGATATGTTAAAAGGTCTAAAAGATCATATGGATTTCTCAGCAATTTTGCCAGGCATGTACTTTGAGGAATTACGTAATGAGAGTACTAAAGGCGAGGCAGGAAGGTGGTCAATGGAATTTAAAGGGCAACGGATATTAGAAGCATGCTGCATTAAAATCAAACAATATGCAGTACTGTTGGAAAATGACACTGAAGAAATTAAATCAAAAGGTCTGAATAAAGCATTGGGCAAGGGCATTGAGGAGTATTAATTATAAGACATTTAAAAACACTGCACTGAAGAGAAAGGTAAAGTATTGCAAAATGGCATTAATTAGATCACAAAAACAGCAGCTATTTACATTAGTCACTAAAAAGATGGGATTAAATCCTTTCTCTGCCCATAATTATCTCTGCCCCGACAAGAATAATACTAGGCCCTTCGGTTTTAATTTTGCATTAGACAATCAGATTGTAGATGAGGTCTACCCAAATGAAATGGTGTCGAGCGAGGAAGACTCGGATGAGGAAGAAAATATAAATGCGCCTCAAGACGGAAATGCATTAGTTGAGGTTTAACCATGGCTTCGTTCGATGCTTCCTTACACTTTCCTTATACAGCCATAATTTCTGGAAGCTCATCATCAGGAAAGACTAATTACATTTTAGAACTAATTAGAAGAAGGAGAGAAATACATGCAGTTGAAATTGAAAAGATATACTATGTATATAGTCAATGGCAGCAGTTATATACAACTATAAATGACGATAAAGTAGTATTTATAGATTCTATTAACGAAATACAAGGCATGATAGAAGCAAATGATCCAAAATTATCATTTTCTATAGTAATATTTGATGATATGATGTGTCTATTCAAAAAGCAGTATAATGATTTTCTTGTAAACTGCTTTGTGAACTATAGCCATCACTTGAATTTTTCAATAATACTAATTTTACAAAATAGCTTTGCTAAAAATCTAAAGGAAGTATCCATCAATGCAAAGTATTTGCTGCTGGTCATGTACCCTCGGGATACATCTTTCATAGGAAAAGTAGGAATGCAAATATTTCCCAAAAATTATAAGCATCTAGAATTCGCATATGACTATTGCATGAAGACCCCATATAGCTTTTTGCTACTTGATTTAACCCCCATGACCCCAAAACTATTCAGAGTTCGCAGTAGTATATATCCTGATGAGGCTATAGTGTTTACTCCATTATATTGGAGAAGGTGGAGTTGGAAACAGAGTTTTTGAAGCTCTTAGTTTGTAGTAAACCAGCAGCTCGTATTAAGTTATTAAAATCAGCAAATCAAGTCCAATTAGAAGCCATTGCAGAGTGTGTAATTAATATTGATGTGAACAACGAGGCTGTGAAAAAGCACAAGTCCAAGTTTAAGAGATTTCTTAAAATTAAATATACTGTGGGCAAAGTAAAAGGGTTCTTTATTAAGAACCCACAGTTTGTAATAGCCGTAGTTGGCACTGTGTTAGCCAAGCTTTTAGAAAGTAGTATACTATCTGTATGTAGTCATGGCTAGAATGTATAGACTACTTCCGGTAGCTCAATATAACAAAGAAAATAACTTTGAAATTCAAGAAGAGCCAGAGGATAAAATAAAAGATATACTAAAATTTGTAAGCCCTAATAAAAAGGGTAGGTGTGAAAGACTATTGTTAAGTTTAATGCATACAAATAAATTTTCTTGGAAAGACAACGGTGAAATCGCTTATGATAATGTTATTGCTCCCGGTTCACATGTCATAGATTTGTTATTATTTGCTACAAAAAGTTTCCCGGTAAAGAATGTTAATATACCTGGCCTACAAATGTTTATCACTGCCATTAAAGACGCCAATACTCCAAAGGATTTACTATCTACTCAGCTGAAAGGAATGATGTCTAAGCCTCACTCTCAGTGGAAAACATTTAGTTTAAACTAACTACTTGAATGGAGAAGGCAAAGGAAATGTGGAGAGGATTAGTTGATAAATGGTAAGTACATTAATAAAGCATTTGCAAAGATTTGTATTAAAAAGTACTGTATTTAGGGTTGCATCTTACAATCGTACGGGATCAGTTGAAATTCCAGAAGAAGTTACCCGTGATTGGAGAGACTTTGTATTCTACCTGGCTCCCTTTAAGGCAAAAGGGAGCCGCACAAAGAAAGAAGCTTTAGATTACCTATTTGCAGCATTAAAGTAAGAAAAGCCTTTGTCTGTATTTTAAAACATATTATAACCATATTTATTTATTTGCAGGAATTGGTTCATCAAGTTAATTACAAAGAACGACGGTGAACAGGTTGAGTTTCTGAGAGGTGAAAGGCAACGGTCGTAAATGGTTATCATAACAGAATTTATGATTGTGTGGGACCATGTCCAAAGAATGTATATGTACAGAGATAGCAATCCTAACAAACTTGTTACACATATTCGATGCAAGTGTAACTGGGAAGTGCGTAAGAAAGGACGAGAAGGGCAAAAAGAGTGTATGAAAAGTTTAGTTGATGAATAGAACTAGAAGCCATGGGTTATTGGTCCGCTGTGCTCAATTTTTCTGTCCACTCTATAATGTACTCTTACTACACAGTAGCCGTAAGTCAGTCTACTACATAATAAGTTATTCGATTTTGTGTACATTTGATGCCTTTGAGCTATACAATTTATAAAGACCATTTAGATATATTCTTAAAATGTAAGTCATATAAATCTTAAATTGGATCAATCCAAATTAAGTACTATTATTAAGAATATTGCCATTGTTGTGACTAAATTGAAAAACATATTAGGTAAAAGTAGTAAACAGTAGTATAGTAGCCTAGCGAGTTGGCTTCCTAGCTGTTAATGTTAAACAGATGGATAACACTATTTTTTGTTCTAAAGCTGTTGCTTATACTATTCTACACAAGGCTATTTGAATCGTCATGCCAACGGGGTTGGCCTCGCTAACAAGGTGCGGACATGACCCTATTATCCTCGTTTTCTGCACCAAATTTGTGGCATATGTAACTGAAGAAATTGGGTGCAAGATTATTCTTACTCGGTTAGGTGCAATTCTGAAATTTATACTTTTAATTTCAAAGTGGCAAGTTGTGCAGTTTATTTCTGCCCAAATGCGACTGTACTTGTAAAAATGAATAAAATGAGGAAGAAAACTTGTAAGTAAGAATAAT
Source organism: Yoshiicerus persimilis (assembly GCA_020352615.2). NCBI lineage: Eukaryota > Metazoa > Arthropoda > Collembola > Entomobryomorpha > Tomoceridae > Yoshiicerus > Yoshiicerus persimilis. The sequence continues at coordinate 78,958,030 of CM036940.2, forward strand.
CTTGCACCCAATTTCTGCAGTTACATATGCCACAAATTGGGTGCAGAAAAAGAGGATAACAGGGCCATGTCTCCACCTTGTTAGCCCGGCCAACCACGTTGGCATGACGATTCAAATTGCCTTGATTCTACAGACTGTAGAATCAAGGCAATTTGAATCGTAGACTACAGTTCTACATATAAAACATTTAAAGTTAAAACCATAAATGATGTATTATATTCCTGAAATTGTAAATTATTCATTGAGCCCTCTTATATTGTTCTTCATTCAGTTTTACTTTATTTCCTTCCAAATTGGAAATTTTAAAATCGATGAAAACCCCACAGGAATTCTTCCAAAACAAACCAAAATCAGAAATGGGTTGTAACCTTTTCATTTACAAGTGTCTGCAAAGATATGTGTACCTATTTATAAAAACATGTGTTTTGTGGCCAAATAGGTTTCGACGCGCTTAGTGAATTTTGTGAAACGCATGCAGGAATAAAATGCATGTTTGAAATTTAGTTGCACAACTATTTTTACTCTGCTAGCCAGTGATATCTTTAAAGAACGTATCAAGGTCTCAAACGATTAGCCCTCATTTTGATAGTTTCCATTTTACCTCTCCAAAGATCTTATAACTATAAAAATATGGAAATAAATTATATATATAGGTATAGGCTATAGGAGTTAAGTTTCCAAAAAAAGTGTCCATGACAGTAACATCTCTTCAGATTCTGCAGTTTGTCATCAGCCTTTCCATCAACGCCTACACTCTCATTGTTATCGGTAAGAATTCTAGGAATTTGTCACTTCCACTTGCATAGTTTGAATTACTGTCCCTATCTATAGATATGGACACACTTAAAAATAATCCCACAATGTTCTTTCCAAACTCAAAATTTCCCTTAGTCCTCAGGTAGAATTACCTTTTCAAAAATGATATATGTTTTATTTTATATTTAAACAGCTCAAGGTGGAACATGTTTTCGGACAAGGAATTCCATTTTAACTTACGCGGTTCTTGGATCAGCTTATCTTTCTCTATTTATCCGATTATTTTACAAGGCATATATAGTTCCAACCCGGAAACCGAAGCATTTGTAACAGGAAATTGTTTGAGAAGCACAATTGTACATAGATTTATATACTTTGGAATGGAAAGTGTCTTCCATTTTTTCCTAAAAGGAACTACGATCTTCTTTTTCAAAAATGTGTCTTCTAGTTACAATGTTGAATTTCCAAATAAAGAAATCATCTATGCATTCCGGAAAACACATGAGTTTTTAATGTCATAATAGAAACGGTATAAATAAAATTGGTACACAGCAGTATCACAGTCAGTATAGAATAGATTTACGTAGCCATAATAGCTGATGAAAGTAAATAAACCCGTTAAAACAGCATGTAGGGGGTGAGGAGCGTCAAAGTAAAGAGTGACAGTGCGAAAACCGAAAAAGACAGTAGGGAAACAGAGAAAAACAGTAGAAAACTTGTTTGTGTTGTATGATTGCGAGTTTTGATTAAGGGTATCTGCCCAGCTTTAATGGTGTGGATTGCTGCGTCCACCTTTAACGCGAACATGCAGACGGATAAACAGACAGACAGATCATTCATTATTTTTCATTCAGTTTTGTGCTTCCTTTTATTTTTAAGAACAAAATAGGACGACTAGTTTCAATTTCTTTTATCGAGTCCTACGAAACAAAAAATACAATATGTATTTCACTAAAATTATTTTAGTAGCTGAACATAAATAGGAATGTAAAAGATGTGTGTTACGTCATAATTCAGAATGTATATATTTATCATTACAGTGCCAAAAGTGCCAATGTACTGTATTCTGAGGTGTTCCAATGTAATTGGGCACACACAGAATTTAGAATACATTAGTATACCCCAGAAAACATTGGCACGCTCTAGAATACACTGGTACACCTCAGGACTAGGTAAATAAAATATTTTATTCACCCTGGATGAGGTGGGCGAATAAGTGAGAACGTGTAAAATAAACAAATTTGTTTTATACGCGGAAATGGCAAAAAAGTAACAATGGCCAGTCTGAATTTGTTAAGCTTCAGCATTGGTTCCGGTCTGCCATACCGCTAAGCCAACCTGCCACAAAGCTACGTAGATATGTGTCATTCTCGTGAAGTGTATTCAGGAGGGTACGTAAATCCTTGCCACACTACTAAAATGAATTACATGTTAACATAATTGGAATGGCTTAGTTTGAAAATGTCAACAATGTAACAATGAACTTGTAATCTATTTTGTATTAGTTTGTAATCCTGTAAGAGAATGTAGTTTTAAAATCTGAACTTTGAAATATTAATCTCAATTATTTAGTTTGTAAGCTTCATATTATAACTATTTTAGGAAATTGGCATTTTAAATCATGTTTCAAATATATAATGCTTTTGTGGCCCCAATGCGCCTTGGCTATTTCAGATTTCCTTTTTGTATAAGTGCAAGTGCAGTATTTGTAGTTCACTACTGCCGGGAATGCATCAGTTTCGTCATCTATATTATTACACGAGTTTGTTTAGTAAACAGGAGAGCAACAAGTGGATGCAACCGTTTTCGGTAAGAGCTACGTTGCAAACCACAAGTCAAATTCCAAATGTACAGAAAATTTCATTGGTAGAGAATTTTGCTCTTCTTCCAAATCATTAACAATGATTTCTGCTTCTTAACTGGCTATTGTTGTTTGCAGTGCTGAACGAACCTTTGATTTCCTCCTTATTTTGTACTTTTCTTATTTACCTACGATTTTCAGCAAAAACGAAAATATTCGATTTCTAAACGAATAAGTTCGACTTCAACTTAAAATATTGTGCTCGCGCTAGGAGAGAAGCAAGGAATTAAACAACTAAAGTTCAGAAAATTCTCTAAAGAAGTATTACCAATTCTTGTTAGGAACAGAAAACCCCATTGCACTATCTTAATATAAGTACATTTCTGAAGTGAGAAAAGACCTACACAATTTCCCATCAGAAATCAAGGTGTTCAAGAGAGAACGATCCTTTTAGGGATAAAATTACGCTATCATTGGGAAGTGTAACCGCTGGGCCAGATTGACACTGTAGAGCTCAGCCAAACCAAACGTAACCACCTTTTTTTAAAGACTACCTATGTTAGCTATTTCTTGCAGGATATTTCTTCAATGGTATGTTTTTGCAATTTTCCCTGCGGTTTTCATACACTTTTTTATGCTATATATTAGCGAAGTAAAATGCAAATGATTTGCAAAGTTTTGTTAAACTGCATTGTTGCAAGAAAGTTGCAGTTGTTCACACCAGAGGGAAAGCTATTTATTGTGAAATAAATTTCATTAAGGAAAACCAACTTTTAAGCAACCTTCCTATTGAATATGTAAAAGACGTAAATAAGGTATCAGGTATCATCCAATGTAATCTAAAAGGGTTATTGCAAAACAATTGCTTAATGCAGAAGGGAACTGAAAAAGGGGTGAAAAGATAAAATGCAGAACTTGAACGATCGCTAGTGGGTATCAAAAATAACCAAACAGATCGTTCAGTAGGCATTTCCAATCTGTGAAGTTCTTTTGGTTTGTTTTCTTGGTATGGCAGCCGAAAAGTTGGTTGAGTTGGGTTTATACCCTGTGTCCTATGCAAGTCCAGTAGTATATGAGCCTTATTGGTTCGAAAAAACTGATATTGACGAAATACGTATTTGGGCCCGACAACAGATTCCTTCCCTAACCGTCATTTGCATTGTTTATGTTTTATTTGTCATTTTTGGGCCGAAATTCATGGAAAACAGAAAAGCGTTTAATCTCAAGAAGCCACTCGTAATCTGGAACCTACTTTTGGCAGTATTTTCCATTTGTGGGATAGTAAGAATTACACCATCATTTTATGCACTTCTGACAAGTCCAAATGGATTCTATTTATCAGCTTGTGGAAGGTATTTTAATATTAAAGTATTGTTGTATTTATGAAATATTGAAATATCAGTAATCGAAAATGTAATGTAAAATGTCATCTACCCATTGTAATTGCTGCGTAAATACGTTAATGCCTTCGGTCCAGCTGTGCATAGTGGTAGGACTAAGTAATTCTTCTTCTAAATCGATTATGTAATAAAATTGGCAATTTCAAACAAGAATTCAACAGACCAGAGCTAAGTAATTCATCTACAATGTAATTTGCAATATTTTTAGCTACATGTGCATTCGAATCCATTCATTCCTCTGTACTGGGTACCGACAATTCCTATTTACTATAATTTGTCTCAAAATCTTAATCAACTATTTGTTTTATGTAGTATTCTTAATAATATTCCTTGTATCTAAAGTCAGTATTGTATAACGCCGGAAATATATCTTATGTTTTCATCTGCCATAGTTTACACAACGCAATGTGATTCAGATGACCGCAAATTGACGGCCTAAGCATATATATTATAATGAATATAGGGAAGGGCTGACTGAACCTGGAGCATTTTGGGGGTTTGCCTTCACACTGCCTAAAGTCGCCGAATTGGTGGATACCGTTTTAATAGTTCTCAGGAAGAGACCTTTAATCTTTTTACATTGGTCAGTAATTTTTACTTAACATTTTGCAAAAAATTAATTGCTGACTAAAGCGGAAAACTTTTAGGTTTCACCACCTAAGCATGGTTGGAGCCTCGTTTTCCCTATTTTCAGAATTAGAAGCCATGGGTTCTTGGTCCACTGTACTTAATTTGTCTGTGCACTCGATAATGTACTCTTACTACACAGTAGCCGTAAGTCATTCTACATAATAAATTGTTCGATTTTGTGTACATTGATGCCCTTGAGCTATTTATCAAAACAATTTTGAAGACCATTTTTACACGTATTTTACAAATGTAGATAAAATATTGCTTCAATCCAAGTTAAATAATATTGCTAAATATATTGCCATTGTTGTGACTAAATTGGAAAGACTATTACGGAAAAGTGGTATAGTAGCAGCATAGAGAGTAGATAGGTTGGTTCCCTAGCTATTAAACCGGTGGATAATACTATTTTTGATTCTAAAACCGTAGCTTATACTATTCTACAGTTCTATATACAAAGCATTGGAAGTTGACACCAAAAATGATACATTACTATATTCCTTACATTATATATTATTCACAGAACCCCATTAAATTGTTCTTCATTTAATTTTACTTTATTTCCTTTCAAATTGCAAATTTCAAAATCAATGGAAAATCCATAGGAAACCCATCTAGCCAAACCAAAAGCAAAAATGGGTTCTCACCGTTTCATTGACTTGTGTCTGCATAGATAGTACACAGAAAATCATGTGTTTTGTGACCACATAGTGTTCGACTCGATTAATGGGAATTGTGAGTAACACATCCGGAATAAGAGGCAAGTTATGTATGAATTAGTTTCACAACTATTTTTACTCTATTAGCTAGTGATAGTAGTATCTTGGAATTTATCAAATTCTTCACACAATTAGCCTTTATTTTGATAGTTTCCGTTTTACCTCTCCAAAGGCATTGCAACCATTAAAAATAAAGAAATAAATTATATACAGGCAATGGGATTAAAATTTCCAAAAAGAGTGCCTATGACAGTAACATCTCTTCAGATTCTACAGTTCGTCATTTCCCTATCCATTAACGTCTATACCCTCATTGTTATTGGTAAGAAATCTGGAATTTATTCATATCATATTGTATAAATTACTGTATCTATATGTAAACATATAAAAATTGTCCCGCAACGCTTTTCCAAACATGCAACACTTTTCCTTAATCCTTATTAATTTTCATATATGATTATATATATATATATTGTTTTTAATTTAAACAGCTCAAGGTGGAACATGTTTTCGGACAAGGAATTCCATTTTAACTTACGCTTTTCTTGGACCAATTTATCTTACTTTATTTATCCGGTTATTTTACAAGGTGTATATAGTTCCAACCCGGAAACCGAAGAATTTGTAACAGGAAATTATTTGAGAAATCCAATTCTACCAAGATTTATATATTTTGGAATGGAAAGTGTCTCTATTTTTTCCTAAAGGAAACTACTTGGGATCTTCTTTTTCAAAAATGTGTCTTTACAATGTTGAATTTTCAAATAAAGAAATCATCTAAGCTTTCCGGAAAAAAGCAGAAATTTTTAATGTCAATGTCAGGAGAGTGAACTTGTAATGTGTAAAGCATTGAAATGTTAATCTCAATTATTTAGTTTGCGAGCTTAATTTTATAGCTATACAATAAGGAAATTAGCATGTTTCAAATATATAATGCTTGGGTGTTTCACATTTCCTATTTGTGTAAGTGCAAGTTCAGTATTTGTCGGGAAGGCATCAATTTCTTCATTGATATATTGATTATATTTATTATTACACGAGTTTGTTTAGTAAACAGGACAGAAACAAGTGGATGCAACCGTTTTCGATCAGTAAAGTCAAATCCGAAATTACCCAAAATGTACCACAAAGCTCATTAGTGAAGATATAAGACAGAGTCTGCCGAATACACAAATAGTATAGTCATTGCTCTTATCCGCAATCAGACGACAGATTAACTGATTATTGTTGTTTGCAGTGTTGAACGGCCCTTTGAATCACGCCTAATTTTGTAATTTTCATATTTACCTACGATTTTCAGCAAAAACGAAACGAAAATATTCGATTTCTAAACGATTGTGCCTGACCATCACTTAAAAGTGTCTTGCTCGTGCCAGAAAAGTAGAAAGGAATTGAGCAACTAAAAATAAGGGAATTCAGTAAAGGAGTATTACCAATTCTGTCTAGAAAGAGAAAAACCCATTGCACTATCCCAATATATGTACATTCCTGAAGTGAGAAAAGACCTGCTCCACTTCCCATCAGAAATCCATGCGCTCAAGAGAAAATAATATTCCTTTTAGAGGCAAAACTACGTTATCTTTGGAAAGTTTAACTGCTGGGCCAGATTGTCTCACTATTAGCTATTCTCACTAAAGAGCTATTTTAACCAAACGTAACCACCTTTTTATAAAGACTACCTATGTTAGCTATTTCTTGCAGAATATTTCCTTAAATGATATGGTTTTGAATTTTTCCCCCCGGTTTTCAAACAATTTGTAGGTTTTTTTTTTAGGTTTTTTATTGTTCGACGATATGACCTTTGGTCTTTACATCTTTTACAATAATGTTAATAGTCAGTAAATAATTTTACATTTTAAATGGAGTTGGGTTGTGAGAGGCGGGTTATTATTTCTAATGTTTACGTTGACAGATCCTACATATTGTCGTGTTCTTGAGTACACAAAAACATATACCTGTTACTTGTGTTCATTTTTAATAATATTTTGGAAAGATTATTAGTACTCATAAGTGCTGTGGTAATTATCTCACATTGATAATAAGATTAAATAGGCTGACCAGACCTAAAACACAGAGTTTAGCTTATTAGGCACATAAATATATCCAACCGAAACATTATACAGATAAAAACAAATATGCAGACAAACAGCGTGTTCATTCGAAGAGCTAATTTTCTTATCGTTAGTAATTTCTATATGTTTAACTATTTCATTACATTTTTCCATTATGGTAATTATGACACATTAGACCATTTCAAGACATTTTTACCATTACAGTAATTATGATACATAAGACCATTTCATGACATTTTACTATTACAATAATTATGGCACATTAAGCCATTCCACGACATTTTTACCATTACATTAATTATGACACGGTATTATGACATTTATTTAATTATGATACTATTTTCATTATCATTAGAGTAGTTTCCACACAGTAAACAATTTGTTGACGTTTTCTCCATTGCAGTTATTTTTCACACGGTAAATTATTTCTTGATATTATTATTATTACTTGATGACATTATCTCCATTGTAGTAGTTTTTACAAACACGTAATTATGGTGAATATAACTATTTTATGACATTTATGACATATTCAAACAATTTGTAATCATATATACTATCAACCTAAAATGCAAAGGATTTGCAGAGTTTGTTAAACAACTGATTAGTGGCAAGACAGTAGTTACTCACACCCACACTCAGCGACGCAATTTATTGTGAAATAAATTATGTTATGGGTAATATACTTTTATGCAAACCTCCCATTGAATTGACTTTGTAAGAAAACATATAAAAATGGTATATCAGACATCATCCAATGTACACTAAAGCATTATTGCAAAACAACTGCAAAAGGGAAATGAAAGAGAGTTGAGAAGATAAAATCCAGAACTTGAACGATCGCTACATCGCTAGTGAGCATTAAAAATCACCAAACAGTTCCTTTTGGTTTGTTTTCTTGGTATGGCAGCCGAAAAGTTGATTGAGTTGGGTTTATACCCTGTGTCCTATGCAAGCCCAGTTGTGTATGAACCTTATTGGTTCGAAAAAACTGATATTAACGAAACACGTCTTTGGGCCAGACAACAGCTTCCTTCAATAACCGTCATTTGCATTGCTTATGTTCTATTTGTGTTTTATGGACCGAAATTCATGGAAAACAGAAAAGCATTCAACCTCAAGAAGCCACTTGTAATCTGGAACCTACTTTTGGCAGTCTTTTCCATTTGTGGGACAGTAAGAACTGCCCCAACATTTTATGAATATATGACCAGACCAAATGAATTTCATATATCAACTTGTGGGAGGTATTTTAATATTAATTCATGGTAGTATTTATTAAATATTGAAAGATCACTAACTGAAAATTTAATACCAAATATCAAAGTAGGCAAAGGCATTACAATTGCGTTGTAAATTTTCCGCTAATTCTTTCCTTCCCGTGGTACTTTGTGGTAGGACTAAGTACTGTCACCTAAAGCGATTGTGTAGTAAAATTGACAAATTCCAAACAGGAATACAGCGAATCAGAGTTAATTAATACAACAACAATATAATGTGAACAATTTTAGCTAGTATATGTGCATTTGAATTTTTTCTACACTGATACTGGAAGTTCTTATTCACCATGATTTGTCACAAATGTCTCACAATCCTAATCAGCCATTCGTTTTGTAAAGTATTCGAAATATTATTGCTTATATCTGAAATCAGTACGGTCGAAAATATATATTTTGGTTTATCTACCATATAGGTGACCGAATGACAACATGATTCAGGTGCCGGCCAAATCTATGGTCTATGCTAGTGAATATTGTAATATTATACTATTATAAACATAGGGAAGGACTGCTGACTGAGCCTTTAGCATTTTGGGGCTTTGCCTTCACACTGTCTAAAGCCGCCGAATTGATGGATACCGTTTTTATAGTTCTCCGGAAAAAACCATTAATCCTTTTACATTGGTGAGTAATTTTGATTTAACATTTTGCAAAAAATTAATTGTTGACTGAAGTGGAAAAATTTCAGGTTTCATCACCTCAGCACCTCATCATGGTTGGAGCCACGTTTTTCCTATTTTCAGAACTAGAAGCCATTAGTATATGGGTCACTGTGTACAATTTTGCTGTCCACTCGATAATGTATTCTTACTACGCAATAGCCGTAAGTCAATCTACATAATAATTATTCGCGGCGACGACGCGGGAAGCAACTAGAGTAGACACACCACATTTTTACTCTCCCGTTTTTAGCTAAATTTTGATAATTTATAAGAAATTTTACAACACAATTTTTCAATATATTCACCAGTAAAGTATTAATCCATAGAATTGTGTATCGAAAATTTAATATAAGTGCTTAACACAGTTAAGAAATCAAGTTAAAAGTTCACGTAGCAAAGTTTAACAAGAAACATTCATTCAACCCAAACTTAAAGGAGGAGTTCCTGAGCATAATCTACATAAAAGATAAGACTTAACTATTTATATAGTATAAAGTACGCCACGGGTATATCATATTGACGTTAAGATACTAGCAAACATTCTGGATTATATAAAGGTAAAAGAAAATCAACAACATAGAATGCCAGGAGGAGTACAGCGATCACCCCAACCACGAAATACGCATCCAAAGGACTATCCTAAAAGAGGGAATGACGGAGATATACTTGATACGGATGGAAATATGGAATCAGCTGCTGCAAAGAAACCGACTAATAATGATGACATGATTGCAAGTATATGGTCTACAGTCACAAAAATCAACGAAAAGATGGACAAAAATTCCGTAATACTTGAAGGGATCGTGAAAGAAAACAGAGTACTAAAAAATGAAGTCAGTCAATTAAAAAAACAAGTGCATTATTTACAAACACAAAACGAAAGAATGGACAAGGAGATTCGCAAGAAAAATCTTATATTCATAGGCGTACCAGATGAAGAAAAAGAAACGGATGAGCAATGTGCATATAAAATCTCAAAAATTATATCAGAAATTTTAATGATCGACAATGTAAAAATAGACGTCATATGGAGATTATCAAAATTTCAAACCGGAAAGTGTAGGCCAATAAGGGTTCAATTTTTACTGCAGTTTGATAGAAACCTTGTATTCTCGTTTAAAGAAAAATTAAAGCAAGTAGGACAAAAAATTTTTATTAACGAAGATCTTCCTGTCAACACTCGCAAAGCAAGACATCTACTCAGAACCAAACACAGAGAAGCAATTGACAACGGAAATACAGCGAAGATTGATTACTTTCATAATAGCATAGACATTGACGGAGAAATCTTCTATGTCGTCAATGGAAAACTAGAAAACAGTGCCCAATCTCAGAATTCAAAAACACAGAATAATCACCAACGTACAACCTATGGAGGAAACAGCCAAATAAACTTCAATGGAATAGAGGACGATCAACTTGAAAGTAATGGAGCTGTCGGACATCAAATCACCCAAAGGAACGGCAATGTTTTTTTATAAATAATAATATATTCCAACAAAAACCAAAAATATTATATAAACTTAATTTAGCACACGTTAATATACAATCTTTACGTAACAAATTACATTTAATTAACATATTACTTAATACAGAAAATTATGATATTCTTTGTATGACAGAAACCTTCCTAAAGACTGGCATGCTCTCACCAATATTTTCGGGGTACAGAATAATAAGGAAAGATCGGATATTCAAAGGTAATGGCGGCATGTGCTTTGTTGTAAATACGAATATAAAACATAATAGTTATAAGCTTAAAAATTCTGATATGCTATGTTCTAACAATAACGTAGAATACGATGCAATTACTATTCAAAATAAGCTTAACAAATCATGTATTTTAGTATGTATTTATCGATGTCCGATTTATGATAAAGAAACTCTTGACAATGACTTTTTATCATTTGATCTTATATTTTCCGAGTTAAGTCAAACAGGAAAAAGTGTATATTTAATGGGTGACTTTAACCTGAATGACAAAATTATCAAAGGCTTAACACAACGACTGAACAGACTGTTAACTAAATACTCACTAGTACAACATGTAATAGAACCTACAAGAGGGGATTCAATACTAGATTTATTTATTTGTAACTGTAACGAAAATGTCAAAATCAAAGTTGATAACAAATTTCTTGGTGATCATTCACTAGTCAATGCAACAGTAGACTTTTATAAAAGCAAGCCTAATAGAAAAATAATAACCATACGAAAAATAAATGATCAAACTATGGCAGAAGTTGCTAATTGTATTGGAGAACTAGAAAATAAAAAAGAAAATGTAACAACCTAATATGATAAAGTAGAAATGTTAAGTACAACCATTGTAAATGCTATGGATAAATGTGCACCTTTTAAAAATATCAAAGTAAATGACCAAATTAAGCGCAAATATCTAAGCCCTGCTACACAACAAATAAAACAACAACGCAACAAAGCATATAACGAATACAAAAAAACCCCAACGGAAAAGAATAAATTGGTTTTACGTAATTTAAATAAAATGCTGACCAAGGCAATAAAACTAGATACTAAAACCGAAATTAACTGTCAAATAAATAAAGTAGGTGTGCATGCAGCATTAAAAAACGTGATTGCTGTGGGGAAACAAAAAAATGAAAACAGCTGTGACTTAAAAAGTGATGTATTGAATGATTATTTTGTAAATATATGTACTCCTAAGAATAATATTTTTGAACTACCCTCTAAACCTGATAATATTATTAACATTGAAGATTCATTTACGATTAACTATGTAAGTATTCCCGAAATGCTAGAAGCCTGGAAAATGTTAAAAAAGAAAGATTCTAGATCCACAGATTCTTTACAACTAGCTCCAATATATTTTAAGTACTTATTACAGTATCCATGCGTTTACGAATATATGAATGTAATAATTAATCAGAGTATAAAAGAAAATTTTGTAAGCGAAAATATGAAAATTTCTAAGGTTATTCCAATACAAAAAATTTCGAATCCAACTGACCCAAGCCACTACAGACCCATAGCTATCCAAACTGTTATATCCAAAATCACTGAAAAATGTATATTTAACAAATTAATTCGATGCGTGGATAAAAATAATATACTTAGTACAGCACAATTTGGGTTTAGGAAAGACCACTCTACATTACATGCACAAATAGCGTTAACGGATATTTTATTTAATAATATTGTACAGGGTAATGTTAGTATTATTCTTTCATTGGATGTATCTAAGGCTTACGATAGGGTGACCAGAGAAATATTAAAAACAAAAATGTCCTGGTATGGAATTGACTTTTCCTGGTTCAATTCCTATTTATCTAACAGAAAGCAATATGTTTTTGGAAGTAAAATGATATTTCGCTCACAAAAGAACTGAAACTGGGCGTACCACAGGGGTCGGTACTCGGAAGTTTATTATTTTCTATACTAGTAAATGATTTACCACTGTGTATTAAAAATAGTATAACAATTCAATTTGCAGGCGACAATCAATTAATATTATCTGGTCACCCTGACTCAATATCGATTATGCTCAATAAAATGGCGCAGGATTTAGAATGTGTGATAAACTGGATGAACATAAATCAACTAGAACTAAATGTAGCCAAGACAAAGATGTTAATTGTTGGCAGTCCAAATACACTGAAAAAGCTTGAAAATGTAAGTTTAGAGTATAATGGTACAGTAATTATGCCAGAAAAAGAACTGAAAGTATTAGGTTTAATTATAGATAAGGAATTAAGCTGGACAAATCATGTTTCACATGTAGCGCAAAAATGTAATTACATAATATGGTCACTGTACCCACTACAATATGTGCTATCTATTGCTAATAGAAAAATTGTAATGACTGCATATGTATTATCAATAATTAGATATATGATTGCGCTATGGGGAAGTACTTATAAATATAACATAAAGATAATTGACAGTTTAATAAGGACAGCAGGTAGATTTACTCTAGGGGTAAAGAAATATGAGAATGTCAAAAGTCTGATATCTACGGAACTTGGCTGGCTATTTCCTACTAATCTATATAAATACGAATTGCTTAAAAACACATATTGTATGACAAAAAATATTAATTGCCCACCTTATTTTAACAATTATATAAAATTTGAAAATGTAACGACTAGGAACACAAGGTCTAAAAAATATACATATATCTTAAAAAACAACAGCTCTCATTATAGTGATAGACAATTTAACACAAAAGCAGCAAAAGAATGGTTACTGCTACCAGAGCATATTGTAAATGCAACAACCCTGGACGTGTTTAAAGTAGAAATATACAAATATCTTATAAGTCAACAAATAAGAGAATCTGAAGATGACACGTATAGTATTAGTGACTTTACCAGCTATGATGAAACCATAGAAGAGGTCATCAAATATTTCGTATTGAAATAAGTATAGTGTAAGTAAAATTGTAACAATGTAATTTCTAAATTTGAGTCAACTATTTCTGTAAGTAGAGTGACGGATGAACTGCCTTCTCATGAAGGAATTTGTTACTTATTCTAAATAAATAAATAAATAAATATTCGATTTTGTGCACATTTGATGCCCTTGGGCTGTTTATCAAAACAATTTTTCAATTTTTTTGGCAGAATATTTCGCCATAAGAATGTTTCGTCTTTGATTTAATTTTTCGTCTTTGGGATTAATATTTCGTCTGGCATATAATTTTCATCTCTCCAAAGAAACTGTCAACATAAAAAATAAAGAAATAAATTGTATACAGGCAATGGGAATGGGAGTAAAGTTTCCAAAAAAAGTGTCCATGGCAGTAACATCTCTTCAGATTACACAGTTCGTCATTGGTCTCCCTGTCAACGCCTACGCTATCATTGTTCTTGGTACGAATTATAGAAACTAATTAGTCTTTTCCTTTCGTATAATTTACTGTACCTGTATATACACACTTAAAAATCATTCTTGTGTAATGAATGTAAATTCAAGAACCACATAAATGTTCTACTCTATTCTATTTTTTTGAATTATACAGGAAAGTTTTTCCAAATACAAACATTTTCTTTCGTCCTGATGTAGATTGGCCTTTAGTTAAACACTTAAATGATATATGTTCTTTTTTATTTAAACAGCTGAAGGTGGAACATGTTTTCGGACAAAGAATGGAATGTTAACTTGCGCTATTCTTGGATCAGCTTATCTTTCTCTATTCATCCGATTATTTTACAAGAGATATATGGTTCCAACCAGGAAACCAAAGCATTTGTAACCGGAAATTTTGATCGAGAAACACAATGGCACAAAGATTTATAAAAGTCATAAAAGAGGTAAATAGTAAAGCGTGCTATTCGAAAATATGGTAATTTGTCTACTTCTTCCATTTTCTTTACACTGCTCAATATTCCCATAATTTATTGCAATACTCCATCCAAAGCATGCTTGCACACCCAATATATAAAATGTAAGTAACGTGTGAGATTATAATCTGGAATATACACTCAGCTTTGTCCAGAGAGAATATATAATTACCGTATGTAACTGTAATGGTCAGCTAAAGTAGCTGTTGTACTTATTCAGTGCACAATAAGTACGATTTGTACTTAGCCAAGTCAAAATGTAACCACTCAATGAATTTCCTACCATAGTCATTAAATGAGGATACTTATTACAAAGCAGTTCGTAGTACCACTGGCAAACGCAAACATAAAAAAGTTTTAAGGAATATTGCTCATTTTATAAAACATAACTACCTCCTACAGCTGAGGAACCCGTTCCGTAAACTATATAGTAAAACAGAAAGTAACGAGAAATTTTACTCTTCGGAATTAACGCCTTTAAGTATACACTTTTTCAGCCAAATGCTTCTCTCCTTTGAGTTAAAGCTTCAAGGACAGCAAATTCATCAGGTCTTACTTAATGTGGATTCCCCTACTTAATGCTCCAATCAAAGCTATAACATTCTAAAGACTGTGTTAGATATTTCTTGCAGAATATTTACTCACTGATAGGGTTTTGCAATTTTTCCTCCAGCTTTCATACAATATGTAATAATATCAGATTTTATCGAAGTAAAGTGCTAAGGATTTAAAGTTTGGTAAATCCAAACTGTAAATGTAAGCATTTCTTGCAATTTTTTAGTTGCAATAAATAGCTTTTCACACAAGCGTGAATTTATTCAAGCCATTTATAGTGAAGTATATTACCTTGTTAGGAATATACTTTTATGCAAACTTCCCATTGCATATGTAAAAAACATATAAGAATGCAATCCGGTATCATCCGATGTATTCTAAAAGCATTATTGCAAAACAATGACATGCAAAACAACACAATAATGCCTTCATTCGAAGGAATTTGATACTTATATTAAATAAATAAATAAATAAATAAGACATAACGCAGAATAGGACTGAAAAAGAGTTGCTATAATCCAGAACTTGAATGATCACTAAAGTGGGCACCATAGTTAACCAAACAGTTCTTCCAGTAGCCACTTCCAATCTGTGAAATTCTTTTGGTTTGATTTCTTGGTATGGCAGCCGAAAAGTTGGTCGAGTTGGGTTTATACCCTGTGTACTATACAAGTCCAGTTGTATATGAACCTTATTGGTTCGAAAAAACCGATATTCACGAAACCCGTATTTGGGCCCGACAACAGATTGCTTCCGTAGCCGTCATTTGCATTTCTTATGTTTTATTTGTCATTTTTGGACCGAAATTCATGGAAAACAGAAAGGCATTCAATCTGAAGAAGCCACTCATAATCTGGAACCTACTTTTGGCAGTATTTTCTATTTGTGGGACAGTAAGAACTGCGCCAGCATTTTATGCACTTCTGACAAGTCCAAATGGATTCTATTTATCAGCTTGTGGAAGGTATTTACATATTAACGCATTGTAGTATTTATTAAATATTGAAATATCAGTAATTGAAAATTTAATGTAAAATATGTACCCATTACAATTGCGTTGTAAATTTTCCGTTAATTCTTTCTGTCCAACGGTGTATTGTGGTAGGACTAAGTACTTTTATCTAAAACGATTGTGAAACAAATTGGCAATTTCAATGAGTGTGAAGTTGGACAAAATTTTTGTACAAAAATTAAGTACTTTTATCTAAAGCGATTGTGTAAAAAAATGGGCAATTTCAAAAGGAATACAATCAGATCACAGCAAAGTAATGCATGTGCAATGCAATGTGTAATATTTTTAGCTACGTATTCGAATCTTTTTATTCCCCTGTACTGGGTACTGACAGCTAGTTCATATTTACCATAATTTGTCTCAAAATCATAATCAGCCATTTGCTTTGTGCAGTATTCTTAATAATATTGCTTGTATCTTAAAAATCAGTACGGTCGAAAATGTATTTTATGGTTTCATCTAAGTGACCCATTTCCAATATGATCAGATGAAGACAAATTGTACGGCGTAAGAATGTAAACCTTGTAACATTCCCTTATAATGAATATAGGGAAGGACTACTGACTGAGCCTTTAGCATTTTGGGGCTTCGCCTTCACACTGTCTAAAGTCGCCGAATTGATGGATACCGTTTTTATAGTTCTCAGGAAAAAACCGTTGGTCTTGTTACATTGGTGAGTAATTCATATTTAACATTTTGTAAAAAATTAATTGCTGACTGAAGCGGAAAACTTTCAGGTTTCATCACCTCAGCATGGTTGGAGCTACGTTTTTCCTATTTTCAGAACTAGAAGCCATTAGTATATGGGTCACTGTGTTCAATTTTGCTGTCCACTCGGTAATGTACTCTTACTTCGCAATAGCCGTAAGCCAAATTAATAAATTATTCGATTTCGTGTATTTATACATTTGATGCGCTTGAGCTAATTATCAAAACAATTTTTGAAGTTTGACGACCATTTAGACATTCTACCATTTTATAATAAAACTCCTATAAATTAAAATTTGGAAATTAAAATCTACTACTTTTAGGTATATTGTTATTAGTTTGCCATTCCGCAAAAGGATTGTTATGAATAAATTGTAAAAGCTATTACGGAGAAGTAGTAAGCAGTTGTAGTACTAAAGTAGCATCTTGATAGAATGAACCAAAGTCATCACAAGGTTTATTCCTCATATTGATAGTTTCCATTTTTACCTCTCCAAAGAAACCGTAACTATTAAAATTAAAAATAAATTGTATACAGGCAACAGGAGTAAAATTTCCAAAAAAAATGTCCATGACAGTAACATCTCTTCAGATTCTACAGTTTCTCATTGGGCTTCCAGTCAACGCCTACACTCTCATTGTTATTGGTAAGAATTCTAGGATTTAGTCACTTCCTTTTGTATCATTTACTGTAAGCCTATAGATATGGACACACTGAAAAATTATCCCACAATGCTTTTTTTCAAACTCAACATTTTTCTGTGGTCCTCAGGTAGATTTACCTTCCCATAAATGATATTTGTTTTATTGTTTATTTAAACAGCTCAAGGTGGAACATGTTTTCGGACAAGGAATGCCATTTTAACTCACGCTTTGCTTGGATCAGCTTATCTTTCTTTATTTATCCGATATTTTTACAAGGCATATATAGTTCCAACCCGAAAACCGAAGCATTTGTAACCGGAAATTGAGCCAGAAGCACAATTCTAGAAAGATTTATAAAAGTCAAAACAATATCTTATAATTTTAGAAATAGATACGAAATAGTTAGCCCTAAATTAATTAATGCCCCTCTTCAGGCCTCTTCGGAGGCGTTTCATTGTGGGAATTTTAATTACCATATAAACTTGGATTTCACAGACCCGGTTGTGCTTGTGGTACATGTTTCAGTAAATGAAGGGACTAAATAATTTAAAATGTATAGACAAATAATTTGATATTTTCATTCCATATATTCTTTAAGTAATAATACTATATAGTAAAAATAACATTCGTCGGAGTTTAAAGAGTATTGTTGTATATTTATACGGATAAATAGTAAAACGTGTTATTCTAAAATATGGTCATTTGGTCTACTTCGTTCATGTTCATTACCTTACTCAATATTCCCATAATATGTTATTGCAATTATTGCATTATTGCATAATGCAGTGTATAAAGTCTAATAAGGTGTGAGATAAAACTCTCGACGATACTTTCAGCTTTGTGTAGAAGGAATACTACATAATTATCTTGTGTAATCATCATCTGAAGTTGCTTTTGTAGTCATTCAGCGCAGTCAAATACGTTACGTATGTTTTGCAAAAGATTTACATCCAGGCGGTATTAGAGGATTAATAGTTTGGTTTTATCTTATGCAATTTGGTAATGTAGTACAACTATACCCCGGCAACAACTTTGCCCACCCCACCCACTTTCCAACATCAATTGAGTCAAATCCAACACACACTTTTGTATGTGAACCTTAGCCAACCCAACTCCAACCCACTGACATTATTGTGGGACTGAAGCCAACCCAACTCCAACCCACTGACATTGTGGGGTACTGAAGCCAACCCAACTCCAACCCACTGACATTGTGGGGTACTGAAGCCAACCCAACTCCAACCCACTGACATTATTGTGGGGTACTGAAGCCAACCCAACTCCAACCCACTGACATTATTGTGGGGTACTGAAGCCAACCCAACTCCAACACACTGGTAGTGCAGCTGACCAAAGCCAACACAACTTAACCCACAAGCTGTGCTGTCTGTACTCAGGCCAACACAACTGCACACACTAAATACATACTTTTTATGTGGAGTGTGCCAACTTTCTTGCCAACTCCAACTCATTAGTCTGACAAAGTTCGCCAGATCTCACTCAATTAAAAATTTCAGAAAGTGGAAATTCAATTTTTTGAAGTGATTAGAAATTGTATTTCTTCAAGAGAATTTGCCTGTAAAACAAATTATTTTCTAATTTAAAAAAATTTTAATTTAAAAAAATGTGTTAGAATGTAAATTTTTGTAAAATTTTGAAAACATTGTACTTTGTTTGCCGTTTCTTATTTAGTCCAGGGGTATAAAGGTTTATGATAGTTTTGGTTTGAGTGTGTTGGCTATGTAATGTATAGTAATTTGCTTAGGTGGAATTTAGTGTTCCGAATCTGAATTTGATTTCTGCATTTGATTTCTGCATTCACGAAAGTTGAAATATTTCAACTTTCGTGAATTCAGAAATACGCACGATTTAAGTACAATTCGGAAGTAGAAATCAATTCGTAAGTGACTCTAAGCGCTTCGGAATTTGTGAATGCGGACAGGAATACAGAAATCAAATTCAGATTCGTAACTCTATCGACGGCTTTACCAAGCCTATTTAAAGCTGGGTTAACAATTCACATGGCATCATACCCGGCAACAACTTTGCCCACCCCACCCGCTTTCCAACACAGAGTGAGTTGGCCCTTGCCAACTTAAATCCAATACACACTTTTGTGTGTGAATCTTAGCTAACCCAACTCCAACTCAATGGCATTGTAGGGTACTGAACCCAACCCAACTACAACACACAAGTAGTGCAAGGGACTGCAGCCAACACAACTCCACTCCACAAGCAAAGTAAAGTTGTGTACTTAAGCCAACACCAGACACCACTGCACACACTGAGTGTTGGCATAAAAGTGGAGTGGGCCCACATTTTTGCCAACTCCAACTCATTTGAGTGGGTGGGCGCCGGGCTATGAGTACAACTACACAGATTAAATCAATGACATTGAGTACAATTTCGCGTTTACTAATTTTGAAATGTCAATTAAATAAAATTTCAATTTCAATTTGAAGTCAACATGTAACCACTCAATGAATTTCCTGTCTTTTATATTCATTAAATGGGTCTCCTGATTAGAATTATTTTTATTAAACGTTTTTTCATTATAGGATTCCAAAATGCTGTTCAACTAATATTATTTGTTACTTTCCTTATTTTTAAAAACAGTTATCCTTAATGAATATTATTACACGAATATATTTAAAGGCACTTGTTGAACAAGTTGTATGGCCAATTTGCAGGCAATAATGTTAAACAACTAAAACGAGATATAACTCAAGTTCCGTTTTCTACATAAAACCTGCCCATTTAATCTTTTCATTGCATGCCGGGATATTATTGTTTGACTCTGGTTGTTTAAATTTACTATAAGTGCACTTGTACACTTCACAAAACAATTGTGAAAGTGCCAGTTGTAATAGTTTTTGTAAGCACCAAATTTTTAGAGAAATTTTAGATTTCTACTCTAGCAGAATTCGTTGTTATTTGTCCTATTATTGTACAGTAAAGTTATATTCGTTAAATTCGTAATTAGTATTTTTAGGCTTTAATGTTCGAGAGATGGATCCTCTGCTTAAGGTAATTCAACTTTATTTTAATACGACCATATTCTCACTCTTTTCATTTGCAAAAATTCAATTATGTAAAGTATTGCCAGTCATAATAGCACTATAATAATGTGGTATTGTGGGTTTACAACAACTAATTAAGTTGGCACAAACTTGTACGAATGCTTGTAAAAGTCAATGAAAAATGAGCACTTAAATTAAATATCATTACATTATTCATTAATCTTTTTGCAAACCAAGTGTAATTTCGTGTACATAGTGTACTACTCTCCATAAAATCATATTTTAATAGAATTTTAAAAAGTTATGAACCTCTTTTGCGATGCTATTTTACATTAAGGCGTCGCCATATCCCCAATTTAACATTGAAAAACTTCCCGATTTATATCTTTAATAATTTCAAAATTAGGTAAATAGGCGCAAATGTAATAATGTAGGCAGTTTTTTCCTTCATTGCCCAAAAATCGGCGATTATTTTTACTTTATTTATCAATTGTGCTATCAGTAATTAAAAAGTAATTACATATTACCTACATTACTTACATTAATACAATTATATTTATTTATGTGATTTTGAAGTTACTAAAGATATAAATCGGAAAAGGAAATTCAGTATTAAATTGGGAACATATCGGTGACCTTAAGGATTGTCTGGTTTTTGCTAGTATTAAATAAATGAAAGATTTTATTTATTGATTTTGCGTTTTAGCACCGGACGCCTTTGTATGATTTGCTTGTCAAGAAACCGCAATTTAATAACGAAGAATTGGAAAAGTCAATAATACGCTTGAATTTCTCAGAACCCCATTCTTGGACAAAAGTTCATCCATTTTGGGAATCAATACGTAACTGGAATCCGCCGAAAAATGTAGACAAGGGTAGAGATAGGCATGAATCTCAAAGTTATGCCATTTCTAATATAATAACAGAAGTTAATGACGAATTGCAATTTGATGAAATGATAAATCATTTAAAAGAAAAGACAGAGTGGGCAGTAGATCTTGAGCATAATGACAGTTCATATTTAGGAATTACGTGTCTTATTCAGATTTCAACCACAGAGAAAAACTTCCTGATTGATCCATTTGATTTAAATATGAAAATTAAAGAAGACTTAAAACCACTAATGGAGTCTGCAAAATACCTTAAAGTCTTTCACGGATGTTACAATGATCTCAGGTGGCTACAACGAGATTACAACATTTATGCATGGCCCGTTATTGATACTCAGGTTATGTACAAAAAAATTGGAGCAATTAAAAAGTATTCTGATTGTGATAACCACATTTCTTTAGTTAAGTTTATTGGTCGCTATCTTCCTTCTGTTGAACTGCAGAAAGATTTAACACTTTCAGATTTTCTAAAACGTCCATTGACACTTGAGCAGAAAATGTATGCTATTCAGGATACAATGCTTTTACTGCCTGCTCTGTGTGAAATGAAAAAGGACCTTGGTGCTTCCAACACCAACATAACTTTCGAATCCATAATGAAGTTCAGTGCTGAATATTTGGCCAAAAAGATACTATACGAAAAAAAGGAATTTCCATCAGTTGAGGAAGAAATTGAAAATTTTAAATTGAAGCCAAAAGAAATCCCAGCTTTCAAATGTTTACATGCGTGGAGAGATGACAAGGCTAAAGTCCTGGATGTACATCCAAACACAATAATTTTTGCCGGGTATCTTGCAGGAATGGGAAGACTAGAAAATCCAAGTATTAACTCCATTGAGAAGTATGCTTCTTCTGGGGACACATTTTGCAAAACGGATTTCTTAAAAATTAAAGAAATAATTGATAATTGCCAGTACAAGAGGCTGACCTTAGTTGAAGCCCTGCAGCCGTGTTCTAACTGTGACGAATATTACCACCCGGTTTCGTTTTGGCCAGGAAGAATTCAAAACTGTGATTCTTTTGGAAAGGTGTATGTTGCGGACTGGCAAAATGAGTTGCATTCAGGTACAATTAATATTCATTTATCTTTAAAGAACACAAAATTTGATTAATAGAATTAAATATTTGATTTAAAATGTATTCTTACAATTCCGTCTTTTACAAGTGTATGTTAGCAAAAATAAAGGAAAATAGGCTTAGTTTTATCTCAATAAGAACAAATTTTTAGAAAATTTTTGGTTTTTGTTGTCCATTAAAACCTAACAAAGCCGTGGACTTTTCAGCTTTGAATGACTTTATTAAAAGTAAACGGGGATAAAAGTTAACGTTAAAATATAAATGTAGACCATCAAATTTCGAAAATAGGACATCATCTCTGTGAAAATGCTGATAAATATAAACTGAAGAAACAGAAAGCAATAAGAAATAAAAAATAGATATTCTTTTGCATTCAATATGAACTTTAAAATTAAGTTATACAATATTTTGCACACTATCTTTTCTTGTATAAAATTTACAGCACTAATCAAAATTCAATATAAAACCTTTTGTCTAGGCATTTTGTCGATAGCTTTTTATTGCAAAGCAATTTTTACCACTAACATGCAATTATTTAGTCTTTCGAATAAGTTTTAATGACTTTAGTGCTGACGTAATTAAGCATGGTATATACCTCTCCATAGCTGAGGAACCCGCTCCCGTTCCGGAAACAAATAAAGTAGAGAATGACGATGAATTTGATCCATCGGATTTAACACCTGAAAGTATAAACTTTTTGAGCCGAATGCTTCGTGTAGTGAACAAGGAACCTTACAGCAAAACTGGTCAAATTGGACGATATCCATTCCTTTTTAGAGATGTGCAGTACTATACAAATAACCTCAAAAAAGGATTTATCGAAAAAATGTTCGCAATTTTAAAGTGTACCATTTGTAAGAGGAACGTTCAAAAGGTGGGGTCAACGCTTTTGTTGAAATTACAGCAGTAATGTAATACTAAATAATTGTAATATAAAACCTGAAATATATGACTAAATATACTTTTCAGGCTCTAGTATTCAAATGTGATTGTGGTGTGAACCCGATTATTTGTAAAGAATGTTGGAAATCTCGTTGCCCTTTGTGCCAGACATTCAAGCCTAACTCCTTTCCGTTTGAACCTGTTGATACTATTCTTCGTCAAGGCCAAATTTTTTTGAACACATGTTGGGGAAACAATACTGCTAAAATATTCGGTGCGCTTGTGACTTGTATCAAAAATACAGAAATGGAATTAATGTGCAATTATTGTTTCGGACCATTGGAGACTGTAAGTTAACATACATTATTCACCAATTTTCTAATCTTCTAATATATAATATAATATTTTCTAATATGCGTACAAAAAATATTATGAACTATTCTTTATTTTTTAGACAATAGCACTCCAATGCGGAAAGAAGAAGCCGTTCACATCGCAATGCTGTAAAGGATGTGATGAATTGTACATTGAGAACTACGGTAGTCTCCAGGATCCGGTTCCGTTAAAGCAATTCGACACGATCATTGAATATTTTAATTCTTATATTGCTTTCATAGCAGGCTATTTTGAAGAACACAAACAAAGTTTACCTCAAACGGACACTCCAGTTGAATTTGGAAAGCAATCATTTTTCAAGGAAAAAGGTCTTGAACGTCTTGCCAAAAGAAAAGACTAAAAGTAACACCAACTTGTCATATTCAATACCTGTAATATACCTAAACCTAAAAATTAGTTTTTAGTCATCAGTTTTTTACCTATATTCTTGGCTTTGCAGTGAATCAAGTAAATACTTGAGTTAATTTTTGCTCATTTTCTGATAAAAGATTTATTGATGTGTATTATGTTTATACCTATACTATTTATTATTTCATTCCCTTAATCACCTACGTTCTGATGCTATTTTAAATATATTTACCAATATGTAGCGCACACTGTATTCTCTATTAAATTAATAATAATATATCCCAGAGAATGGTACTAGGTGTTTTATATTCTATTCTAAATTGTCAGTGCAATAGTAGGCACAACTAACTAGCCGTATCGGAATATGTACATGTGGCAATAGCGTTGTAGTATTATTAAGACTTATTGGATAAGTAGCCTTAGTATGTAATCCATGTGTAGTAATAATTAGAAACTATTTTATCAATTTTAGTAATTATGATATGAACTGTACTATTATTGAGCTTCCTAAATGCGCCTTGACAATAAAATTTACGGCAAAGAAAATGTAAAACCATTAAATATAGATTTTTGGCAAATTTGTAGAGCAATGACGATTGTCAAAATAAATTAGCGTAAATGTAGTATGGCACATCAAAATAGCCTGTTTTGGTGAGCAATAGTCTGCCAATTTTGTTGAAGCCAAGTAGCATAAAATAGTACTAAAATGCTCTTTTGCATGACTCAACTATTGGGTGGCTATATTACAATATTACCCTTTTATTTTAATAATTTTTTTAATTTTTTGACTAGCAACATATAAAAATAAACAGATTGATATTATTTATAGGTACAATGTTCTAAAACGACGTTTTTGTTTATGATATTGGTTAATGGTACACTATGAGGAAAAATAAATACCATAATTAGTTATAATAATACAATAGTTTCCTTTTTATTTAATAAAAGATATTATAACTATAATTCTTTAGTGTTCTATTAGGGTTACTGCATTAAATAAAACTTGGCATTGGTATATTGGTATTCGTTGTTGTATGGCTACAATAATGAAATAAGTCAATTTTGTTAACAATCAATAAGCTTGATTGTTGTGAATATATAAAAAGATAAATGCCACATTAAAATAGCGTACTTCGGTTTTAGTTTGTAAATCTTTTGAGAATGTCCAAAGCAGAGAGGCAAAACGTACACTGAGGATTTAACAGATTTACCATAAGATATAATAAAGTCTGACGGTGCGCAAATAGTTGAAGAGTATAAGGAAAATGTTTTCATTTATCATTGAAAAATTGTGTGCATGACAAATATGTTAACGAAATAAATTCCTTTCTTTGGTTAGCTACTCTGTATCTGTATCTGTATCTGTACTTATGCTTCTTCCTGTAACCGTTCTTGGCAGTTTCACAATGCTTTCTTTGCGTGGTCGCAAAGATTTTATAGAAATATTTTGTTTATTTTATACGTGTACGTGTATTTTACAGAAAAATGGTTTTCATTCATCGACTGTCTAACCTTACGATTGTTATTGGTACCTGTAATTGGCTACGTTTCCTTCTTTTGCATTTTCTTTAGCATTTTCTGCTTTTTAACATTCTTGTTTGGTTACGTATCTAGTGTTCTTTGGATAAGAATTATTACATTAAAGGGGAATTATTGGGGCGCTATTTCTATCCAAAAGCCAATTTCACGAATAAACTGTTTACAAGCATTACGCATTTACAAGGAATTAACTATTGTACATAATGACATAGCTTACTCGATGAATTATGCATTGTCACCGCCTTTGTTTTGTCAATAACACTTTTAGTTATTCTATTCACTTTTCGTTCCGTTAAAATGCACAAGTATTCGCCCACACTACTATATCCAGTTGCGCCTTTGGCAGATGCATGCTGTATTGCAGTAGGATTTGTTTTATTGCAAACATTATCTTCCGTCATGACAGCATCATCCGGTTTTTTGGAGAAAATCCGAAATAATTCCCAAAAAGTAGTTAGGAAGTGTGGAATAAGCTGTCGGCCAATAAGCTTCTCAATAGGACAATTTTTGTTTACAAAAGTCGTCTATCCTAGCTTTCTATTACTTAGTTTCTGTCAATACAATAAACTGTTTGTCATCTCTTCACATCTAGCTATTATTCCTAAATGCCTATACTTTTGTACAATATAATTTAAAAGAAAACCTAATATTATTTTGTCCAACTAAAAGTATTATTGTTGATTATTTTAGCAAACTTGAGTTCTTTAAAAAATGATAATTTATTGTAATCCCCGAGTAATAAAGTCTACTATTGCAATTTTTAGTATATGCTTGTTATAATTTCTAGTGTAGAATAAGTTGGTTAGTTTAGTTTAACTAAAGCAAGTTCCTTGTAATTGTAGCTTTCATCAGTCCGTGATTTTATAAATTTAGTTGTACTAGAACTTTACTTTTATCTCTAGGGTAATTTTAAACGCTTTTAAATACCTATACACTTGTAAGTCTATGACTTAGTGTGTTTCAATTCAAAAGTAGTCAATTATGAAGTAATGAATGCCATATGTGAGAAATCGCCTTTTGCAGTCTTTATAATAATAACTCCAGGAATTACAGCAGAAGACATTATAAAAATCACACTAATTTCGCTTTTTACGGATTGCTTAAACTCAAATTTTAAGTTTAAGTGATCATTTTGAAGGTAGGCTTAAAATTCCTATTATCTGTATTAGCGTTGCTTATATAGATGGATTTATTGAATTTATATATCAATGCATTTCTCCTGCAAATGCAATGTAATCCAATACCAGTTAAATTTTCCATTTATACTAAGATTCATTGGAAAAGCGAATAAGTGTTTTATCATAAACGATACTTAGAAAAACAAGAAAATAATTACTAAATGAATCCATTTAGTTAAATTGAAGGGAATTATCTTGCCGAAACGTAATATTATTCCCTTGATGCGTCTACTTGGCTGGTATAAAGTATTAAAACCCAATAATAGTTTTAACTGCCCAAAGTAGAGGATCCATTTTCTAGAAAATAGGAATCCTTTCTTATTCATATCTCCATTGTGTTTTTATTGGCAAACCAAATTGCTGAAAAGGAAAACCTCTGTCTACCAAAAGTAGTTGCATCATTTAGATTAAACTTTAAAATGCACTTTTTAAATTATCTATGATTGCCAAACGTTGACCGTATGGAATGTGATTATCCTATCATTGTAACTCCAGGAAGTAAAATGAACACATTTCCAGAAAATGTAGTTTAGTATACGACTTGTGTTCCAAGCATGGTATAGATTTCTAAAAGTGGAGTACTTGCAGAAATGTGAGAAAATCGGTTTTTCTAAGGACAGTTGGGACAACATCAAAAGATTGCAAAATTAGTTTTTAGAAATAAAGAAGAAATATATAAACTACGTACGTAGACTGGAGTCAGAACACAAGCAAAATTTTTGTTACATATAAGTTAATTGAAAAACAAAATATTATTTTGAGGGTTAAAAATGCAAAGATCATTGATATTTCAAATAATTTTCTTATAGTTCAAAAAATAAAATCGAATAAATAAAATCAAAAGCCACAAAACTGCTCTGTTATTGTGCTATTGTTTGGTGATCAATAAATTTAACGCTTTTAATATCAGCCGAATACAAATGCAGCCAAAATGCTTAGTTCTAGAGTCGTTTTAACGCATGATGACACAATACAGTGAGTTTTTTTCATTTACATATATGAAATAGTGAGTAACTTTTTACTAATTCTGAAACTGCATAGAGTATGCCCAGATTTAAATTGCATTTGGCAAACTTCAAGTTAATTTTTCAAAAAGACAACCTAAAGACGATGATAATCAAAACTTTAATAATCCGTTACAGCTATACTTTTTCATTAATCGAAAGTGTACATGTTCTTCCGTTTAATTGGAAGGAAACAAAGTCTTGCTTCACCGAAAAGAAGAAGTTGACATATTGGAAATGGTTTAGTTGGATTTACTACTTCCAAATTAGTGTGATATTGGCGAAGCTATACTTGAACATTATATTAAAATTGGATATAGGACTGATTGAGTTATGCGCCCATATTTTTTGGTCCATACTGTATTCCTACCAAGCAATGATGCAACTGAATACAACATTGTACAAAAGCGAGCTTGTAACATTCACAAATGCTCTTTTATCCTTTTGCATAAAAAATGAAGGTAACTTTTCTGTTCATCTAATTAAATATATGTTGATAAAAATTATTGCAAATATAACGATTATACTTTTGTGAAACAGAAAACATCATGGAAGGAATGTCTAAAATGTCAGTTTTTGTGCTGCAAATGACCCTTAACGGATTGCCTGTGATGACCTTAGCTATATTCCAAATACACTTTGTTTTTCTATATTTCTTCCCAGGAGCTAGCCACTATGTTCTCATTTCGTTGGCTTCTACTGCTAAAAGAAACATCACAATGACTTTAATTATGCATTCGATGGAATTTCTAACACTTTTTTGTTTATTTCTGTGTATATTTTTTTATTTATTCATTAATTTTGTATATTTAAACAGCTGCAGTGCCTATTTGCGGTTTTTAAGGTAACTCAGTGTTCCATTGAAATCGAATTACTATAAAAATTTAATTGAAAAATTTCGAGTCTACTCGGATGAATTAACAATAATGTCATTTTAGAGGATGAGTAATTTTGACAGTACAATAATCCGACCAGCCTCAAATAAACCATACTTTATACGTATTCATGTCGATTTACAGGGCAAATTTCAGAAAATGGGATCCGAACTATTTTCTTCAGAAGTACCGTGCGATTCAACTTCTTCAGAACAGATATAACAATATTACGTCGATGCTTTTCCTGCCATTTCACATAACATTGTCAGTCGTCTCAAGCATAGCATTTAACAACGGAGTTATTGCAGCATTTCAAAATAAATTAAACCCGTTATTGACAACTGTGTTTTGTTCCTTCAGTTTATCATGCCTTTTCCAAACTACATATTTCTCACATCTGACAGGAAGTATTAATGATAACTCAACTGGATTCAGTAAACGTGGAATGGGAATAAGCAAGGAAACTTGGAAAATCTTCAGATCATGTCCACCCTTGAAAGTTAATTTTGGTTGTTTGTTTTCATTTGACAAATTTACAGTGGTTAAGATTGTGAGTGCAATTATGATTTGTACTTCTCGTTTTGCCATTTTGTTCAAGCAGTATAAATTATGATTAGTGGTTGGAATATTTTTTTTTTCTTTCGTCTTTCGTAATAGAAATATTCCAATACAAAAATGAAGAACTGGACCTGGATTAGTCATATGAATAAGTTTAATAAACTAGTTTAGAGTTTAACTTCACCTAATGGATAACCCTATTTATAGTCTTATATTTATGCCTTAAATTTGACGTCATTTACGTTACGTTATGTATTGCACATATGTAAGATTGTTTAAATTGTTAACAGAAAATGTCCATCTGAAAAGAAATGTTATTACGAACTGTGAAACCACTATGTGAATTAAATTAAACTTTTAATCTTAATGGTCGCAAAGACTTATTATACAGTTTAAATACACCAATTCAGTTACGTAAAGTCAAACCAAAATGAAATAAAATTAACTTTATTGGCATGACATTTAAGTATACTCAACAGCAAAATGCAGTAACCAAAAATCAGCAATTAACTAGAGGGTAAGCACCGCTCTCTCACCTTGTCACCTTAGACACTGCTAATCTACATATAATAATATTCCACTAAATATTTGTATTACTATGAAATATCTAAAATACTTACACTTCATTGAAAACAACAGTAACACATCTTAGTGTACAAAGACGGTTTTCCATGATTAAGCCATATTTATCTTTTCCTTCTCTATAAGCACATTTAGACACTAATCAACACATATAAACGGTTAACTTTCAGGTATTAATTTGTTTTTCTTTAATCTCCACAGAAAAATGAAAATCTATTCTTCTGTATCCACCAATGTCAAATATACTTCGGATGTAGTAGAACTGCAATCCAGTAGCTCATTTTGGAATACCTGTAATAGAAATAGTGTTCATAGTTTTACAAAGTTTTAAAAAAACAGCAATACAATGTTTTATCTTCTTTTTAAAATTTTAAAATTTGGGTTCAAATGCGGTTTAGAGTAATATTGTAAATTATACCTCGGTGTTCATTTCACCATTTGATAAAGATTGCTGAAATAGTTTTTTAAGTTCCGAAAATGTTGGTCGCTCATCGGGATCAAGATGCCAACACTTCAACATGAGATTGTATCTGTGCACAATGTTAAAATGGCCAATTGAGTTTTATTCACAGATATTCTCAATATGATTAAAAAATGCGTTTCTCAATTCCTAAATTACTTAATGTAAATCTTACATTTCGTCATTTGTGTACTGCGGTTTTGTATTTTTCAGTTTGTTAGCGGCAAGTTCTGCAACAAAATCTAAACTAAATTCCATTCCTGGATAAGGAGTATCTCCCAAAGAAAATATTTCCCACATCGTAATTCCGTATGACCAGACATCAGATTTGGATGAAAATACATTAGCCTGTAGACTTTCGATGGCTAACCATCGCCATGGTAAAGGCTCTTTTCCCTTTTTAACATACTCCATATAATCATAAGTACGCCTACTCAACCCAAAATCCGTTACTTTAGCATTTCCTTCGACTGTTAATAAAATATTCCTCGTCGCCAAATCAGAATGTACTACCTGAGAAATTGAAATTTAAAAGAGTTAAAAATAGTAATAAGGATGAAATATATTATTTCTTACTTTCTTCGTTGCTAAAAATTCCATTCCATTAGCAATTTGCCCCAACCACTTCAGTATGCTTTCGATCGAATAAAGCAATAAGCTAGGATCCTCTGAGATATAATCACTATATGAACATTTCCGTCAAAAGAAACGATAACTATTAAAATTTTGTATTCACAATAATGCCTGTATTCTAATATTTGTTATCCGTAGATTTTTTTAGAATTCTTGCCATAATGAAGACGAACCTTTTTATTTTTAAGTAGTCCTCTCTTAAAGATTCTGAGAATAGATATTTATTGTCTCGTAGAACATCGTATAAGGATCCTAATTTACAGTAGTCTATCGCAGCAAATAGAACACCTGCAATTAAAAACATAAAAAATTTATTTATTGAATACCTTGGACAATATCTGTTATTATTTATAAATTGGAAAAGTAAATAGTTCTTTCCAAAACATTTTCCATATATCATCTAATAATTACTCAGAAAATTGGTCCGTTGTTGAAGCATTATTTTAAAATGAAATTAAAAAATAAATATGCTGAGTTATTCTTATAATTAATAAGCATGTATAAAGTAAGAAGCACACGAAGTGTACACAAAAGCATTCTATTGTGTTGCTTGCCTTTTGAAATTTATTAACAAATATTTTATGATGGTATACTCCATTGGTTTTTTAACTCTTTTGCGATATTTATGTAAGCAAAACGGAGTCATTAAATAAATGTAGGAATAATTTATACTGTCACCGTTGTTAATTTCTTCTTTGTAAACTCCGAGAAGTGTAATTAAATTCTCATGTGGTCCAATGTACATCAAAATTTTTATTTCTGACACTAGAGCTCTCAAATGCTCGTTATTACTAAAACGCACAGTTTTGAAAGCCACAGATCCTAGGACTGTATCCATCAGACCTTTGTACACCACACCAAAATGGCCCCCACCCAATTTTTCGGTACGATCTATAACCAATACATAAAGAATCTAAGTTGAATAAGAATTTACTATAAACCCTGTTATTAAAATTTCCTGTAGGTAATAATCGTAAACGAATGTTGCTCAGAATTTAGGGATTTGCTCTTCAAATATTCAATGTGCATTACCATTACATTCGGTGATAACACTCTTAATATCAATAACGAGTATTAGTTAATAACAGTATTTTTGGAGGAAAACCGGTAACCTATAATAAAAGAATTCTTTTTCATTTCGTATTTCATTTGAAATGGGTGGTATATCGGATCCTCATCGTCTTCGCTAGTTAATCCATCCAAAGTCGCTATAATTTCCTTCAGTTCATAATATCTTTTCATCTAAAAATCATAGTAGAATGATGGGTACAATTACTGTGCACATTTCAATCTGTAGTTCAACAGCAGTTTTCAATGTAATAAGATATGAAATTGCATTGTTGGTCATAAAGCAGAAATTGTAAATTTTGGCTATACTTTTGCAAATTTAAATATACGTACCTGTCTTTTCCGTAAGTAAAAACAAAATAGCAGAGAAGTGCAGAATAATGAAATAATTGGGGTGATAATTGCAGCTATCAATATGTTACTATTTTTTTCAGGAGTATCTGACATCCCTAATTTAAAAAATTGTAATATTGACAATGTATTAACGAAAACCAAATTACAAAGCTAAAGTTAAAAAACGTTATAACATTTACCATTCACGTGGATCTGTTTGACATCTTCCCCTGCAACATTAGAGGCTGTACACACGTAAGTACCCGAAAATGTTTCATTGTATATTGGAAAATGAAGTGTATAGTTGTCTAAAATTCGCAATGGTTTCGCAATCGGACTCTAGGTACAACCAACCAACAAGTAAACATCAAATCTTCTGAAGTAAAACAATTTGTCAATTCATAGTTTACTACAACAATACTGTTATTACACCATCTTCAGTTCTCCATATTATATTTGGAGACGGGCGACCACTTGCTTGACAAGTGATACTCTGTCCTTTGCCGTCATTCATTAAATAAACATTCGATTCCGGATATATAATTTTAGGGGAACTAGAATCTGTAATGCCAACAAAAATTTCAAGTAATTACCATTACTAATTAATATTGAGAATCAAAAAGAAATTTCATATTGCATTATTAAGTGATATTTAATATTTTCTCTAGCAATAAGATATACAACATTAAAAAGGCAGAATGAAAAATGTAACTAATGGCTGTATCTCATTTCTCACTTACTGTTAGAGAAAATTTAGTCACCGGAGTGAAAAACATGGATATATATAATATTCCATTCAAGAGGAAAAGTGCAAAACTTAAAATTAATTCATATTTTCCATAGTTTTGATCGTTTTCCTTTATTTTTATATTTTCTCATTGAATTCGAATGTATTCCTCAAATTCTATTTTTCATATGAACACTATTCTATGAACGTTCGAAAAAATAGGATTGAAATCGGTAATATTTGAAAGCTAGATGATGCAGACTTACCTACAATTGTTAATTCCAAGGATGTATTGTCCCAAAGTGTAGTTCCGAAAATGGGAGCAAAACAAAGAATATTTTGCAAAGACTGATCGTTTATAGTTATTGTTATTTCACTGAGGTTTTCTCCAATATCTGTGGTAGTACCTTCAGGGTTTACCGTAAAGTTTTCTTATTACATTTTCTTATTTAGTATTTTTGAAAATATTGTATAGCAATTATTGAAATTAAGAGTATTTTTAAAAACTTGTATTTAATGGCGTTTGGGTAAATGAGAAATCCTGTGGACCGGCATTTGCATACACTTACTTGAATTGTATTGAAGAAGAGGGATAAGAGATCCATTTGAAAACTCAAGGAACCACTGAATTCCGTTTTCATAGAAAAACAAATGTGCTTCACAGCGAAATGTATACGCCTGTTTAACATAAAAACTCTGTTGGTCATTTAATTTGCTGAGTTTTAAAACGGCATCTTTAGGGGGTGGCTCCTTCATTTCATTCTCTACATCTAACATAAATTGATTGATAAAATTATATAACTAGTTAAATAAATTCTCACAAATGTTAAATTTTTATAAAAGAGGACTTACATAGTTTGCCATCCAAACCAGTGAAGTAGGCTACATGGACACTAAAATCTAGTTTAACTCCACTGGAAACAGAACAGTGTACTACTCCATTTTTAAATGGTTCCATGGTAAAACATAAGGTTTCTAAAGTATTTATAATTCCAACTGATTCACAGGTTTTCATATTTACATCACTTAGCGATTCCATGCACTGAGGGGTCACAATTTCATTGCTCTTGTGCTTAAAAGCTAGTGTCTTATTCTAAGGGGTCCAAAATATTTGCTTTTAAGAGTTGTAAATCCATTGAGAGTACAATTTGAAGCACCTACTTTGTTGAGACAGTTGTCTGCAATAATTTGACATTGAAGTCGATTATTACATTTCCATTGTTTTATAGCCATTTTTTCTCCAGAGAAATCAGTGAAACAAAAAAATACATTGTACTTTGGCGAATACTTAATTCTGTAACCTAGAAAACGAAAAATATATATCAAATAATTCTTTTTTACTTTCTTTAGGTGAATAGGTTAATGTTTGATTTCATTTGGCAATCGAAAATTTTTATGATTGACATATCATATAAACTTTCTAATACATTTCATTAAATACTAACTTAATTGCCATATTGTCCAATCATGTAGTCCACCAATTTTCCGCTCCCGAGTTTTACAAGAAAAAGCTTCAAAGTTTAACCCGCTAACTGGCATCAAAATGGTAATTGAGACTGCTGACATGTACTTATGGAAAGTACTGGATACGGTAACATCTGAAGACGTAGTATTTAGGCGTGTTCTCCTAATAGTACAAAAAGAGTTTTAGCCCGTCGAAACAAATGACAATTATTTACTGCAAGAATGTGCACAAAAGTTTTAATTTGTACCCGTTGAAAAACTCTTTAGTGATGACTACATCGTATTTGCTGCTGCATTGAAACAGAAAGTCCACGTCATTCTCCATGTTTCCATTAAGGATATTATAGAATGTGTACTTTGGATACAAGTTCTCTTCTTGAGGACTGGCGGCAAATTCTAAATATGATATAATTCTTCAGCAAATTGAATTCAAAGGTGCAAGACATCTTTGAGATATGAATTTCTTTGTCACACCGCATCTTGTTGGGTTTTTTGGTTTCGTAATTTGCTTTTCGATATTTTATGAAAAACATAACTACTTGTTTTAAAAAGTTTACCTTTAAATCGTATAGGAAAAGAAACAGGATGACAGTAGTTAGGTATAGTTCTGTACAGTCCTGAACCATACATCTGAAGATAGTTAGTTTCCACCTTGAATCCTTTCCAACCATTCAAATCCATATTACCGGGTTCACCTATCAATACTTCGCCAACATCCAGTAATTGTAATAGGTAGAGGACTTCGTTGTATCTTATCAAGTTTTGGGAGTCGCAATACTTATTTTCAATACTCCTTAAGACATTCATAAGATCAATTAAGTCATCAAGGATTAGAATTTTATTGTAGACATTAATTGATTTTTCAGTTTCATTTTGAACTGTTTGCAGTCTTGATTTTCCTTTCCTATCCACAATGTTTACAGAATCGACTATTTTTATTTTGCCGTTCTCTATCTTCAAAAAATCAAACAATATTTCCAATGATACATACTCGTTGTCCGTAAATAATTTGGGTAAAGATTGACGAATATCTGAGTAGTTTTTTGATGGAAAGCAGGGCATTTCCCCCTCAGGTTCATCACACTGATTTGAGAACTGCAGTACATACAAGTAAGAGAATCTGATTTTAAACTAGACTATACCTATATAATTAAAGATTTTTAAATGCTCGAGTCAATTTTTCTTAAAATAATTTTGAGCAAGATTTACCGTTCCTCTGCAAATCTCTTTTTCCAAAAAGTAAACACTTTCATGTAAACTGACAATCGGAATCTCTATTGTATTCTGAACGGTAACTTCAATTCCAGCATCATCTAGGAGGTTGTATATCGGTCTTAAACAAAGACCTGAAAAGAAAACAAGTTAATCCATAAGTTACCATAACTTATGTAGAGTTAAATTCACAGATACACTGAATTTTTGCTTTATTTCATTATTTAAAAGTTTTATGACGAGTACTATAAGGAAACTGCGGTTAGATATATAAATATGCGACAATAACATTAAAAATTATCCTTTAAAGATTAATTTTTAAGATTTAGCTTTACTTACCATCATTCAAAAGAACGAGTCGAAAAAATTCAATTAAAACATCTAGTTGAAGATTTGAAGACGACCTTTCTATTGTGGAGACTACATATTTTACCAATTTGGATCGTTTGAAGTTGGCGGCCAAATCAACGAGGGAGAAATCCACTGTGATTTGATATTGATAGGAAACTGAATCTGACCCAAAGTTTGTTATTCGATTTTGCTTAACAAGAGCTAAATTTTCGGTTGCCACGCCCTCAGAAAATTCTGCTTTGATTATGATTGGGGAGCCTGAAGTACATTTTAAAAATCCGCTAAATAATCTGAGCACGGAAATATCATCACTTCCGTTGTCTAAAATTGATACACCAAATCCGCTGATGTTCCAATTCTTATTGCACTGAAAAACAATACTTTCCGTTGTAAATAAAACGCTGAAGTTACAGGCTAAGTAGTATTCTCCAAGTCCATCGAATACATCAAAACTGCAATAAAATGAATAGTTCTTGCTTGCTAAAGCAGTTATGTTGCCAAGACAAGGCTGAATTGAAAGAATAACGTATATTATTACTAGAACACTCTTAAAGTTTGACACCATTGAAACCCAAAGAAACCTCATAATTACTACTTAAGACATTATTTTGGTTGGAGAAGCAGTAGATTAAACTTATTTAAGATGTAATGTAATTCAAAGTCAATTTTAGCAGAAACCAAAACGGTGAAAATTAAATGGAACTAATACATGTTCACTTCTTTTGTGTTCTATCGTTCTATATACCTACTTTAATATTATTGGTATTACAGTTTTATTTATTAAAGGTTGAAACGTTGAAAGTATTTATAGTTCCTCTGGGTATGGCTTTTTCAGATAAAATTTGTGTATTCCTTTTGTTAGTATGAGACACTCCTTTATACCACCTACTTGGTTTTTCTTTTCTCCTTCCTTTCTAAATGCTAATCTAAGAATTATTTTGTTATTTTCCTGATTCTATATTAGGAGTTGATGACATAGGACATATTTACGTACTACCAGAACGTTTTAAAGAGGTTGTCAATAGTATTACTGTTACGTAGCTAACTAATTATATGGTATACTACGTACTCTAATGAATAAAATATACGGGAAATGAATTCAAAATTTGATACTGAAAATGCGAGGATGAATCTCGGGGTTAGTTCTCGCCATACAAGTAATTACTGCCAGTACGTACAATACAATTTAAGTAACAACTGATTTACTATTGCCCAAAGAATGCACAACTCAAAAATAATGCTCACACAATAAATCAAAATGATAATCAAAATTCAAAATATTAACTCAGAATAATCAGGATACAAAATGTACAATTAGAATGAGAGAGGGAAGTGTAGAGAGAGAAGTACTTCCGACAACGACTCAGAATGGAATAATCCAAAAACACAACGCTCTGCACTTTATGGAGGAGTTTCCCTGGCTGGCGGTTTTGTCCTTGGGACGAGTCAACTCTCCGCGCAGACTACGGTCTTCTATGTTGTAGAATTTGCTTCTAACATTCACCTTCCCCGAGCTAGATATCCGAATTTCGGATGTCGACGCGATAAAGTAGGTAGTTGTTTTGTTTTCATCCTAGTCAGACGACGACAGATTCGCATATATTGCACGGTTTAGGAAAAGAAGGATATTTTTTTGATTTTTTTAAAATAAAGAATATAAAATGAGAGATGTTAGGTTGGAAGGAGTTTCTGGCACGATGGGGTGTACCCAATAATTCGGTACCTTCCATATTGTGACAGAAGAAGGATTAGGTAGTAGAGGAAATGGAAATGTAGCCAAAGTATCTGTTTGAAAAAAACGAATGAGTGAACAATTTGATCAAGTTGTGCTTTTGATAGTTGTTTTTGAGGCATTTTTCTGTGGAGCAGCAAAGAAAATCAAATTAGCTTATTACTTTTAGTTAATTAACTAAGTATCAATAATCATACACACAATTTTGGATTACATTGCATAATGAGTACATACACACTTCCTTAACTAAACTAAATTATCTAACCTACGAAGAATGTAATTATATTAGTACTAATAACTAAATATTAGGAAGTAAATAAAGATTAGATAGGTTTTCCAAATGTAAGGCTCTGTAATGAAAACAATGAATTGATTTAGTTCGTTTTAAGTTTGCTTAATTAAAGTAATAGTGGTAATAATAAGGATTTATGAAATTTTAGAATTTTTTAGGAAACAAGATATGACTGGATATGCTTCAAACATCAACGTTTGAACTATGCCAGTTGAAATATTAACATTATGTTAACTATTATTTTGGGAGGTCAGAAGGTCATTCCTATCCCTATTTGTGCGAGAGGTATTAGACCAGCTGCACTGCCTATGAGGGAAACATCCGCTATAGGACTTTCAATATAATGTGCGAGTGATTTACTATCATCTGCACTACCTGTGAGAGGAAAACCTGCTACAGGAATTTTATTATTTAATATAATGTACGAGTGATTTTTATCATCTGTACTACCTGTGAGAGAAAAACTGCTACAGGATTTTTAATCGAAAACTATGCTCTATAGTTCTCGTTTATTTACAATCTTTACAAGATTCCATTTTTAATGCGTAAGAGCCATTTTAAGACTGAATTAAATTTTTCTTATCGATATTCCTCTGTTTTGGATAGTTAGTAATATCTAATATCTGTAGCGAGATATCTGCATCATTTATTAGTCAGTTTAATTTTAATGTAAAGTAGGACCATAGTAAACTAGCATTGATGCAAAAAGTTATGGTCTACTAAATAGAAAATAGTGTTACCATTATTAATTAATTGGAGTGAAAGAGAAAATGAGGACAGTCATTTGCTATTCTCAATCGCTAATAAGTAATGTAAATAGATACTGACTAAAGTAGGTAGATAAAAAATAGTACCGAATAAATGACAAAGAATTTTTAATAATGATTTTCTTCTTCGCCCGAGGGGTGTAAATTACCACACATACCTTCATTCTGATGTGAATTTAGGTCTTCCCTTGTAGTTTCTGGAGTTTGCGTGTCCTGCGAGGTAGACCACTTGTCGCGGTCTTCCTCTTGGACCAGTGACATCATGACTCCGTGCTTACTGGGACACTGTTTTTCGGTATGGCCGAAACCTTGACATTTATTGCATTTAATTAGGCTCTGGTGGCTCAAATGTTGTCGTGATGTTGACGGGAAATGTCCATCTCTGTTTGAATTTGAGTTAGAATCATTTTGTAGATTATCTCTAGAATTATTAGAATAGGACTCAGTATTAGTAGTTGCATTGGAATTATTACTACCATCAGACTGTCTAT